>JAPWTK010000268.1:170000-535000 GCA_029963805.1 Aromia moschata
TTTTTCATCCCTACGTGCAGTTCTTGCTTCCTTTGAAACCTCAGTGCTCCGACGATTCGCCTGCTTAATTCGTGCAGCGTCACGAACTTTCGCGTGCTGCAGCGAATGTTGGCCGATGGTAATGCCCAAAACATATATTTTTGTATATTATTAAAAACGTTTTTTTCAATATTTTTTAACGTCATAAAAAATTTTTTGATTTTTTGAAAATTTGAAGGTGTCATGTCCCCCCCCCCCTTAAGTGAAATACGCGAAGAGAATTTTGAAGAATTCAAATGTTTTTTAAATTTTTTTTTAATTTTCAATTTAAAGGTGCCATGAAAATTTAATGCCACTCTAATAATCTTAACGATCTTAGAAAATTATTATACAAATTTATTATAGAAACATAATGATAATTTGACAGAAAAGATGACAACTACTTGGTCAACCACCTTAAAAACCCTGACGTTGAACATAAACCAGTTCTCTACAAACCTTGACGTGAAATCAAGGATGATTAACACCCCACTAGTCCGACAGACGTGTCTAGTTGGGTGTCACAATATTTGCATAATTTAGTTATACATAAATTATAACCGATATAACAAAAATAAAATATAGTTAACTTTATATGGTAACCATCTGTTACAGAATTCCCTTTGAACCACGATAGCCAATATAATTAGTTGTGTTCAACCCTCAGCATCGATAGATTTTGAATAGGGCGGATGACTGTGAAGTTGGCACCTACAAATTCGAATTAGGTACTTCTAATTAGGGTTTTATACTATTGTGACGATCCGACTGTGGCAACCTATGGTAAATAAACACTTGTGTGTGACGCACGGATTCCGAGACTTCCGTATGCATCTCGACTAATTTGGAATGGTACGTCTGTCTACAATTGTGCCTTTTTCGCGCGCGTCATCATCTTGCATCTAAAGGTGCGTACAAACCTGCACGCGCATGCGGTGAGAAGCTACGCATACACATACGTATGCAAATCTGGACGGCGTTTGCGTGGCCTCTCGCCGCATGCGTTACCTCTCGCGAATGACTTGAGCGCGCATACCGTGAGCCAGACTGGTGTCGGTTTTTTGGCGAACATCAAAGAAACATACGTGTACGTTCGCGCTCAATTTGGACGGGTTTTTGTGCCGTTCTAGTTTAAAGCGAGACTAGTGCGGAGTTGTTGACATATTTATATGTATTTGTGGCTGGACGCTGGAAAATGGAGTGGTCAAATGAACAGTGTATGGAATTAATAGATCTATATGAAAAAATCCCTATATTACGGGATCCAAAAAATAAGTTCTATTGTTCAAAAACGAAGAGAAGAGGAATACAATTTCAAAAGAATTAAATATGGAAACTTAAATGTTATAGCTAGACGCTCTTTAGCAGATATGGCCTTTCTTAACACTATCTTTTTCATTACATTAGGTATTCAAAGTCTTCTAATGGCATACGTACAAAGTTTTGAAATTGTCCGGTATTTGGTTCTAAAGCCAAATCTACTAATAAATCGGAGCTCATATGTCGAGTTCTTCTTTTTAAAAAATGCTTTTTAAGGCTACTAAGGACTACAATGCGGCACCGACCATCAACTTTAAACATTTTTACCACGCATGGATGGAGCGATTTGAGCACGCACACATATGGGCGATAAAAAGTTTCAACGAATGCTCTGAGCGCGAATGGGTTGGGTCGGTCGCCTTTTGCGCCGCCCCCCCGCCCCCCCGGCGGCGCGGGTGAGGCCCTCCCGGGGGAGGAACCCCCCTGCCCCCCCCCCCTGTTTGGTTGGCCCCCCCCCCCCCCGGGGGTTTTTTTTTTTTTTGAGTTTCTGCGAATGGATTGATACGTACGCATATCGCGTAAAATAATTAAGATTTCCAGCTTAGTGTGAGGTTTGTACGAGATTATACCCTTTACGCATTACATTTTCCTCAATTATGTACCGATGTAAATGAGGAGCTAACTTGAGCGCAAGCGCAAGACGAGTAGTGAACGAATGCCATTCTACAAGCGTCAACCCATGAGGAACGTAGTTCCAATGCTAGTGGATTTTCGTGCGTTATACATATAGTCGTTCTAATTTTAATTGATAAATGATAAATACGCCTGGGGAACAAAAAAAGCGATGCAACTTTATGATTCCATGGGCGTGCATATGTCTTATAAATTCAAAAATTTTGAAATAATTTATTCATTCAAATCAATATAGATTAAAATTAGCCTCAAAAACTTTTAATATTTGTAATATAATTTGCTGTTATAATGCTCATTTAGAGACAATCTCAAAAAATTGTCTGTGTTAATAAACCTAGCTGAAATACACGTCACTGGCGCCTTAAACACGTGGAATTTCTAGTCGTAAATCATTTTAACGACGTCGTAAAAATTGTATGGCACAGTGGACCGAATAAATATTTGGATGTATTACATATAAAGCAATCCTATGTATAGTATACTGGTCGACATTTGCTGGTTGCCGGCATCGGTGTTGCTGGCATCGCGTTGCCGGCTCTTCAAAATTTTCTTAAGTATAGTAACATAAGTACATAAAGTTGTTTTAATTTATAATTATTTTTTCCAGCAATTTTAAACGCTTTATTTTAAAGCTAACTAATAATTTTTTTTTTTTAATATTTCCAAACTAGCTTTCTAAGAACGTCACTAACTAACAGTTTACTGAAGTATGAAGTATACTTGTATAGTGAGCTTAGCAATTTTAGAAAATATATCTGACAAACCTTGCTTTTTTCTACCTATTTTCAATTTAAAATGGAAATAGAGTACCGTGCGTTTAACTATTTCTTCCACAGAAGAAACACTGCTTTTTATTGATTTACAAGCTATTTTTTATCGATTTTATTGATTTACAAGCTCCAGAAGCTTGTAAAAGTTCATTTTGAACATCCGTGTAAAATTTCTAAAGAGGACACAATTATCCTTATCCAATTCCTTCACTAATTTCAAAATTACATTCCAAATCTTTCACCCATACACGCCATCGCTTATTCCGCCTTTCTTTTAATCTTGAATCCAATACATCCATTTCTGTGCAGTTACTTTAAAACTGCAACAGCCCACTAACTTTAAGATTAATTTTGAACTTAAATTATGCACGTCTACAGGTATGTATATACGGCCGAATGCGCCAAGCGTTTCATGCATTCAACAAAAGGCATGCATTAGAGGCAAGATGAAATACAAGTTGAAGCGCAAGTTGAACACGAAAGCGCACAAGTGTAGACGTACCTGAATGGAAACGACTAGCGGCTACTGGCATACATATACGCGATCCTTCTACAGGGGTATATGAGAGGCATATCGACGGTGGATGTTTTAGTCTATGAAATAAATTACGTACGGTCGCGGTCGCGGTCTTCGTACAACTATCGAATATAAATTGTATAAAAATAAATTAGTGTTAGTAACATAGTGTTTAAGCCGTATTTGTATTTGTTAAATAAATAGTATTAGTTGAAAGTGCGAGTTTATATTTTTCACACCTTAGAACCCGTAGTAAATAAAACGTTACATTGGCGTCAGGTGTGGGTGTGAAAAAAAAACAATTAAAACATTTAAATAAGTAAATTCGCGATATTAAAATATGTAAATTCGCGACATAAATTAAGTGAAATTGCTTCGAAGCAAGTTTAAAGTACCTTAAAGTGGCGGATCTGAAAAGAGAACTCGAAGAACGGGAGTGTGAAACCACTGGGAAAAAGGCCGATCTGCAGAATAGACTTAGGGAAGCTTTGGAAAATGAAGGTGAAAACCCTGACATATATTTATTCGAAATTACTGGTGACATAAATTCCACGTTACAAAAATTAATGGATAATTCTGAAGCTTGGAGAAGTTACTCGAAAATTCCACTAAAATCGAACATAAACTAGAGGAAACGTTCGAAAACTTAAGAGGGATGGAACAAATGTTGGTCGAAAATTCTGGTAACTTAAGAGGGTTGGAGCAAAATTTGGTGAAAATTCCACTAGAATGGAACAGAAACTTCTAGAAAATTCCACTAAAATCGAACAGAAACTTCTAGAAAATTCCACTAAAATGAAACGGAAACTTATTGAAAATTCCACTAAAATGGAACAGAAACTTTCATAAACAGAAATATGAAACAGAATATAAAATGGTAGTAACCTAGAACAGAAATTACTGGGAAATATAAATAGCTTAAAGCAGAAAATTACGGACAATTCTAGTTGGCTCCAAAAACAAATGGACGGAACATCTGGGGAAATAGAAAATAAATTGGTTAGCGTAGAAGAAGAATTCCAGAGTAAGTTTCTAGAAATAGAAAAAAAATTTGTAACGTTGAGTTTAGAAAAAGGAAAACAACAAATGGTCAGTCCTACACTAAAGTCACCTGGTGGCGACATTGACAGGCTGAGTAAACCCGAGTCGAACAGTCATATGGAAATTTAGGAAAATTCGCATGAAACCACCACAGTTTGATGGCAAGAGTTCCTGGGTCAATTATCTACGGCAATTTGAGGCTGCAGCGAAGGCAAATGGTTGGTCGTTGGCGGAGAAGGCTACAGCGCTGACGTTGGCGCTACGCGGCGACGCCACAGATATATTGCAGACGCTTTCTCTCGAAGAACGAGGATTACCATCAACTCGTCCGACACCTGGAAATGCAATATGGCCAGTCTCATCTCGAGCATGTCTACCACTCGCAGCTGAAGAACCGCTGTCAGAAAAATAACGAATCACTGCAGCAATTTGAAGCGGACATTGCGCGGTTAGTTCGTTTGGCATATTCATCTACGCCGGAGAACGTCATGGGAACGACTAGCAGTTCAGGCGTTTTTAGATGGCCTGCTTGATTCTGAGACCCGTCAAGCTCTGATTCTCGCTCGTCCCAGCAAGTTGGTGGATGCTTTGGCGCGAGCTTTAGAATTCGAAGCCGCTAAACAAAGTTCCAGAGGTCAAGCTAAGGTCCGCAAGATGGAGGAAAATGTTGAAGAAGGAACATATAATGAAGCAGAGATTAGGCGAGTCGTGGAGGACGTGTTGGATAAGCGATAAATTCGGTGCTGGAATTGCAGTAAGTTAGGACATGTCCGTAGTCGCTGCCCTAGAAATAAGGAAACGTCATCTTCGTCGAAAAAGTAAAAGAGGATGACCGTAAGGGGCAATCGTCAACCTCTAAGAAGCAAGCCCCAAGAAAATAGCACGAATCGCACCTCTTCAACACCCGTCTAATAGTGTTTTTGTCGATGGACTAGTCGATGGAAAAGAACGACTGCTGTTATTAGATACGGGTGCATACGGGGTGCAAGAGAACCATTAGTAGACCAGATATTGTTGGACCAGCGGCAAGAATTACACCGACCAACTGGCGACTACGTACTGCAACCGGAGATCCCCGCTACCATTCGCGATGAGACCAATGTCACCATTGTCATTGGAAACGTGTCCTTTGAACATCGAGCACTGGTAGCTGAAATCGAAGATGAACATATTCTTGGAATGGACGTTATGAACGCCAAGGGATTTGAATTGGACTTCAAGGACAGTGTCCTGCAAATAAATGGCGAGGAAAAATGTATTACTCGAAAGACGGAGGAAACAGTTCGAGTTGTCCTGGCAGAGGATACGGCAGTTCCAGAACGAAGTGAAATGATCTTGGACGCTCAATTGGACGGTGACCTTTGTGATAGAAATATAATGGTGTTTGAGCCAAGATCTCATGACGGCGAGGTAGCAAGGAGAATCCCTGTAGAAAAAGCTCTGTTGCTGACCGAGAAAACAGTACCGGTGAGAAAAATGAACCTTAATCATCACCCAGTAAATCTAAGAAAAGGGAGTGTTTTAGGGTACTGTTCTTCGGTTTCCTCCGAAAATTAGATGTTCAAGAGAAACCAGATAGGAAGATACAAGCGAGTTAATAACGAACCTCCTATCATCTTCCTCAAGATCTTTAAAAGGTGATCAAACAACGGAACTAAATAATCTCATTACTAAGTATGCAGACATCTTCGATAATGGGCAAGGAGGAAAGGGCACGACAAATGTAATCCAACACAAAATTGACACAGGCGACGCCCGGCCTATCCGACAAACAGCAAGATTGCCACTAGCCAAACGCGAAGAAACCAATAAAATCGTGCAGGACATGGAGAAAGATGGGGTATTAAACCATCTAAGTCTAAACCATCAAGGCTTCACCTATAGTATTGGTAAAGAAGAAATATGGCTCAACCAGATTTTGTGTGGATTACCGTCAATTGAACAACGTGACAAAGAAAGATAGCTATACATTGCCTAAAATCGATGACACCTTAGATACTCTGTCAGGATCAAATATTTTGTCAAAAATAGATTTGAAGAGAGGATACTGACAAGTCGAGTCGAGGATCGAGAGAAAACTGTATTTACCTTGGGTACAGGACTATGACAGTTTACGGTGATGCCGTTTGGATTATGTAACGTTCCGGCAACCTTCGAGAGGCTAATGGAAATAGTGTTAAAAGGATTATCTTTGAAAACATGTCTTGTGTATCTTGATGACATCATCGTGGTTGGAAAATCCTTTGAGGATCACATGAAAAATCTGGAGGTCTTTCACCGCTTGCGAACATCTGACCTAAAGCTTAGTCCGAAGAAATGTCATCTATTCCAGAAAGAAGTAAAGTATTTGGGCCATGTTGTTTCCAGTCAAGAAGTGGCAGTGGATGACCAGAAGATCAGAACGGTACGAGAATGGCCAGTACCTTTCAATAAGCATGATTTACGAAGTTTCCTCGGGCTATGCACTTACTATCGTCGATATGTGCCCGGATTTGCCAACATTGCCAAACCACTGACCCGACTCACGGAAGGAGAAAATTCTTGCTGAGAACGGACCACGCGGCGATAAAATGGCTTCTCCAGTTCAAGAACCCTGAAGGTCAAGTAGACAGGTGTCAAGTAGACAAGAATTTGATTTCGACACAGAAAATGTTCTGTGCAGGCAAAGTTCACCGCAACGCTGATGCGTTATCAAGAAGACCCTGTTTAGAAAACGTCTTAAGTGATGGACTCTTAAAACGCGTTCTGGAGACATCAGATGGTACCGAAGAGCGAAAACAGCTGTTAATCCTCAGAAACAGAGTATCCGAGGTATTGGAGGCAATTCACAATGAAAGCACTGGCGACACCTAGGAGTAACGAAGACGCTTTGGAAAGTTAGAGAGAGTTTCTATTAGGTGAACTGCACTACTGACGTGAAGGAGTGGTGTAAGAAATGTGGTGTGCGCTGCAAGTAATAGTCCACAACCGCATCCGAAGGCTCCAATGCGTCAATAGTGGGTAGTTCGTTTGAAAGAATTGCCATCGATGTAGCAGGTCCATTTCCTCAGAATCAGATAATGGAAACAAATACATCGCGCGTCGTCGTGATGGATTATTTCAGCAAATGGGTAGAAGCGCATGCCCTTCCAAACCATGAGGCTTCTACTGTGGTAGACGCTCTCATTAAGAACTGGATTTGTCGATTTGATGTACCTCTGGACCAGGGAAAAAATTTCGAGTCAACTATGTTTCAGAATGTCTGCCGCACACCCAACATCCGTAAGACGAGGAGCACCCGCAGTCGGATGGAATGGTGGAGCGAATGAATAGGACCTTCAACCGATACTTATCCAATACTTAGCCAGTGGACTAGATGGCCTGGATTGGAGGGTGATAAGAAGTATGCTGGAAGATCCTTTTCCGGTTTACTGGAATCGACATCTGGTATGTTGCTACAACCCCAGGAGATCGCTCAACGAGAGAACTGTGAACTGTTTCTTCTACCGGACGTCCCGTGCATGGATGCAAGAATGCAGGTATCGTCACGAACCAATGGATGATGGTACAATTAGGGACAAAATGTCTTTAAGGAGGGGGCAGTGTGGTGAAAATTTCAGTAGCATGAATCAGCGCCCAGCCGAACAACATGACTCACAACGAGGCATCATCGCTAGATGGGAGCCGGCCTCTCTATTCATCGCGTTTGATGTGGAAGAATCCGGACTGACGCGTAAGGATTCAAGAACCAGGCGGCTGGGGTATATAAATAGTAACAGTGGCGGACAGAAATCAGTTTGACATAAATATACCCATACCTCGGTCGTGTGCGCGTTCTTTAAACGTTCGGATATAAATTGTACAAAAATAAATTAGTGTTAGTTGAAAGTGCGAGATTGCGTTTTTCACACCTTACGAACCCTAAGTGAACAAAACGTTACAATACTTAGATTGGAGGAATATGTTCTATATATAATATAATATAATATAATAGTACAGTTATTATTAAATATTTAGTTTTAAGACCGTACTTATGATTAGTTATTACTAGGTAGTATAGTTCCTACAATATCAAAAAAAATTATTTTATTTAAATTTTTTTTCCTTTTTTCAATTTGGTATTTATTTTTATCAAAATTAATTTTTATTTAAATAAATGAAAGTTTTTAAGTTTTTGATT
This sequence comes from Aromia moschata, assembly GCA_029963805.1. NCBI lineage: Eukaryota > Metazoa > Arthropoda > Insecta > Coleoptera > Cerambycidae > Aromia > Aromia moschata. The sequence goes on from JAPWTK010000268.1 coordinate 178,459, forward strand.
ATAATTATTTTATTTTTATATGAGAGAAATGCAATTTAAGTGATTGATATTGTTTGTTATATATTACAAAAGGTATAAATTTCAAATTAAAATTTAAAAAAGTATTTTTACCCCTTTATAAGAAGATTCCTAATTCATTCTTGAAGTTCTTATTAGTTATTACCAAGCATTGTGAACCAATTAAGAATGTCCACCCTTATTTAAGTATTTTTCCTAATACTAAGAAGAGATTTAGAGTGGTTTGAAAATAAAAGTTTATTAAGGTGATTTGGAGGAGAGGAACTTTTACCTATGTTTTACATTTTTGGGCTAAAACATTAAAAGAAAATTTTCAACTAATTTTCGTGAAGGAGGGGTGACGATAATTTTCTATTTTTTCAAGATAAATGGTCCCTTTTTATTTCCTAAAATGAGATAGAGACATGCCTTTAAAGAAGGGATAAGGTTCCACCATACACTTACTATGATGTAATTTTTAAAGTGGATGGTTATTCATACTGTTGTTTGGGGAAAGAAGTATGTGAGTAAAAGTATTAGGTCTGCAAGTCCAAGAAATACCACTAGCGGAGGTCGAGCGGAATAGTATTCGAGATGTCAACTTTATGAAAATGACGGGGATTTCGAGAGTTTTGAAAAAAAGAAAATTGGGCATTAACGTCCAGCTTAGAAGATTTCCGGACACTGTTTATTAGAATTTTTTGCTTAGAATAACATGTCCTATCCTACCTTTGTTTGTCGGTTAAGTTTGACTCACCTGTATAACAAAACTTTCGACTTGTCGAAAGTCCACGGGCCACGCCAATATTGATGTTTTTCAACAGACTTGTGAAAATTAACATAAAGTATCGGCCCTTCACGGACTTAATAAACGAGTTAAACCGACAAACTTTACTTCATGTTAGTGGGTCATGAAAGTAATGGCCCGTCACAGGTTAAAATTGACATACCAAAGTCCGTTTGTAAGACTGTAAATGTATGGGCCGCTATTGATAATAATGCTGCCAAATAAATTGGTGTGGATGCCACAACTAGCTTTCGCCCTTTGACAACCCAAACACCTCTCCAAACCACACCTACACATCTAAAAAGTGTTACGTGCTAATTTTGACGAGCAGTTTATATGCATATGTACACATTTAGATTCAGAACAACATGGGGAACCTAATTTATCAAAATGTGTTCCGTTTAATAAAGACTTACTTTTTTATACATCCCCCCCCCCATATTTTTTCTTACTCTGTTTTTTTTTTGTAAATCAAAGAACAACTTCGTTGTTGCACTAAACAATTTTAACGCAAATGTCTCCAAAACGGTCAATCGGAGCGACATTTAAATGGTACCTTTTCTGTCAATAAACGATGGAAAACAGATATTTTCAATAAAAACATAAATAGGTATTCTAAGATGCCAAAAATTTACACATTTTTTTATATATTCAGAATGCTGCAAAGAGTGCCCTCTACAATTTAGGTACACTCAACATCCACATTTCCGAACTTTTTAGTTCCGCAGACTTCCACATTTCCGAACTCTCGTCACCTCGGGATTACCGAACCGCTGGCGCATGCACAAAGGGTTTTTCTGGATCATTCTAGTGCTTTTCTTTGTTTTTCGAGGTTTTTATGCAAATGTAATACATACATACATGTGTACATGTTAATAAAAGAACGTTTTTCTAAACAAAAAAAAATGTCAGGTGCAAAGGAGAGAGTGATGCAGGTAATTATTTTGTAATTCAAAGTAAAGGTTTGTTTTATTGAACATTTTGTTGACGTAACCTATAATAATTTAAAACTGAAATGAAAAATGATGAAAAAATATGTATTTTTAAGAAAACCGTGATACAAAACAAACATTATTGTACTGTTTATTTGCAGAGAAAAGAGCCTGCTAAGAGGCTAACCTTGGAGCAAAAGCTGGATTTGATAAATTACGCAAAAAATGGTGTTAAAAATGTTGATCTATGTAAGATGTACAATATTTGTAAATCGTCAGTGGCAGAAAATCTTGGGAAAAAAGAAATTTACTTGTCGGAAGTTGAAAAAAGACGAAAATTGAGTGGACGGATTGACATAAAAAAGTGCATCGGTACTTATGATACGCCATTTGAAATAAGTGTTTTCCACTGGTTTGTACAAAGAAGAACTCTTGTAGAACCTGTCTCAGGTGTGCTGCTGAGGGAGGGCGGTTTCCTCTTTGTTGAATTCTGTGACAATCGAAATGTTTAATAATAATCGCATTATTGTGTTCACATTTTTTCTCATTTCAAATTTCGCGGTTTTTTTGTCGTCAACCAATCAGCGACAAGTTCGGTTATGTGGAAGTACAAGTTCGGAAATATCGTGAAAAAAGTTCGGAAATGTCGTGAGTTCGGAAATTTGGAGTTCGGATATGTGGATGTTGAGTGTACATCAAAATGATTGACAAATTAAAATTCCTCTCCTCAACAAACCCCCAAAGACTAAATTTTGTAAAAAAAAATTGTTAGTTATTTGAGGAAATCGAAAATAAAAGTATGACTTTGACACCCTGTATTTTGGTTATCAATAACTTTTGAACCAAGGTAAGTTTGGTTAAATCGTAATATTCTTACCTAAAGTATCTGTAGTTCCGCTGAGGCCCCTTAATAATGGGACACGCTGTATAAGAAGTATTAGTAAAACTGTTATCCTGAGTTCTATGTAAAAAAAACATCTAAAACGGATCTTCACTTTTTTTAAATCGAACAATGATTAAAAAAAATAATAGAGAAATACTGAAATCATAAAACGAAACAATGAAAAATGATTAGGTTTATGAAAATTTCCTATAAAAATAATGTATTATGTAAGCTTTAAGCTAGTATTCAAGATATTTCATGTTATTTTTAACAATTCCTACATTTTCTCATTTTATAAGCAGTAGCAAGTAGGTATTTGTAGTAGCTTTGAAACTAACTCACTTTCTATAAAATCTTATTCGCATACCGTCAACGCACAATGTAAACAAAAGAACAGCACTATGCCAAATAATAAACATCAACTTATCTAATAAAAATAATAACGATACAAAACATTAGAACACACAATATGAAAATTAGTCACACAAAAAATATAGGTACTTACCTGTTTGCTGATTGCTACTTTCAAATAAATAATACACTGACCTAACCTATACTTCCCAGATGTAAACCAATTTTTCTGTTTACAAAAGCGAAACGTTAAGTATGTAATAAGACTCACCTTGATCACGTGTGGGTTAAACCACCTTCAAAGGCCCTTAGGACCATATTATACACCAGGGAACGTGTCCATACTGTTCTTATATTTGATTTTTTCAGAACACTCTCGCACACACTCGTCACATAGCATACACGGTTTACACCTGTTTGTTTCGGTTTCACGAATGCGGATCAGAATACGATCGCGCGCTGGGTATCGCTACAACTGCTAGCAATTCACAAAATTTTGAGAGAAGCTGTTAACTGATTCCGGTTATCCAAAACATGAATGAAAATACCAAGAAGAAAAAAACCTCTGCCATTTTTCTAGGAAGGTCATTCTTTTTTCTACTGGCATTAGTGTTTATAAATGTATGTACTTCAAAATTTAAAATTCAATTAAAAACTGTGAAGGTCTTCCTTGGAAACATTTACATATATCAGTATTTTTCAATTTTTGTATAATTTTTTTTATATTGCGTTCACTACAATAATCCAGTGATGACCTACATATGTATGTATAATGCCAAATCTAACATAAATAAGTCTTTAATTCATAAATTAGCTTTATATTTTTTAATAAATCTATTACCACCTACCTATGTGTGTATGTATGTATGTATAGGTAGTGCTTATTTTCTTATAATGCTAAATAGGTACCACATTTACTTCAAATTTAATTACCTTCTCTTATTGCCGTTTTACACGAACATAGTTTGACGTTAATTTTGTATTATTCGTACATAAAACATATGTGTTATAAAATATCATATTCAACCATAGGATGTATCATTTGGAGTTATGTATAATAGCGCTGTTATAATTCTCATCCAATCAGGATCTACATTTTTAAATAATTCCAGTTTCCTATTTGCTGGAGCTGTTAAGGATGGTGTTATAAGTTATAAATAACTCGAAATGATACATCATAAGCCTGATTCTAAATTATAACCAATGCCAACCTAAACATTTTGTTGGTGTCTACTTCGACTTTGAATATTACATGAGAAATTGATGTAAATTATAATAGGGTAAAGCGGACATTAAAGACAAATAATAGTAAGTTCAATAGAGCTTACATATGTATGTATGTACGTACATACTCGTATAGATGCAGCAAAATTGTTCACATATTGCATTGTAATGCATATTCAATAAATTATAGACCAAAAAAAAAAATTAAAAACACTTTAGAAACCTAATAATTTTAATAACCAAGAAAGTTTTGAGATATTTTGAACAGTTTAACTAAAAGAAAGGTACTTCAGCGTGGTAACAGCTATATTTTATAATATAAACTGACAATACATTCCTAATTCTTGTAAGTAAACACTGATGGTTTGCTCATACAAAAAAAAATAGGCCCAGTCTTATAGTCCAAAAAATAAACTTCTAAACTAAAATCAATTATATTGTCAATCATATTGTTATTAATATGTTTTTCTATTATAGATCGAAGCTTGTAGATAACCCTAAAAAGTATACTGTATATGTACAACAAATATCAGCCAGTTGTGAAAAAGGACAAATAGAAGTGAGACGACAGTTAGAAGCAACAGCGTATGCATCGAAGGTAGTGAGTGAATAAGACCAGCCCTCTCACCACCTGCGCTAGCCGTTAGAACGAGAAATGTAGACTTTCTGCTTGTTGTTGTTTCTCCTTGTGTCTGTTGTACACTTAATGTAGGTATCATATATGTATGTTTTGAGTGAAAAAAAAAAATCTGTATTTTAATTATTGAATTAATAATTCCCCGAATTGAAATACTAAACGAAACCATGACAGCGAGAGTAGCTTTTTGTTCTCTTTTACTAAATTGTTATTGGATGAACTATGGTTTTAAATTTAATTCAAGCTGTACAGCATCTCAAAGCATGCTTCTGTATACAGCCGTGAAAGCCTACTTTAATGTGTATAAAAAGATAATTATAATTAAAAAAATAATTAGATAAGATTAGAAAAAAATGTATTTTTATATAACAGTTTGAATTAGATGAGTAGTCTTACACATCCAATTTTCTAGAAGAAACCATTATGGAACTTACTGTCTAATAACGAGACATTTAAAAAACTTCAGTGAAGTTGACCAGTTCAAAAAAAGCCATTATCTTTTCTCAATTTTGCAAAACAAGTAATGTCCAGTCATTTCAACTACTGTTATTATTTAAAAGCACAATTTATTTTTTTTGCATTTTTATACATAGATTGTGCAAACAAAATTACGTAATGAAGCAGTAAATAAAACAAAGATGGAATAAAAATGAAGAAAAGGAATATTTGGAAAATTGTTAGAATAAAGATGATCACCCATATTTATATATGTATGTTCTTGTTTTAACAAAATCGATAATGTACTAGCATCAATAATTCTTTGATTTTGTTGACAATACGTCTTCCGTATCCCTAACAAGTTTCAAAAGTTTTTCAAATAAGGCCATAGAAAAAGGGTCACACAGGGTTAAATAACAAGGGTGAAAGGTTTGGCTGTTTAAACTAATTGATTGTACACCTTTCTTTTTCATGGCCAGCGTTGTAATTCTCCTTTTTTTTTTTGCTTATCAGAAATATAATGCAGTTCATTTTGAAAATATTTTCCAAATTAAAAAAAAAATATTTATTTGGCTATGTCCTACTATAAACTACAATACAAAAAGTTAAATCTTACAGTCAAGAACAACCTTATCCAGAGATAAAAAATCATAATTGATTACAAAATAATCAACAAAAATATCCTAATGCTAACAAATTCTTTGAATCCTTAAAAATGCATATTTTTAAGAATTACCCTGCATTTAAGGTAATTTAGTTGTTGTAATGAATGTATCATCGTCTGTATGGATGGTATGATTGAGTAGGAGCCGTGTATCCACTTCCTCTTTGCGGACCCCCAACATAGGTGTCCCCAGCAGCCGCTGTATAATCACCTCGGGATTAGAATTATTCACTAGTAAGGACTTTTGCTTGACTTTCACTGATGGTCGGCAGAGTAACAGGGAACTGGGGTCAGAACTAGTATCAGGAAGAACTAGGAGGTAACAAGAAGTTACGTTATTCACTGTTGATATAATATATGTATTAGTTTGTTTAAATCAATAAAACTGTATTTTATTTTTTAATGATGTAAGTAGTATATTACTGTAGTATGCATAATTGCATAAAAAATGTTCACATTATCGACAAAAGCAAATATGATCATGTCCATCCTTTCACATTTTCCAGATGTGACCATCTCATTAACCAATTTTATATTTGTTAACAGAATATTTAGTTATGCATTGAACATGTAGTGATTGCTGTATGAACTGTCATATAGTTATCCTATGTATATAGATATCATATATCCCGTCAGTAAATGATATACATTAAATGTAAATGAAATAATAGTCCACAACAACTAAATATACATACATAGTAAAATTATGTTCAAATCTAAAATTTTAAATTAAGAATCGTAATTTGACTGTATATTTAACATATATTTAATTTAACCAATTGGCAAAAAATGACACCAATATATTGATTGATCCTGAGAATAGCATTTCGCAATGAGCAATGACATGTGCCACTATGTCAATAATGTAAGATAATTAGTGGGATTTGAAAGTTGAAGAGAAAAATCTGCTTTGATCATCAGAAGACTAACTTCTACAGTTTTGCAGTGGATATATGATAGGGTTTCAAATATTTTTAATTACAATTTTAATAATCCATTTTAATTAACATTTTAAACTTATTGCAAACACCTTGTTACAAAAACCATTAATTTAATAAACACAAAGAATATCAAAACCACTCAAATATAAATTCAGTAATGTCTTTGAGAACACAATGGATGCATTATTTAATAGTCATGGACAAGCTTATTTACATATAAATTCATAATCATAAATAAGTTCTCCCTGAGCAAGGCATATATTATCCATAGGGATGTCTGATATTTTGCTAGGTATGTTTAATCTGACTATATTGTTTCGACTACTTGTAACAATAATAATAATAACTTGTTACAGTAATGTTTCTATTATTAGTATTATTATTAGTCACACATCTAATTTCTGCAATTAATATATGTCTTTCTGTGAATCCATTAAAACAACGAATTAAACAGTAGAAATGGAGGAATATTCAAATGGAATGAAACTGACACTTGAAAGGTTTGGTCGTGTCAAATTGTTTGTATGTCAAAGATTCAAATTCTCCTCCAGTAAAAGGAAATAAACATTTATGTTAGGTGTAAATCTAAATACATGAATTTCAATTCACAAAAATAAATTTTGTAAAAAAAGTTTCGAGAAAAGTAAGTAGATGACGTAATCACCAATCTGCCATGATGTACATACATATGTCATTTAATAATAATATAAATTAATACTTTTAATATATTTGCTTTTGTTTTAGTCCCTCTCTTAAGGTGGAAAAGTTATCTAAACAAAACTTATTTGAATTTTTCATCAATATGAAGTTTTTTTTGTAAACACTTAGGTTCAAGTATTATTGAAAAGGTATTTAATTTTAGCCAATTACACAGGACTGTAAAACTCAGAATATCTGTAAAAATACTCTTCATCTTGTTTTAACTTTTTTAAATATAGTTTGGCTATATGTTACGAGTGTTCATATGTTTAAGTTGTAAAATGTGTTGTTTATAAAATAAAGCACTTTTTGTACTTCCTCTCTTTTTGTGACAACAGATTTGCACTAGTACACATATTTTAGAATTTTTTACTGTCTTGTATTTCTTTCATCTCAAACTTTTGGTTATAAGGCGAAACTATTTTAAATACTAAGTACTAATCACTGGTGGCTGGTGGAATTTAAAATTCTCGTAAAGGGAGCATGAAACCCACCTCACATTTTACGGGGTAATTACTAGACATAAGTAGGCTGTAATAGCAAAAAAAAATTTCAACATTCAACAACAAAAATTCAAAAAACCAATGTCTCACAGATCTTGGAAATAGCTCTGGAAAAATATGTATACAATTTTTTTTTCACAATTAGATACCAAGTTAGTATAAAAACTTTTTGTTCTTGCATTTTTTTTTAATTTTCATTTTTCTTACATACTATTGAAGAATCTCAAAAACAAAATGCTTGGGTGAAATAAAATTCAAATTAAAATTTTATATTTACTTAAAAATTAGATTAAAAACTTTATATTTACTTGGTGATTATGGTGAGTGAATTTTGATTTGTTGTTTTTCGCAAGTTTCGTTTCAAGTTTTTTTGCTGCAATAGCCTTCTACTAGTAATCACACCATAAAATATGATGTAGATACATGAACTTCAAATTCCACTAGCCACTACTACTTATCATGAAAATATATTAAAACCTCCATGTTTTCTTTTTTAAGTGTACAAAACTGAATTTGGAATTGAGATTATCAGTAGAATAATTATCTAGTGTTATTCACAGGAAAATTTGTGATAATTTTTCAGAACGGAAGATATTCTCTTATTTAAATTTGGCGCCGCTATACAATTTCTATTTCTGATTTTTGCCATATATCATGACACCAATTTGCATTAAAATTTATGTATCTTACATCTTGGTGCATTCATGCCATTATAATTTTAAAGAAAAATATGACAAATTTTTTTAAACTGATGGATCTATTTTTTAACGTGAATGTGGCATTTATAGGTGTTATATCCATTATATTATTCTTGATTTTATGTATATAACTTCAGTATCATGGTTCTATTTATCCATAATTTCCATGTCCATAATTTAACATCTGCTTCATACCAATGATTATAAGAAAATGGGCCACCACTGTTAAAAATATGATGATATACAATCAGGATCACATCTTGTAATATTTATCATATCTATATGTATGTATATACATACGCTAGACATGACCTTGAAATAGGAACCGAAAAATTTTCCTCAATATATTTTTCTAGAAGAATACATAAGTATTCTTCTATAATCATAATTATAGCGCATTATGTAAGTTTTCTGTGAAAGTAAAATTTCTCTTTGAATTTGAGGTATTTATTTATTACAATTGTTTGAATTGTAATGCTGCACGTGAGTTGTTCACAAACCTGTTATTTCAAATTTTTGAAAATGTAAAAATTCTAGATATTTTTTTGTGGATGACAATATCCCTGTATTTTCAGAAGGCGCAACTGTCAATTATGGAAGCATACTGCCCAAAGTAGAAATCAAATTAAATGTAAAGCGAACCAAGAGCAAATGAAAAGGAAACCAACAAAACAAAATTTATATAACTATTGTATATAGAAACTGGAAAATGGAAGAAGGGAAAAGATACAAGCAATTTTTCACATGTTTTATATTTCTCATTATCATAAATCAGAGATAATGTGATAGGTACATTGTTTTGTAAGTATTTTGATAAACTAATAGACATCTTATTATCAGGCTAAATATGTTCAAATATCAACTACCCCATTACAAATGCACTACTATATATATTTATATATAATTCTTAAAACAGGTCTTTGTATATATTAACAATTACTACTTATAGACGACCTCGACAACCCTTACAATACTTCAACAGGCTTATTTGATCATGAAGATTGCTTGTATGATAAAAATACATACAAATCTATGAAGCTGATTGTACGAGGTAGGTCAAAAAAAAGTCCCGCCAGCATCTTTACACTAAAACCAAAAACACGTTTCGTAACAATCTTTTTTAAAATTTGCAAGTAATTATAAAATCATCACTCCTCTACATGTATATTTAGTTTCACATCTACAATGGATACATTTTTCGGAAAAAAATGCACAACTGTAATGTCAAGTGATGAATTTAGTGCACTAGCATATCTTGAATAAAAAAATTGCTAACGACTCGGTTTTGGTTTTTTTTTTGGCGTATTTTTTAGAGCTAGCGCGTACAGTGGTAAAGGATAACATTAGTCGACATAGAGGGATGAGGAAGTTAAAGGAGGGACAAGTTATGTGATTATAACGTTTACTTAACTATTAAATAACACGTTTGTCAATTAACTATCAGACTTAAGAATTAGAAAACAATTTAACACACTTACAGGTCACACTCATATATTAAATATACAATTTTTTTTCAGAGCATTGTCGGTAGACATAGGATTTCTTATAGTTAAACGTAATACAAAATAATATCTTTTGAGCAACAAATACTTTATAAAAACTTTCCTGTGTTCTGGAGAGAAACACATTTCGCTAAGTAATTTAATTTAAATTATGCTAAAAATTATTGAAATACCTTACATAATGTTCTATTTTACTAGATAAAAACCACTCGAGGAATTGCACTATATTAAAGGCCCTAATGTATGTTTTATTGTATATTTTAAATTTAAAAACTTATTCAGTATCTCTGTACATCAGTCAAATTGGTCTAAATTTTACTCCTCTATTTAAATTTATAATTACACTAACAATTCAATTAACTATATCTGTAATATGGTAATATAAAATACAATTTATAAATAATCTATATTTAATTTGTAGATTTATTTTGTATTAATGTCTCTAAGAACTACAGTACTTTAAATAATACCTATTTCATTCGGCATAAATGTATATTAATATATTCGTGTGTACAGTGAACGCCAAATACTCTTGTTATATATGGAAATAGAATCATCTACATATACACTGAGAAATTAGTATAACACGCCCCAACTTCTAACTACTCAAAAAAAGGAATAATCAATTTATAAACTTCCTACCAGCTATTTCCAAAACTCACCTAATTAACAAAAACAACACTCATTTTTCAACCTTATACACATGCAAAAATTAACTACAGAATAGCATTTTAATTTCTGCTACTGAAAATTAACCAAGTATATCAATTACTTGAAAAAAAGAAACCCTTTCATGTAAATAAACTATTATACAAAGTTATTATGTAGTAGACTCGGCTCTAATTTTTATTATTGTACCATCTTGAAATTGAAACTTATGTCTAGGTTTCCTCAAACTATCTTTCAAGGGGTAAGTACAAACGTTTTTCTTAATTTTCCTATGAAAAGAATGGATTCTCATCTTCAAATATATATATATGTTTTACACTTTATCAACATCTTACATTTGGCCGTTCTGTTTATTTGGAATATAAAAAAACTGTAGTTGTAATCATTTAAAAATCAATTCTAATGTATATGATCATAATACGTAAAGGGATCTTTTTACTATACAAGGTTGGAAATTCTACATCTTCAAACAACAAGTGTCTCTGTGCATATGCTCCCTATGTGCTTTTGTTTAGCTGTCCATGTTGTGTGCAACGTTAACTGCACCCGGCATAAGTGGCTCAGTGGCCTATTCCCTTCCATATGGAATCGTTTAGCTGTTAATCTACTATCTCAAAGTGGACGTTTTCCATACCTGTATAGTAAGTGTAAGTATATGAATTATAGCAACAGGTTAGTGTTTTACACTTGTTTTTAATATACAAATTTGATACTTGAAAATGAATATTTTGTAACACTGTCTGTGAATTTAAATATTTTGTGAGTTTCACCAAATATTTTAGGAATGATAGATATTGAAAAAACCACATTGAATACAATTTTAGAAACGTTTTCTGAGCTGCGAGTAACAATTAACAGTTTAAAGAACAAAATAAAGCTGGTTTTTCTAAATGTCAATGAATGTTTTGTTAATTAAGCAAGTCTCACAAATACACTGGTAAGAAAGAATATGATTTATGAAAAGGTTTGTACCATTGGAATTTCCCCATAATCACACCACTCTGTAGCATATAACCAAAAAAAAAAAATGACAATAAAAAATAAATGGACAAATCTTATGAGAAAATATAGCAGTGGAATAACTGCCTTATTCAGATAAAAAAAGGTGTACAATACCCAGTCCTTGAATCTGTGCAATTTGTGTAGACGATTCAGATTTTAGATAATGTGTCATGTGTATTTACAGCAACTCCCCCATCACATAAGAAAGGGATCAAACAGAACCTTGTAAATCTAATAAAGCACGCAATTAGAGCCACATCATGATCGTATTTTTCTAACAATCGTTATATGTGTCAACATTATTTAAAATACTTTATGACAACATAAAAAAAATTACAAATATTAGCTAAAGACTACTGTATAGTTCACTTTCTCCTGTAGTATTTATTATTTCTTAATAGAATGGCCAATATATACAAATGTGTATGTATACATATTTGCTGCTATAACCATCATTAAAAAATGATGCCCAATTTTTGTAGTAGACAAATGTAATATAAATTTGTAATACAGTACCTTGAGCAAGCAAAATGTTGTAAAAGAAAACTACATATTTCTACTCAATTATGTTACACATGCCAATGTTAAAGTGCAATTTATTGTGAAAATTCAGAAGGAAATTCTTTGAATCACATTCCTCAACTTCAATAGACAATATATCCCTAATTATTAGCACATATATCGAGCTAATTCTTTAAAAACTTTGCTAACATACATATATAATAATAGTAATCACTGGCATAATTTAAGATTTATAGCGTCAATTTTTAAGATGGCAATGCAACAAAAAAAACTGGAAACTTCTTCATATATCAACAAATATTTTGAATAGAAAATCTGTTGAAATATTTCCGCTAGATTTCACTCGCATAAACAACATATACCTGAGTTTTTTTACAATCAAATTAACTCTAAATCGCGACTCGTAAATGTTTTTCTAATTGATCGCCGATTAGTTTTAATACGTTCTGTTTTATTTATAGTCAATATGTTCATATTATATATTATGTATTAAGTTTACCCATTATAGTCTACTTTAAAACTGTTTTATGTAACTCCTAGTATTGGTCTGTATCAACCGAGGATATTCATAATTAAAACTATAAAACAACTTGTATACTTCTAAAGGTCTAGAAACATTGCTTAATATAGATTGTCACACTCAATTAAAAAAGAAAAACATATGCCGATAAAAACACCAATTACTATTTGATTAGATAGACACATGAGGCCCAGACAGACAGAATCTTTATCTACTAAATAGAATTCACCGTAATATTATTTGCTAACCTATTATATTATCGAAAAATGCGTACCCTCCATAGGGCTAAAACTTCACAGAGCTTAAAACAAAAAATAAATAGCTAATCACTCAATCCAAATGTATTTAATGAAAATTCTTTTATAGATCACAACCACTCAACTAAATGTACATCTTATTCTAAATACTCAGGTCAAGTTATGATTTAGTCTTTTCAAATTGCATCTAAAGGCATATCAATAAATATGTATAATTCAATTCATACAAGAGATGCAAAAGGGTAAAATTAAAAATGTACACTTTAATGATGCAGTTATTATAGATAATGCAAAAAATGCTTTAATTCGAGCAATTTCAAACAATTCCTCCTTACTATGTGTATGAAATGGAAGATGAAAATAAAATGTAGTTTGCTTTAATCACACCACATCTCTTGAACATGAGATAATTTACATAGCGGCTTTCCTTTCAGTTTATGCAGATGATTTTAGAGGTTAGAAGACTAACCGATGACTTCTGGTGTACATTTGAGTTACCCTGTACATTTATACACTTATAAATTTTAAACTGAAAATTTCACACCCATATTTTTTTTATTGCCAGTTGCTGTTATGGTAATGAAAAAAAAATCCTTCTTAGAAGGAAGTCCATATGAAATTAAACTCGAATTTTTTCTGCTTAATAATTTAGTTTTTTCAATTATTGACATCTCCGATACTTTGATCACCTCCTTTACCAATACAAGATTTCAGGTAAAATTAAAAATACATTTACCGATATCAACATAATTACACATCAACACACAATCTTTCACATAACATACACATCTGTAATTTTAGTTTCATATGGCGTTCTGTGATAAAAATTATGCCATTCTTTTTTTAATTTTATTTAGATGTGAAATTTTCTTACCAAATTTATTATTTGTTAATGTGTGTTATAATAATTGAGAATTATTAATGGTATTTTTTTTCTCAACTCTAGTGTTGTATGGAAAGTATCCCTCATCTTTGACAATGAATAATTCTCACATTCAAAATCTCAAAAAAATATCCAGAAATAATTCAAACGCTCTGGAGATTACTGGTGAAAATTTTAATATTTATGAATTTGTTTTTAATTTACAATTTACTGGATCAGTTATATCATTTAGCACTTCTTAACATTTCTCTAAATAGTGGTATTAGTACAGTTGTTTTCACTGAAGAATTTTCACTTAATGCTCAGTGAAACAAAATCATAACTTCTTTTTGGGAAAGTTTGGGAAAATCAAAACTCATCAATATCCCTTGTGTATCTGAACAAAAGGGTGCTTTTTTATTTTCAACGGTGGATCCATCAACTTTAACTTTTTTTTAATATTGGATTTCCACATTGCCTGTAAAATCAGATATAATTCTTTTTAACCCCTTTTTTAATGTGTAGTCAGGAGAAATAAACACATTTTAATGAGGGCAAAAACGTTCATCGATGGAAATAAAAAAGTGCCCAAACTGTCAGTCTCATTCGACGGATGGCAGTTCAAATGTACTGTAAATTATATACAGATTTTTTCTCGTATTAAAAAAATAGGACCAAACAGTTTTCAGCGCAATGAAATTTATAAAAATTAACAGAACCACCTTGAAAATGTGTGTGTGTGTAGTTCAAACCAATACACAGATTCTGCGTGAATGTTTTACTGAAGTAAAAATCACCAAATTGTAATTACTAAAATAGAAAGATTAAAAAGAAAAAAAAAACATAAAAACACTCTATTAAGCATACTACAGTACAGCCAGATCTGAATTTGTTCCTACTATCTATGTATGTGGTTGTGCACTATTATTAAGTAAATTGTATTTACTTATAAAATAACTTTTATCCATATTTATTAAATAGTGGTCTTAACTTACAACAATTCCTTATTACTCCTTAATAAAATTAGATTGTCTGCTGGTTGTGTCGAATTTATAACTTAGATAAAATACATTTATATAGTATGTACAATTACATCACCTACAATTTGATTATAACATGAAAACATGAGACTAGAGAACGATGGACTTACATAAAAAAAAATCAGTTGATATCCAACCATCTGTAAAAATACAATAAGTTATGAAAAATTATTTATAGCTATTGTAAATGCATTTAACTTAAGTTTATATACGAATACTTACTTGCTAAAGTAGGAATCACAATGTTAAGTGTAAAATTATTAATTAGAAATTAATTAAAAAATAATAGCTTCCATGCAGACATTCTAACTGTCCAAAATATATATGAGGTAAAAATTGAATTTATACACTATTTTAATATATATTACGTCCATAATAACAACTTGAGCGGTGCTTAAAATTAGTCAACATTTCTGTCTGTCTGTAGTATATCAAGATATATTAGATTACTCATTAGATACAAGTTTATATATATATTAAAAAAACAATAACTGGAATCTAGTTCAATAATAAAGTAGACGGGAAAAGATCTAACGCCGGACTTACATTTCTAAAATAAGTCCAAAAAACACCCACGATAACACGATCAGCAGTAACCTCTGTAAGAGACTATAGAAATTCAGGTAACGCAACAGAATGTTCTGAACAAAGGGAATAACTAAAGTTACTTCAAATAAGGACTGAAGGTAGGGTGTCTGCCAGTGCAGCAGCTAAATCTTAGTGAAGCATGACCACATTTACATTTTTTTTTTACTACGGGTGCATTATACACGCTTTTTATTAAGAATGGAGTGCCCTTTTTGCTATGTGAATATTAATTTTCTTTATGTTTAAAACAAAATAGGTTTTGGCCATTTTTACATGCAAGTAATCAAGATCCACTAATTCAGAATAGTGAGCAGAAAAATTGATATGGTTACCTGACATTGTCTATTCTTTATTTAGTACTTATACCATAAATTGGTTACTTACCTTTTTATTACGAAAACAATCAGACACAAGTAGCTTTTGCCCTAGCAAACCCTTACCTTCAAGCAAACCAATGTACAGCAGCGATGGATCAACGTTATTAACCATTAAAAATTATCAGTTGCTTTAGAAAGGGCAAATCTCTCAGCAGTAGTTATTATTTATATTTACCACCACCTCCTAGATTGGTGAAAATGCCATCTATAAATTTCAGTAAATGATTAGAGTAGCCTCATCCATAAATAAGAATAAAATATTCATAGCAATGTGAAAAATGTGCCTAACTTCAATCTGTACCGACCTTTGGGTTACAACATATGTAAGCTATTCTTTTTTATATTAAATTTCAAGAACCAATATATTTTTTCAATGGATTCAGTATAGGAGCACTGCTGTTTATTAAAACAATACAATACATTTGTAACATGCCAATAAGTTATTTAGTACAAAATTATTTCTTCTTTGAAGTTGTTGCTTTAAAGAGATATTCAAAGATACTATACAGTTCAGATTAAAGTCTAACACATTGCAAAATTTAATCTCGAAGAGATCATTGAGACATTCGGGTTGTTATCGTAATTCATCGTACGAATTTATTTTCGAAGATATAAATCCGACATTACAGTTTCCCCAATTTCCAAATAGATATAGAGAGAAAAAAATAAATAAATTTAGATCTAACGTTTTGAACTAACTAATAAAACAAAAGCCAACAGTGTGTCCGTCCATGCGGGTGCGGACCAACTACGACAGTCAGGATAGCTAACAGACGGTGTGTGTGCGGACGCCGGCGGATCATATGTCTGTCTAATCAGAGTAATTGAGTTTGGCGGGAGTGACCAGTCCGGCAGCATTCTTCAACATTATCAAGCCAACACGTTTCCAACTGTTACAACACATACCCATATTATTTAAGTTGTTGAGATGCTTCAATGTGACGCCCGCCCGTGCCTCCGCTGTCCAGTTGCGTCCCCTGTCAGCCTCCATTAAAAATGGATACTTGTCAGAGGGGTAAAAAGTGGCCTTGATGGCATTGAAGTACACATATATGTTTTTAAAGGCATGGCACGCCAGCAGTATGTGGGCGGGAGTTACATTGGTAGCAGAAAAATTATCAAAAGGTTGTCAAGAACTGGGCCACTCTTTAAAATCATTGAAATGTTTAGCACCTGCGTTTGGGGGTTGTGATGAGTAGCCTCCGACTTGAGAACCTGCATCACTGCCATAGGAGCGTGGTGGGGCGCCATAACCTGCATCAGTGGCTGAGTAAGATCCATAACTGGGGTAGCTGGAGTAGTCGGAGCCGGGCTTGGAATTACTGCCTGTGGAGGACATGTTAGGGGGAGCGCTGGGGGTGGCTGGACCACCCGGACCAGATTGGCCCCTAGAGTACATATCCCCTCCTGCAATATAACCTGTCAGCAACAGTTGAATAGCTTAGTATGGAGCCTTTATTAGGTAAAGTATATGGTGCTTACCAGACGGACCTGTCGAGCCACTATTCTGTGGCATATTCCAACTATTCCAGCTGGCTGCACCACTACCTGCATTCGGACCTGCATCAGAATAAACTACATCAAATGTGTCAGGCACTTATCACAATAAATGGTGTCAAAATTATATTTACAAATTTACCAATAACTATTGAATGAGAGGCAGAGTTAAATATGAGAAGCAAGCCAAAACATTGTAAAAATATACATGAGTATAGCATTAAATTAAATAATTACTATGATTTTAATTCATTACTCATTACTCTGGAATTGAAATCTGATGATCCAAAATATCAAAATACACTTTGATCTTTTATATCAGTGGTTGGTATCATTCACATACCACAACAGTGGCACAACCACTTGTTTTCATTCATACAATATATAGACTTATGCCATAACCATATGCTCTAGTGGTGATGCTCTATTGGTGATGAATCATGAAATGTATGTATTTCAAATGTGAATCTGACTATAGGTAATTTAAAATATATGTATCATAGATACAATCGAGTCGATAAACCACAAATAGTCGAGAAACCATGGAACACAACAGGAACATATTAAGTAGCAGTAGGTAGCAGTGGTGGCTGGTGGAATTTAAAATTCTAGAATTTTGTTACGGAAGCTTAGGACCCACACCATATTTTAGTGTTATTCTATTTTATTTTTTAAAAAGACATGTTTTTATAGATATTTTGTGATATATTGGTGTGGTAAATCTACCGAAATAAAATGTTTTTTTTTTCGAAGTTCGATGTGTTTAATTTTTCTGAATAATTTTCAAGATCTTATTAATAAGTGGCAAAAACTCAAAAAGGTTATAATAGGGGTTCCGACGTTATATTATTATACATACGATATAATATACGACAAATGTTATATTATTGGCATCAATTTAGCACAGAAAAAAAATATATCCATAAATTTATATTGTAGCCATAGGGTGCACGCAAGTGATGCGGCGTCGCCCGCGTTGCGTGCACCCTATGGCTACAAAATAGGAATGATTCGATTAAAATATATAAAAAACCATTGTAGAAATGACGTGGATATGCGAGGGAAATCTGCAGTGGTCACATTCTAGGGTTTTTGGATGAGTTTCCCTATACAAATTTAAGACGATGAATGTACGTACCACATAATGAACAGTTAATTACGGCTCTCCCCGTAGGCAGATTTCATAGGGAGTAAGATCTATATAGGAATTAAAAGTAATCTATAATGTACCTAATATATGTAAAGTATGAAATATTAATCTAGCTTGATTGAGTGATATGGTAATATGCGAAAGTTCAATAATTTAGATCCGGCAATGAATAGATTTGAATGTAAGCCCTCTGTCACATTCTATCGGTGTGTAAAACACTTAGCTCGGACCCAATTGGTCCTTTTCGGAACAAGGCCTAGCGTATCGGCCCGCCCACGAGGCGCCTATATGTGCATAAGGCTCATTTTTCGGTTAGAAATAATATAATGTTAGACTTTTTCGGGAAAATACCGAGTTTATAAATAAGCGCGACACGCAAAAATTAGTAAGTTTTTTCTCCCGCTCGACAGCCGCTTGATTTAGCCATAGTATCGTCTAATTGGTTTCTTGAAGATTACTAATAGTATTGATCTAAACTTATAGTTAATTAGTGGGATGAGGTCAAATGTTTCCAAAAAAAAAACTAATTTTCAGTTAGTCGACGTTTCGCAAAATTTATTTGCATCCTCAGGACTCTAAAATATGACAAACACGCAATGTAGATAATAACAAACGTAATACCACACAGATTAAAATAGGGAATCAGGATTACATGTTTCATATTTATACTTACAATTGAATAGCTTTTTGCTGTCGTTTTTAAAAATAAATATGAATGAAACATTGATAAAACAATTGATATAACATAAAATAATAATAGAATACAACGTACTGTCACCCAGACGTGCATCGGCTATCTACCCGTACAATTCTAATTAGCTTAAAAAACTACACATATAAATATAAGAAATAAATAAAAATGTCTAACTTCTTTATATTTATATGTGTAGTTTTTAAGCTAATTAGAATTGTACGGGTAGATAGCCGATGCACGTCTGGGTGACAGTACGTTGTATTCTATTATTATTTTATGTTATATCAATTGTTTTATCAATGTTTCATTCATATTTATTTTTAAAAACGACAGCAAAAAAGCTTATTCAATTGTAAGTATAAATATGAAACATGTAATCCTGATTCCCTATTTTAATCTGTGTGGTATTACGTTTGTTATTATCTACATTGCGTGTTTGTCATATTTTAGAGTCCTGAGGATGCAAATAAATTTTGCAAACGTCGACTAACTGAAAATTAGTTTTTTTTTGGAAACATTTGACCTCATCCCACTAATTAACTATATGGTTATATGGAAACAGGTCACTAATCCTACATTACAATTGATCTAAACTACCATTTATTTGTCTTTCTGAAAGCAACCTCGAGTAATTAATTAGCGTTGTCGGAATTAGATGTGACGGCGGGCGATCCCGCGACGTTTCATGTAAGCGACTTCTCGTGTGTGTGTGTGTGTGAATAAAGATCGTCTCCCCCTCGAAGCTGGTGTTTTACTGCGTACTCTCAAACCATCTGAGTGACCAACTCTCTACACCTGGGCGATTGATTTGAGCACACCATCCACCGCTGTCTGCAGTTCAGGTAAGCTCTCCGATCTTAATGAAACTAAAATATCGAACTCACAGTAGAGGAATGTGTCCATTGACCGCTCGCAATCGGACGCTAATTAAACAGGTAGTCGGGGCGCAAGTGATGCGGCGTCGCGTGCGTTGCGTGCACCCTATGGCTACAAAATGGTGTCAGGTGTGGGTTTTTTTTACGTTTCTATAGAAAGGATAGTTTTGCCTGTAAAATTGTTCACAAATTACTTTTATTCATTAATTAGGGTAAATTTAGGTGTTTATTGGGGATACTAAATTTTGGTCTATTTAAAATTCTTTAGTGTATTTCATGCAAAAAATATAGTTCAAAAAGGGCAGTGGTCACGAAATTAATTTTCAATGGAATTTAAATAACTGTCGTAGAGGGAAAATTGGCTAAATTTATGATAGTTCGACGAAAGGAATTGTATGCGTGAGGTCTCCTTGTGCGTCCAGCTTCCTATTGCAATATGCCTAAAATATGTTTAACTAGATATTCCGTATTGCTACAATATCCTAAATGCTGGACGATATGTCAACTTTGCATAAAACATAACTGTATTCAGAAGTGTTGCTTTATTTTTTTCTTAACCCTGCAGTGGTTGCGCGGCGTACTATTGTACTCCAGCTGTGTTTAGAACATTGTCCTTCTGACCATGTTTAACGTTTGAGGGCGTGGCCTTCCCTACCTTCCGCTTAGATGTTTAGGTACGTGTCTGGCTAAAAATAGCTTCAGTATGTCTTACACTGTTCATATACACTTATGTAAATTGAGTATGTAATGATTTTTACTCTTTTTTAGCAATGTCAAGTAGGAAAAGAGTTAAGGTTGATGACCCAGGAGCTGACGAAATATTGTTGCAGTGGTTAGAAGAATGTCCAGATGTAGAAGAGGTAGAATCGGGTTCCGATTTCGAAAATGAAATCGATGCTGTTGAGTACAGCGACCACAATTCGAAAACGGACCAAGAAGCATCAGTCTGTAATAAAGTCCTTTAAAGAAATTAAGGCGTTAACTAACTGCTTGCACCAACATTAATATAGTTATTACTATTAACTGTCTTATAATATAATTAAATTTTATTTGATAATATGCCTAAAAAAAATAAATACCGTATCTGAGTACAATAGTGGGCCACGCGACTACTGATATAAGTAGAAAGCACGCGACCACTGCAGGGTTAAAAAATATGTATTTTAATTGATATTTTGTATAAATATGGTGTGGTAAATCAACCGTTTTTAAAGATTGAAGTGTTTAATTTTTCTGAATAGTTTTGCAGATGCAGAAAAAAGTGGCGAAAAACAAATGTTCTAATTGTGTTCAGATTTGGCACACTTATGTAAAAATTGGAGAAACAACTTTTCTTACCAAAACTTTTTGAAATTGCAACAAATAGGCCCATTTCAAGCGATTTTTTTCATCACTTTTGAAGCACGTTAACCCCAAAGTTAAATTTAAGTCGTTAATAAAAAAAAATCCGTTTAATGCACACTTTATGAAGAACACTGTATAACTGTTTTTGTTATAAACACATACATACAATACATATATTTTCTATGTAGAACTGTTGTTACATAATCTGTATAATACTCATATGTATGTTAGTATACATATATGTTAGTATTTAATGGTTGAATAATTATAATTAGTGATTCTGTGTTAATGCCATGTACATATTTATGTAGAGTATAACGTTTTAGGTATTTTTTTAAATAGAGAGAACAGCGGTTCGAGCTAAGCATGGGCATGTATAGACGTAATTATTGACATTAAAAAAAATTCTTCTTATTGCATATGTGAACAAATATATAGGTTGGCATGAATCCTCTTAACACGAATTATTATGTTGGTCAGTCCCTTCAAGTTTATATTAACGAGACTTTACAGTAAAAACAAATAAAACTTGAGAAAAAACATAAAAAAATGTCCGTCTCACAAGAAAATCTTGGAAGCGGCTTTGATAATATAATATTTGTAGAAATATTTTTCCATAATTACCAGGAGGATGACTTTTTTTCCGTACGATTTTTTGCAAAATTTACGTTTTTCTTAAAGTTTTCGAAACACTGATATGAAACTCAATTCATATGATCATTTTTGTGTTTTTTTTTTCATATGTTATTCCCATACATTGGCAGTTATTAGCTATTTAATTTTAGCAGCGCAGGTTAATTTTTGGTTTTGCAGACATTGGTGTTAACTTTAATATCTTTGGCCTGGATTGTGCTAAAACATTGCACCCCACACCATTTTTTTTTGAGGTGTCCCCTTTAATTTTGGTCTTTTACATTATAAGCATTAATTTAAGCCTAATAAATGAAAATGGTCTCTAAAGTTTGACATCTGAAGATTAGAGAAGAAGAATTAGTAGAAGAATGATGAATCAGAGCTGAAATTTTCCATGAAGGCTTGAAATGTTGCGGTTATTTTTACCTTTTAACCTACTATTACCAATAAAGCTGAAAAGAAAATCCAGTTCATATTTAAATGAATCTCATAATTGATTATAACTGTTAAGTATTGTTATAAATGACATAATGATATAATAGACAGATATGCCTAAAGAGTGAAATATCTTTACGGACTTAATTTATGTTCATGTGTTAAATCTCATGGTACTGAATTGATTCCAATTTTGTTAGGGTACATAGCTTCTCGACTAATTATTATTATTAAAAGATTGTTACGAGTAAAAACTCACAATAAATGTTCTCAATTCCAATGTGTTCTACGTTTCAGAATAAAAACATCAGTAATTAATTCATTTTAATACCTTCCTAATAGGCATGCCACCATGTTGGTTTTCACATTTGATCTTTAACCAAAGGAGTGAGATCTAGTAGTGTTCTCTATTTGACCAAAACAATTATTAAGATGTCACTTCTAAATTGGTATTTGACATAAGAGTAAAAAAACACAACAAAATGTTGGATTACATAGATATGTAGTTTATTTATACCAATGCAAAATAAAAAAGAAAGCCATATTCTTAAAAAAAACAAAGACTAAAAATTACTTTTTGGAAAATCTTTGAAAAAATCTGTTATTTTATTTTGCTTAAGAACACTTGTATGCTTAATACTGGCTTCTTCTTTGAACTGTTTGAAAGCAAGAATGTGTTCTAGTTGTATTTTATTTTCTTCGGCAAATTGCAATCCCAGTGAAGGTACGTTTTCGAAAGAACGGATCATGTCGGGCAGCCGACTGTACATACTGGTAGTCCATTGCCGAACCCGGCTACCACAATATCCGAATAACGGTGATTAAGATCAACGAATCTCTACTGTATGTGCAGGTGTAAGATTGTTTGCCGTTCTTCAATTTATTTTTCATTTTCTCATCTTTGGTAGATTACAATCTACTTACTACTACAGTACTATCTGTTATAGCTACAGATCTGTAATGAAGAGATAATTTAGTCATCTATTTCTGAAAAGGAGTAAGTCACTATACAGTTTTGAGATAGTAAAAAAACTGCTTACAAGTTTTATTTGTTACATATCTCATATGTGAAATGAGTTTTATTCCCGAAATGTAAAGAGAAATGTTCATTGACACGATGTCTGCACCGTACGTATGTCGCTCGCGAGCGACGTGCGCATTCTTATGCCAGTGCGGGTGTCGCCGATTGGCGACAAGTGTATGCCCTAACTCTTATTTTAGCGCTGGTGCAACATATATATGTTTTGGTCAGTACTACAGAAAGGTGTTAAAGTAACGTATGCAAGGTTTCGTTTCCAGTTTCAGTATTTTTTGAGATAGTTATTCCAGACAATTATAATGATATGGATAGTGAGGCAGGTCCTTTGGGGATTAAACGTCCTAAATTGCGTGTTTTAAAAGAAAAAAACCTGTCGGAATACGAGTTAGAAATTTTGTTAGACACCAGTGATGAAAAAACGGATCCATTTGAAAATAGTGGCAGCGACTGGCCAAATGATGAGTCTGATTATGACAGTAGTGATGTGGATTCTCTGTGCAGAAGGTACGTTTTTTGGTGTTTTTATATAGTTTTCTTTACAAGAATAATAATTTGCAAGTGATCCAGGCTATAGGTACTCCTAATTACGTCTTATAGTGCTAATGTTGCCTATGAGCGAAATATCGTTAACGACAGGTAAAAATCTAAAAACATATTTTTTCATGACCTTTTTTATCCTTTCTCATTGTCAGAGTTAGTAGCAGCTAGTCAAAATTAGTTCAGCTTCTGGGAAAGCTGAAAGTTAGAAAGTATGCAACGAACGTGTTAATTGAGATAGACGCAGACGTTACCGTGACATTACACAAATAATAATGAACCGCTCCAACTACAGCCCTTCCACGATGCCGGGGCTCGATTTTCATTGCAATAGGGAGGGTACAAAATCGCCAACAAATGCGAATCGCCCCATCACATAATCACCAATCTGTCCGCTGAGTGGGGCATGCCTTATAGGTGTGCAATTACATATATATATCTTCTAGCTACTAATTTCATAACACATGTTGTATATTTGTAAGTTTTTTTGAACAAATACATAGTACCCCATATTTCTGACCTCCAAGGATCAGAAAACTGTTTTTGTACCACTTTGCTATTTGAATAAACGGAATAAGAAAAGAATGAAACAGATGTATAAAGGTCACTAAGCAGTATTGTGCCTTCAAGGCTACTGACTAAACTAATGTTAAGTACTGAATAAAAATGAGTTATATCTCAACAAGTCGAATACTCTCATAGTAAAAAGGTAAAATACTAAGAATAACAAGAGTTTATACAGAACATGTGTAAAACTTACCATAAGAACCATAACCTTGCTGCTGCGGAGGTCCCCCATAATTGTTGCCCCACTGCGGTGGCGGACCTTGAGGTGCTGGAGGAGCTCCCCAACCCTGATATGAACCAGGGCCAGATGGAGTACCATAACCGGCATAACTCTGCTGTTGAGGTGAGGTGCCCCATCCCTGATAGCTCTGCATCATGTTAGGGCCCATCGGTGCTCCCAAATTCATAGGAGGGCCACCCATTTGGCCATTAGGGCCTTGCATCATACCCATGGGCGCCTGAGGCGGGCCCCAGGCTGATGATGGGTCCGCACCTCCCATTTTGCTACCACCAGAACCATCGCGGGGTTCCGCCTTCTTTTATTTCTACCTAAGCAGAAAAAAAACAATATGCAGGATGATTTATAAAACCAATCAATCAATCAAGAAGGGATGAACTTAATGTATATACCTGCTTTCCATTAAGATTAACGAAGTGCTCTGAAACACACCTATCGACAGCTTCATCGTCTTCAAATGAAAGAAAACCAAATCCTAAAATAATTGCAATTTAGATCGTCTGTCACTACCACTGAAATACAAGATTACCTCTGGATTTCTTCTTTTCCTGATCATACATGATAACTACTTCCATTACCTTTCCAAAGCGGGTAAAAAAACTCCTGAGATCAGTTTCAGTGACATTAGATGGTAAACCTCCCAAAAATACTTTGGGATAGCCTCCACCTTTTTTGGGTTTCTGAAGGGTTCTTGGATTACATGGTTTAGGATCTATTGTCCTAAAAACACATTAGAAACATTAAATCAAGGTATATAAGCAAATATAACTTTTGTCTTTTATAAAATTAGGACAAATATACAATTGATACAATTAAAAATGTTCTCGTCCTACATTAATATTCCAAAATTATTTAATTAATTAATCTTTGATGTTTAGTGTCCTTTCTCTCTCATTTTTTGGTAGTTTCATTGCCACATGTAATTTATTTCTTAATGATATGTAAGTCAACACTGCAAACTTCATTTGTATATAATATGTATAATTTATGAAACTTTATAAGTTTTATGAATATTTACCAGACAAGGTTTTCGGAAAAAAAAAGAGACCTTATTGGTCTCTTTTAATTAATTTAAAGTTATCATAGTGGTAATCATTAATTTGAGGCCTGTTTTTATTAATGAATCTATTATTTTATTTACATCATCTTTCTCCTAAATATTTTGTTGCTCGCCGCATTTCGCTTTTAGAACACCATAAGGTACACTATACAGTACACCCTGTTAATTTCAAATTAATACTAGTTAGTCAGAACCAAATGGTGCTTTGTGCAACTATGAAATGATTTTGATCTCTATTTTGCCAAATGATCTCATTAAAAAAGTTAAAACTCAATTATGCTACATTCAGCGTCTATATTCTTGCCATAGTTCACAGATTTCTAATTATGTCACGGGAATATCGCAACATACTCACCAAAAATGAATGATTTTTGAGATAGTTGAACTTTTATCTGAACAGCTTGACCATTATGATTCATATTCGTCTATAATTATTATTACGAGTATCTACTGTTAAGTTGCTTCATTTTTCTAAACTTATAAAGAGTACTCTTTAGTAAAATATCCAAGAAATCTAAAAATGGTTTTACAACTTTTTTATATTTGGGTCAGTCCACTTTTGGCTTCCTGATGATTTGAAACTCCCCTTTAATGTCACTGTTTTACAAGTTTTTATGATACACAGAATATGCCTAAAAATTATTACAATCTGCAGACACATAAAAGTTCTTTCCAGAAAAGTACAATTCAAGGTATCTCTGTGGGACCTGATATATGCACCCAGAATATTACCGCATACTTACTGGACAACCTGTATAAAGGATGCTTCATGGTGACTGACCTATTACACATTTTGGTAGAACTACACAAATAATATGGGGCTGAAAATTTGTATCTGGGGGTTTTTGGGGATGCCCCACATGTCTCAAATTTCTTTTGGCGACTTTCTGGCCCGATATATTGAAAATAAATAACTAAGTTTGTAGAAAAAAAATAAATAAATCGTAAATCCTTAAAATTGTTTACTGTGTGAGCATGAGAAATTGAGTTTACTACCAAGTAAAATAGATACCTACACTGCAAAATGTACAGGGTGCTCAAAATAGAAGGTCAATCTTGAACAATTTTGCCCTATATTGTCGCATATTATAAAATTTTTAAATAGAAGATGCCATGATATGACAATATGATTCTTTTCGTTTCTTTTTTTTTCATCCTCTTTTTTTAAGTTTAGAGTTTAACCATATATGGATTTTGAGCACCCTGAACATTTTGCAGTGTATCTATTATAGACTATCTGCAGAATAACTAGAAGCGCCGCGCGCGGAGTTTTTGATAACTTTTGTACTGTGGATTTTGTATTGTGTCATATGCCTCGAATTGTTTTTTGTACTATTTTTGAATTTGGGAAAGAATTCAGTGTTGCAAATGTTATTAATTGCACGGGGAAGAATTTCTTGATAAAGTAAGTATAATTTTCACGAGAATCATATTTATATTTTGTGTTGAAACTGTCTAAACTATTTGATTTATAGGTTATGAATGTAATTGTAAAGAATTAAGTGAAATGTCTGATAAAGAAAATAATAACGTGCAAAATTATGATAGTATGTACAACAATAGTGCAATTAAATAAAGTCAGGTTTAATGATATTTATATTTTATTAAATGACAGTCTATGTACCGCAATTTATGTATATCATATATATTTTTGACATATATTTTGAACATTTCTTATTTATATTAATTTTGTACAGAAATATATATTACTAATCCTTATTCGCTAAAATCTTCATGAGTGCTTACTTTCAAAATTGGAGGTTGTAAATTAACCAAAATAGCTGCCATAAGAACAATGTCATCGAAAATGTTAAAGCGACCAGAATTTGATTTTGCCAAAGACGGACATGTTCGGCTGGTTCACATTGACGAAGCTAGAGTTTATTTTTCGCGCAGTGAGTGCGTTTTCAATGTCACGCGTTTTCTGGCACTTCAGAATTTCAATGAAAAATACATTTACATAAAAATATAGACTTTCACAAGGATACCTACTTTTTGGAATTTGATGCCTTTTTGAAATATATATAACGAGGTTCCTACGGCCTTAGCCTCATCCCGCATTTCGATCGCCATTTTTTCCTGTCTCTCCAGTCTTCTACTATAGCCCTATCTACCATGATTTCCTTAATTCCTTCTATCCATGTCCTCCCCGGTCTTCCTCTTTTCCGTCTATTTTCTGGTTCGTATTCCAATGCTACCTTTGGCCATATTTTTTGGTTCATTCTCCTTATGTGACCATACCACAATAGTTGTTTTGTTTCTATTATGTCTGCGCTTGTAACCACTCTTCCTGTTTGTCTTCTTATTTCCTCGTTCGGTACATGTTCTATTATCGATGTTCTACAGGCTCTTCGAAGATAGTCAATTTCGACTGTGTCTATTTTCTTTTTGTCTTGTTTGGAAAGCTGCCAGCACTCACTTCCTTATGTTAAAATTGGTTCTACAATAGCATTGTAGATCGTCATTTTTGTTTTTAATCTGAATTTATTCGACCATAATAGAGAATTTAGTGTGCGTATAGCCCTTTTCCCTTGCTGTGTTCTGTTATAGACATCCCTTTTTGTTGTCCCCTCTTCCGAAATTATAGTTCCTAGGTATTTGAATTCTTTACATCTCTTAATTTCATGAATTTGTAGTTCTGGATCTTCTGGTTCATCTCCTATTTTTAAGTACTCAGTTTTTTCCATGTTCATATTTAAGCCCCATTGTTGGTATTCTTCTTTTAATTTTCGTAACATATAGTCTGCGTCTGATTCGTCGCTAGCCACTATCACTTGATCATCCGCGAATAAAAGTGTTGTCAAACAGCGATGTGACATTTCAGCTACTTTTCTACTCCAGTTATTCAATGCTTCTTGAATGTATATTTTGACCAATGTTGGCGAGATGCTGCATCCCTGTTTTAGGCCTTTTGTTGTCGGAAAAGGGTTTGAGGTGGCATTTCCAATCTTTACGACACTCTGTGAGTTTACATAAAGATTCCATATGGCTCTTACGTACACTCTATTAAGGCCTATCTTCGTCAGTGTCTCAAAAAGTTTTTTCAAGGGGACCGTGTCGTATGCTTTCTCCAGATCCGCAAACACCAGATGGGTAGGCAGATTCCTGGATTTTCTTTTTTCTATTATTTGTTGCAGAACAAATATATTGTCAACGCAGGATCTTCCTGCTCGAAAGCCACTTTGCTCTTCTATTTCTATGATACTTTTTTCTATTCTTTCTTTCAGTATTCTGCCGTACAACCTCCCCATCGAACTCGTAACGCTTATCCCTCTGTAGTTTTTACACCGTTTCTTGTCGCCCTTTTTTATAAATTGAACTGATATAAGCTAGATTCCAAACTTTTGGCACTTTGTCGTCTTCTAATAAGCATTTATTAAACAGCTCTGCTATTTTTTCCAGTAATATATCTGGTACATATTTTATTAGTTCGATGGGAATGTTTCCGGGCCCTGCTGCTCTCCCATTCTTTGACTTTCGCAACGCTTCTTTTATTTCATCAACCGTTACTTCACTTACCGGTATATTTGTAGCTGGCTCGATGTTTATATTTCTAAATTCAAACTCTTTTCGGTTTTCGGCAAGTAGTGTTTTATAGTAACTTTCCCATTCTTGCAGACTTATCAAGTTCATTTTATCATTCTCTCTATTATCTTTTCTTAAGTTCTTAATTGTTTTCTACTTCTTCGCATTTCTTGTCCCACATTCCATTCTTCCTTTTTATAACCTCTCTTTTAACCATCCTGTTATAGTGTGTATATATGCTTCTATCTTCTGCTGTGTTTGTGTGTAGCCACGTTTCGTATGCTTTCTTTTTGAAATACTGATATTTATTCGCGATCGATATGATACGTCGATACGTATTCAGATTAACCTAGAAGACGTAATTACGGACATTTTAATAAAAAAATTTCAATGACGGACAGTTTAACGGACTGCTCTTGAAGACGGACGTCTGGTCACTTTAGATTATGTAGCGCGACACAAAACACTGCACTGCTAATATGCCTGATGCTAAATCAAGATGTGACGTCCACAGTCCTTCGTGTTCAAGTTATAGTTTATTACTTTTATGAATTCGATGGCTTCCGCAATGATTACAATGACATAATGAGCAATAAATCGTATTTTGCGTATTGTCTTCTTGTAGTATGCCAGCACGAAACTTATAGAGTAAGCCGCCGCGAGCGCTTTTGTCGCGAATCGCTAAGCTCCGCCTTTCTGCAGATAGTCTATACTCGATACATTAACAGTAAGTTTCTTGGTACAGTAAGTTCAACCTATCATGATCACATAGTAAAAGAATTAAC
Organism: Aromia moschata; assembly: GCA_029963805.1. Lineage (NCBI taxonomy): Eukaryota > Metazoa > Arthropoda > Insecta > Coleoptera > Cerambycidae > Aromia > Aromia moschata. The sequence continues at coordinate 208,931 of JAPWTK010000268.1, forward strand.
CACAGAATGCTTGTTGCGGATGTTGGTTAATTCTTTTTTATGAATTAATTTTTTTCTATAAGTTTGCAATTTCAATTTTCTTTATATTAATCTATCTTGAAAACCATTCATTTATAAAAGAGAGATAATATAATATAATAATATAGAATACAATGCCATTAAAATTTAAATTTAAAAAACCGGTATAAAACATCAGCTACATACAAATATCCGAAAGTGCCAGAAAGTCGCCTTTATTTTAGATGTGTAGATGTATTTTAGATCTCTAAAGATCCCACGATACAAATTTTCGAAAACCCAAGTTATTTGTAGTTCTCCCGAAACGTAATGGCCATCTACCATGAAGCCAACCGAACACCCAAGTATATGTCGTTTATAGAGGATGCTTCACAGTGAGTGGCCTATTAAACGTTTTGAAAATAAAATAAATGGAACGAAAAAATTCAATTATTTCACCACGTTTCCCCTATATGTCGCGAAACCGTCCCGGTTAAGTCGCCGCCTGTAAAAGTTTTAGAAATACGTTTGGAAATTGATTCTCGCATGAATACAATTTTTATTGAAAAAAATGATTGTGTAATACATTAAATATGGACACCTAACCTTTAAAATAGGATAGGTGTCTTTTAAAAATATTTAACCTCTAAAATATTCATTCAAGTGGAAAATTGAAGTTTGTCACGCACGACTGGGTATACTTACGTTTATTTTTTTGTTCAGTTGGCTCATTTTTCGTTATAACAAGTGCTGTGGTATATCTCTAAATATTTCTTTTTGCAGCTAAAACACGAAAAAGGACGTTATGATCGCGACTTAAGCAAGACTAAATTTCGCTACTTAAGCGAGGTGATGATGCACGGATTTGGTGAATTAAGAGGGGTTCGAGTGTATATGCAGGTTTTCGGGGATGCCCTATTATCTAAAATGGCGATTTTCTGGCATTTCCAATAGACTATCTGCAGAATAACTAGAAGCGCCGCGCGCGGAATTTTTGATAACTTTTATACTGTGGATTTTGTATTGTGTCATATGCGTCGAATTGTTTTTTGTACTATTTTTGAATCTGGGAAAGAATTCACAGTGTTGCAAATGTTATTAATTGCACGGGGAAGAATTTCTTGATAAAGTAAGTATAATTTTCACGAATCATATTTATATTTTGTGTTGAAACTGTCTAAACTATTTGATTTATAGGTTATGAATGTAATTGTAAAGAATTATGTGAAATGTCTGATAAAGAAAATAATAACGTGCAAAATTAGGATAGTATGTACAACAATAGTGCAATTAAATAAAGAGTCAGGTTTAATGATATTTCTATTTTATTAAATGACAGTCTATGTACCGCAATTTATATCATATGTATATATTTTTGACAAATGTTGTATACAACTCTCTTGGTGTTGCGTCGAAAAATAAATAATATTTATTTCGGTACATACACATGTATGCATTATTTTATTCTTCAAATTTGAACATTTCTTGTTTATATTAATTTTGTACAGAAATATAATTACTAATCCTTATTCGCTAAAATCTTCATGAGTGCTTACTTTCAAAATTGGAGGTTGTAAATTAACTAAAATAGCTGCCATAAGAACAATGTCATCGAAAATGTTAAAGTGACCAGAATTTGATTTTGCCAAAGATGGACATGTTCAGCTGGTTCACACTGACGAAGCCAGAGTTTATTTTTCGTAAATAGCGCCGCAGGCGAAAATTTTTGAAACTTTCAATGTCATGCGTTTTCTGACACTTCAGAATTTCAATGAAAAATACATTTACATAAAAATATAAACTTTCACAAGGATACCTACTTTTTGGAACTTGATGCCGTTTTGAAATACTGATATTTAATCACGATCGATACGATACGTCGATACGTCTTCAGATTAACCTAGAAGACGTAATTACGGACATTTTAATACAAAAATTTCAATGACGGACAGTTTGACGGACTGCTCTTGAAGACGGACAAGCTTTCTGAATGACGGACTGTCCGTCATAATGACGGACGTCTGGTCACTTTAGGTTATGTAGCGCGACATAAAACACTGCCCTGCTAATATGCCCGATGCTAATTCAAGATGTGACGTCCACAGTACTTCGTGTTCAAGTTATAGTTTATTACTTTTATGAATTCGATGGCTTCCGCAATGATTACAATGACATAATGAGCAATAAATCGTATTTTGCGTATTGTCTGTTGTCGCGAATCGCTAAGCTCCGCAGCTAAGCTTCTGCAGATAGTCTATATACCCGAAGTGAATACTAACTTCGTTATTCTAAATGGCATGCTATATTTTTATGCCATATTTGGTTTCTACTTATTAATTTAAAGTTACTTTAATCACTACTGTCTATCTCTTAAAGTGAATGGTTTGAGATATTCCAAAAAAAAAGATTATTAATTAATAACTTTCCCTGTGGTAAAATCATATGGTTAATTGTTTTACCATGTACGTATTTTTTTAACGGTTAAGTTTACTGTCAATAATTGTAGACACGGAAAAATCTGCAGGTCGCTGAAAATGGAAGGTCAAACTTGAACAACTTTGCATACAATACATACCATACAAGTGATTAGCGGATGAAATTTGAACAACTGTATCCTTTCTTAAGTCGGCCATTTTAAATAAACCTTGCTGTATTTAATAATACCATTCACTTCTTTTTCATTCTCTTTCTCTACATAACTTTGCGGTAAAGTTGAATTTATTTGATACCTAGGTACATAGAAAACATCTAATTGTGTTATAATACATTAATTGTCCATGGCACACTGTATCCAGAGTAATTCTCGCTTTAATCATTTTAATAAATACCTTGAGATACCTCAAAACCCACACACTTTAGGTATGGAGAATACTAGTAGATATTTACTGAGAGGATGGAAGAGGGAAGCCTAACTATATTATAAAATACAGTAAGTTCTATTTAAAATAATCGACTTATGAAAGGGTAAAATTGTTAAAATATCATCCTCTAAGCAATTTGTGAAATAATTTGAAATAACTCGAAAATTGGTACAATTTGGGTATAGGGAACGCTAGTATTTATTCAAAAAGGGTAAAGAAGCACGTTCTATTTAAAATAGGCGACTTAATAAAGGACACAATTATTCAAGTTTGACCTTCCATTTTGAGCACCCTGTAGATTTTTCCGTATATCATTGACAGTAAGCTCAGCTGTTCATACTTACATAGTACAAAAAATTAACCATAGAATTTCACCACAGCAAAAGTCATACATTTTTTTCTATGGGTTTAAAATTCAATCTTTTTTTCAAATTGAAATATTTTGAAAACCGTTCATTTTAGAGGTAGTGGTTATTAGTGACTTTAAATTATTGAGTACAAACCAAATTAATTACATATACAATACATTTAAAATAACGAAATTAGAAATCACTTCTGGTATATCTGGAAATGCCAAAAAGTCGCCATCATTTTAGATGTATAGAGAGATGTATATCCCCGAAAACCTCCATATACAAATTTTCAGCTCCGTATTATTTATAGTTCTCCCAAAACGATTAATAGGCCACTCACTGTGTACATATAGGCCACTCACTCATACAGGGTGTATGTCAAAAATTGACATTGTGAATACAAGATACTGAGAGTTTGAAAACAGTCTCTCAATAAACAATTTATTTAAAATTCTCCACTTCCATTAGTTTTGTAAACCATTTGAATAACACCTTTCCGCTTAACTAAATTACAATTTTTAACTGTGAAAGGCAGTAAAAAGTAAGGTAACCATGACTAACAACATTGGATACACGTAGGTCTGCTTCTTTAAAGCAAGACTATTTAAAAAATCAGGTCAATAAACGGCTACAAAGGAAAAGACATCAGCTACAGTATTATAACAGGTCTCATTGTAAATGAATATTTTTATTTTCTCTGGAAGAGTTTTAAACAAATTTCTTAAGGGTTCTTAATATTCTTTTAATTGCATAAACACCAGTAAAAAAAGCAATTGTTTTTAATCAGCTTTGTTTTTTTTTTCATGATTCATAAATATGAGAGTAGGGTACAGTCATTAAGTCAATATCCGAACTTTTTAACACAAATATCTTTATATTCATGAAATATTTTGCACAAACACGGGCACCTTTAATATAAAAACTTCTTATGATATTGTTTTTCATTATTTTGTTTCCATACAATAATTCCTAAAACATGGACTTGATGCTATTGTTTAAAATTATGTGACTGTCTGCATAAGAGAAAAATATTGTTGAAAATCTACTTATTTCCTAGCCAAATATGACTGACTGACAGACATCGGAACACCCAGTAATAATTAATAGCTGATTTCAATAATTTTTGGTATAATTGTTTATTAGGGAAAAGCAAGTAAACAATCAAAATTGGAACAAACTCATTCTAGATAAATAAATATCATTTATTTAAGACTAGCGACCCGCCCCGGCTTCGCACGGTTTACGACATCGCATTAGAAACCTCTAAAATTATCAGTGTTTCTCTACTATATTATGCATGTATTATACATATAAACCTTCCTCTTGAATCACTCTATATATTAAAAAAGATGCATCAAAATCCGTTGCGTAGTTATAAAGATCTAAGCATACATAGGTAGGGACAGACAGGGGGAAGCGACTTTGTTTTATACTATGTTATAATTATGATTATGATGATTAAAGCCCTAACAAGTACCATTCAAAAGTGAAACTGAAATATTTTAAAAACACTATGTACCTGGATTATTCCCATTTGAAAATAAAAATACATTACTACAAAATAATTGATGATTTTGATGATTTCTTACTCAGAATGTGAATAAAAATTGTAGAAAAAATATACAGGGAGTCCCATAAAAATCCAAGGTTCCTATTTATTTCTTAGATCTAGATGGCCATGGAAAAACATGAAAAATGCGAAGATTTTCTAGACATTTGCAACAGTGAAAATCCGAAACGCGTATCTCTTTCCATTCAAATGTGGACTGTACCCTACATTCAGGGATGGCAATAGAACCGGTTCTTCAATAGCGGTACGGTTCCGCTTCCAGAACCGCTTCCACTTTGTCACAAAAGGAACCGCTTCCAAGAGCGGTTCCGGGGTTTTATTTTGGAAGCGGTTCTGGAATCAGGACCAGTTAACATTTTTGTGCGGTATTGGAAGCGTTCCCGTTTTTAAAAAAGATGGAACCGGTTCAAAAAAATATTTTACCGGTTCTCGTTTGGAACCGGTTCTGGAAGCGGTTCTTAGATAGGAACCGGTTCTTTGTGCAATTTATAATACAGAATTTTAAGAAGAGGCGATATTATTGGACTAACGGCTATATCGGCAGAATCAGAGATCAGGAATCGCGAAATGAGGTTTTAAAAAAAATTACAGAAAGTTCTTAATGGAGTACACTGGTTAAACTTAATTACGGCGTCAAAATCTGCACACACACGTCCTTATTGTCGGTCGAAACGCAGTACCCGGCGATATTAAAGAACTCCTTTTGTAAGGTTAAACATGCTTTTTATGAAGGAATAAACGAATCATTTTGATCGCCAGTCAAAATTTGGTTAGATTTTGAGAAGATTGCACCGTTTAGGGGCGAGACGTAAGTTACGTCATGAATAGTTTTCCCTTCCTTACAGATCATAATCGTACCGAAAGTGTGTGCATCCCTCTAGGTTGGTTGTGTAACGTTTTGGATTGTTGTGATCCTAAAATAATTATTGTTTATTTTTGTTAGAATTTTTGATTATGCTAATATTTTTATTTCCATATTCCACGTTCGATATCACAGTATAAAACAAAGTCGCTTCCCGCTGTCTGTCCCTATCTTCTTTCTACTACCCTATGTATGCTTAGATCTTTAAAACTACGCAACGGATTTTGATGCGGTTTTTTTTTTAATAGATAGAGTGATTCAAGAGGAAGGTTTATATGTATAATACATGCATAATATAGTAGAGAAACACTGATAATTTTAGAGGTTTCTAATGTGATGTCGTAAACCGGGCGAAGACGGGGCGGGTCGCTAGTTGAACATAAAAGTGAAAATTAAAAAAAATTATAATCAACTAAATGACTTTTAGTTTGCTTCATCTGATCAACGGAAGCCCGAATTGTAACGTTAAATATTTCTGAGTAGAAAAAACCACTCTGAAGCTCCTTAATTTAATTTATTTTTTGTGCCAAAAAATGTGACCATACTTGGCCCAGATAATATATTCGATATTTTCTCCTATTTTTTGTAAGTACAGTAAAACTTGGACATAACGCTTCCCGAATATAGCGTTCTCCCGGGTATATCGCTTTTTGATATAATATCCTATTACGTGAGGGGGGAGTGAGGTTAAAAAGTGTTCTACAGTACATTGTGTAACGTAATTTACGGACAGCCCCTAATGGTTAAACCAATAAGAAGAAAAAATACCCCAGGAACCGGTACGTAACCGGTATTCGTACCGGTTCTTACGAAATCATCCCATTACCGTTTAGAAAAGGAGCGGTTTTCGAACCGGTTCCAAAATTCCCGAAACAGCGGAACCGCTTCCAATGCAAACGGTTCTTGTACTCTAAAAAACGGTTCCGGGACGGAACCGGTTCCACTTTTGGAAGCGGTTCTCTACTGGTGGAACCGCTCCGGAACCGGTTCCGAACCGCAAGAACCGCTACTTTTGCCATCCCTGCCTACATTTCTAGACACCCAATATATATACTGTTCAAATTTAAGTCGGCAGTAAGTTGTACTCAATCTAGACAAAAATAACACACAATATTCTGGTGGCAATTCAAAAACCTACAGGATGGGCTAAGGACGCTGGCGGATAAAAACCCTATCCTGGCACATATTAAGACCTCCCAACAAATCCTGAGCGTGGGGTCATTGACCCATCCCTACGACTCTTTTTCAATCCCCGTGCCAAACAAATTTATGTGATGTGCCACAAGGGACCCAAGAGATGATTTGAAGGAGGAGGATGAAGTAGTCACATGGAATAGGCCAAAAAAGGTTCAAGCATCCTGAGGAAGGCTATCTGAGTCATACCACGCGTACAGACCTGCTTACAAAAGGGCTGGGTAAGGGGTTGGTGTAGGGATGGTCTGGAAAGATGCTTGAATTGTCGAAGGATGAAAGCGATTTATGGCAATATTTAGCCGCCCCAATTTATTTAGCAGCATTAGCATAAATGGAATCGCTTGAGGACTGATCATGCAGAACTCAGAGTAGCGAACAGGAGTGACTCGACGGAGCTGAAAGGGGGTTTATGGGACGGGACAGCGACCAAATGCTTAGGACTTGTTGGGCAGGTCTTAATGTGTGGCAAAATAGCGTCCTCAGCCCATTATGTAGGTTTTTGATTTGCCGCCAGAATCTTCTGAATTCAAATTTCGACATGGGGTTGGTTTTTGAGGTGTGGACAGAGAACCCTTTAAGCCATAGTATAGCGATTTAAATGGGGCATTAAAATAAACCCTGTATTCTATAGAAATTTAAAAACCGCAAGTCTCTAGCCCAAATAAAACACAAATGGCGTTCGTCTAAAATGTGTTACGCTAATTTTGACAAGCAGTTTGGTTTAGTTAAGTTTTGACTAGCTAATGATGACTTGAGTGATTATAAGTGACGACAGGTTTGAACACGGTGTATATTTTTTAGTTTTTTCTTTTTTTTTCTGGGCCTTCCTCTACAATAACACTTTTAGTTTACACATTTAAACATACTATTTCTCAACATTTCTAAAGAAATAATTCTAATACGAAACATTGATCATAAAGTTAAATTGTTATTATAGGAAGAAGTCATATTTATTGACAAATCTCATATACGACTAATTAATTTTAATATTTGATTGTTTCATATTAGGTCTTAGAACATTAGATCTTACTTGTGAAATTTTCCAGAATATCTTTTTATCCTAAAACTAAAAATAAAGAAAAGTTTTCATAATTTTATATAATTTTTAAGATATAAAAATGTATAACGCATTTCTTGGAGGTACAGACGACACCCTGCTTATGTACAAATTCCATTCCAAAGAAACTTGAATTGATTGTAAGTCATTATTTTGCCATTTTAAGAGGCAATTTTAATTAAGAGGGTGGCAAATGCTTGCGTCGCCAGGTGCCGAGAATGACTGGGATTTTCCTGGAATAAATAATTCTTTCATGGCCCTGGCCCGGGCAGGGATCACTTCATAATCCTGGAATTGCCAGATCCATCATAGTTACACACATGCTAATTTTTTTATGTAAAAATAAACCTCAGCTGTGCGGGTAATTAACCATTGTACACTACTGAGAGGAGTGTGCTGCATTACTAAACCAAGAATTTGTCAGAACTGTTTATATAACTAATAAAAATTTGTTTTATATTTATGTCAAAATTCATGTCAGGATATTCATCAATATTCAATATTTTATTTTTCCCAAATTATTCTTCAAATCCTGGATTATATATTTTTTGTCCAGGGAAATTCAGAAACCTATATAGCATCCCTATGCACAGTACCACCAAGTGTATTCCCAAATTGACACTGTCATTTAGGAAGGGGGCCATAGGCATGTAGAGGTTAGAGGTACTGCTTCACGTGGGTTGTCCATAGATCTCTTATAAATACCTATAACGTTGTCGCAAGACAAAAGAAGGCGCGCAACTCAAAATTCGGACTTGCAAGAAGTACTGCAAGAAATAATTTAAACTACACATAGTCTGTTTGTATGTCCAAATGTTTGTAACTCGCATGTTAGTAACTCAGGTGGCATCTGTATACAAATGCCACCCATCACAGTTTCAGAGATCGACCACGTATGAAAAAAGACAAATAGAAGTGAGGCGGCAGATAAGAAGCAACCGCATATGTATCGAAGGTAAACGAGAAGTATAAAATGTGTCCTTTTTTACAACCAGTCGATGCCCGATGTATGCATAGGGTATGTAGTTTCTTTTTTGATTTAGAACTAATTGTGTTTCAAATGTAGCTTTAATTTATAGATTTTTACTTTTCAGGCAAAAAGTGCATTGATAGTTACATACACCCAGAAGACAATACTTATAAGGAAACATGGAATCCACAACATTATTTCAAGGGATACTTCAAAAAGAAACTTTGAGATCAAAAGTTGACTTTCAAAAAATGTTGAGCATCCAACTCCATCTCGATCTCTCCAGATCTACAAAATGACTTGAAAAATATTTGTGTAATATTTTTCCCATAATTAGCAATTATTGCAAACTTTTTATTTTTGTATTGTAGAAAAAGAAAAAACTATGCAATATATTGCATACTGGGTCGTTTTTATGTATTATGTAAATTCTAAATATGCAAAACCTAAAAATTCGTTTTAGGTTTCTTGATTACAAACCCTTCTACTTAGGTCTAAAAATTTTCCTTTCAAATACGTGAAATAGGTTCCACGCTCTATTATGAATATAGGAAAATATAAAATTCCACTCGCTGGCTCTGCTAAGTTATTTCACTTAAATCTTAATTTGTACAAAAGTATTATGAACTACTTTTTTTTAGTTTTTACACTGCTGCCCAGTAGTTTTCACACTAGCTGCTTCCCTTTTATGTTGGAAGTGAGTTAAGCATACACTGAAATGGGAAACTCACTTCAGCTAACCCAGTAGATACTCAGATAGAAGGAATGCTAAAAACGTAGTTTTCGTCTCATGAAATTGTTAAGTTAACCCTGATTTTTAAAAATTATCTTTAAAACAAAAAATACAATTGTGTAAATTCCGTACTAATTAATTAATATGGTCAATTAGGCTGCTAAATTATTTTTAAAAATGGCTCAAAACGGGTCTTTCGAAATCGAATTGTTTTTTCGACAAAATTTATTCTTGAGGTAACATTTTGTATACCTACTTAAATATATATATACATAAATATATTTTAATTGATTGTAAACTATAATAACAGACTAGATGATGAATGGGCAGAATCTGATTCTGATTTGTCATCGGACAAACTTTATTTTTTCCACCTCATGTTCTAACATAACTCCACATCAAAATAAACCTAATAACCTAACTAAGACGAAAGTTTATAATCCCGATAATAATAATTCACTGTTACTACCTACTTGTTATTTATTTGATATGTAATGCTAATTACATGAAACCAAAAATAATCATAACCTCACATTCAAACTCAATATCAAATAAATTAAATGATCTTGCTTGCGTACTTGTTCATTTGCTTTACCACCACTTCAAAGAAGTGGGGGGTAAAAGTTCTCGGTAACGACTTACAAGAACAAAATAAAAAGGAACAATCACTAAACTGTGTCAAGACCTCACAACTGAGAATAATCTGCCATTTGTGGCAAAAGGGAAGCAGGTACTGTCACCCATTCCAAGTGGTTGAAAGAGTCTATGGAATAAAACCCGACTGTCAATAAATAAATTACAATGTGGTACTCACTATTTGAAATATTTAATTATTTAACCAAATTCACAATTATAGCGAATTTGACTGGTATCATCTATTCTAAGAAAATTCGGACTTAGAGCATATTAATTATTGAATTAGTATGGAACTAATACCATTAATAATATGATTTTCGCTTTTCCACCAAGTTGAGTCTGAACTGGTCTGAAGTCTGTTTTAAGTTTGTATCGAATATTTTTTTCTTGTATTCAAAGTCAGGTAGTTAGGTTAGTGATCAGAATTACCAGAACAGTCTTTACCACAAAATATACTGTCGTCATTGTCTTCAGTATTTTGCAAATGGATTTTTTTATATTTTGGATATATATTTTTTATAATATACACTTGTACATTACAACAATTTATTACAATAATTAGCATTCATAAATTTTCCTAATACATTCTCTTCAATGTTTGGTGGGCATATGAATACCTGTAACTATTTACATAAATATTTAAAATAATGAATAGTACCAGTATTTTTCATAATAATCAATAATATCCGGATAAATCATAATTTTATTTATTTTTTTCTAAGTATTCTAGCCAATCATGTCATCGTTATTATAATCAATGTTGTACTATCTCTGCCGCTACTGTTTAGAAGTTTATGAACTGTAAGTTTTGGTTTTTTAAATTCGTGGGTATCTACCGCCATTCGTACTTATTTCCATCTTAGAACTGTAAAAAAGTTCAGTTCCAAAACGTTCGAATAAAGAGAGGTTTTGTTTACCAGTCAAATAAATAAGTGCCTAACTTTGGTACCTTGCAGTTCGGTCGAATATTCAAATCAATAAAACTGTACCTACCGAACACGTAACATCAAGAAAAGTTGAACTGAGACATAATATTGCTACCAGTCGAATTCGCTATTAGTTTTCATATGCATTTTTCCTCCTACAGTGGATTGTGTTTGACCTAAATGTATTTACCTACCCGGCTTGTTCAATAAATAATAGAATACATATGTAGTAATACAATGATTTAAAAAAAAGGATAATTTATGGCCAATAGTTTCTTTTTTTAAATTAAAGTTATTTTTGATAAATAAAGTCATCTCCCACAAAATAACTGATACGAATTTACCCTATCTTAAACATAAAGTATGTCATACAAACACAATACCGATATAATTCTGAAGCAGACAATTAATAGTAGGATTAATGCAGGGGAGCAAAAATGGCATGTTAAACTACATAAAACACATATAAGTATATGCTGGTTTTTACTTTTTACTTCACTAATATGGTTTCGCATCTCCATCAGTTCATTAATATCTTACCAAAGTGATAAGTCTTACCTGCCATCAAGAGTGTGGGGTCCGTTTTGTAAAACAACGTTTACATTAGCTGGATCTGCAAATGTGACAAAACCAAAACCTCTGGACCTGCCAGATTCTGCATTCTTCATTACCACACAATCTATCACTTCTCCATATCTCGAAAAATAACGTTGCAAATTATCCTGGGTTGTTTCCCAAGAAAGCCCTCCAACAAAGAGCTTGCTAAAATACCAAGTAAAAGAACATGGTTATTGACCGAGATTGAATACTTGTGCAATCAAAAAGAACTTTGGCAATACCACCAAGATAATCTCAATTCGTAAATGATGTAATAAAATAAATCAAACAATTAATTGTTTTTGTGCTCTCTATTTTTTTTGATTCGGTTAATGAGAACTGTACCCACAATTATAGAAACTTTCACTGTTTTATATTTTCTTATTTTCACTGAAGTATAGAACTTTATATGTAATACAATTTTAATAATTAAAATATTTCAATCACAATTTACAGTTAAAAGTGGTGTTTAAAAATTAAGTTCATGACTGAAATACTAATAAGTAAGTATTAAAGCTAGATTTTCTCATAATTATACCTGCTATGTAAACAAGTTATTATAATTTGTATCCTACAAGTTTTATTTTTTTTTTTTTTTTACTTGACCAAAGATATAAAATACCTACTAAGGTATTTACTCAAGGTATTAAGCTCATAAGATTTTATGTTAGGTAGGTATATCAGATAATTACACTAGAAAATTATATAAACAAATAACACTTTCGCCTTTTATTTTTTTCATATTTAGCAAATTGTATATACCTAAAAGGTACAATCTATTTATTAAAAGATTCGTCATTTATACTACTTCCAACTACATCATAATACACTCGAAATTCAGTTTCTTAGGTACCTACCAAAATCTAAGTATGTACATAATGATAGTATTTTAGTTCCAACATACCTAGATTTGTTAATTTGCTAATTAGCATTGGGTGATGATTCATTCATTTTAGAGAGAAAGTTATTTTGTAGATTGGGATTATGCGACTTCATTCATTCATTAGTTTACCCTCAGTTTAAATTTGTGGTTTAGCCATAGACGAAAAATTTTCGTTTATGTCAAGAAACAACGGGTTCCGTTCCTTGACCGTTCACAACGATCTCGCTTGGGGTCGGTGAACGGTGGTGAAAAGTAAACCGGTACGGAATATTTTAAAACTTTAATCCATTATATTGAAATTTTCTAGTTCAAAAATCGTTTTTCAGTACGATAACACAAGTATCAGGTTACCTCTAGACCTGTAGTAAATATAGAAAGCGCGTACAATATTCACAATGCTTGTACACGATGTGACCTAATAATGAGCTGATAAAATTTTATAAAAAACACAATAAATGCATAAATACCCCTTCTCATCATCGTCCATAATTTCTTGCTTTAATCTCAACATTCGCATACTATTCCTCAAAAACCAAACTCACAACACTTTGCTATTACACAGCCGGTTACATTCACCATTCACCACGTACAAGCTACCAAACTACAATGGCAGCTCCACAACTTCCGTCAATTTTGCGTAGAAGTGATTTAGGCGCCACCGCTGCCTGTTCATTACCCGAAAATTTAAACAAAAAATAATACGTACCCGTACTCGTACTCTTCCATAATTATAATGAGTTCTTACACTAACTTAAAATTAATTTAAATCTAACGTTAAGAACTATCCTAATTAACAACTACCATAGGAATACACAGACATGACATACCGCCAGGGGAGGGGAATCAGAAACCATTTTAGAAAGCGGTAGGGGTACAATGTAGGAACACGCCGCCAGAGGTCTGCAATTTCTACCAATTAGAGAAATGATCAAGAATATTTTTAATCACGTGTCCACTACTCCACAGGCGGAGGAAAAAAGTATAAAAAGAGGTGGCAAAATTTGAATAAAACAAGGAAAAAATAATACAAATTATAATGTTTAGTTTCTTTATTAGTTGTGTAAATTGTCGCGGAATAAGTTCACTAATAAATGTGAAGAATATTATCGGTTTTTCCACATGATTTCTTATTCTTTAAACATTAGGAAATATTTACTTTTTTTATCTATAAAATTGCAACAGTGTATCCTAAAACATAATATATCCATATTTTCGAGTCATGTGAATAATAGATGATAAAAATTATATGTACATACATATGTTTTATAATAAACATTCACTTCGATAAATTTTCCTTTGAAACTGAAATTTAGGATGGTGATTGTTTTATCGTGATCACCTTATTTTATTTATAAACGGCTAAAGGAAATTGTAATCTGTAAAAAGTACCTACTATGTTCTTAGTTCCTACCGAGACTAGAATTTGAGATGAATAAAAAAAAAGAAAACTACGGGACACTAGGCATCGCGACGCTTCGACCACCTTTTTTCTAGAAACATACCAATTTTACAGCATCTGTGGAAAGGTCTTCTAATTTGGAGAATATTGTCCAAACATTATTTTTTAATATCATATTTTTTTTAATTTTATTAACCAGTATGTGATTTATAATACAGGTATGTACCACTGTAATACACATATGTATTATAATTTCGTATTTGTATAAATGTATGATGCAAAATCATCCACATTAAGCCCGGGTGCACATTGAGACGCAGGCGATGCAGATGGAGCAGGATAGCACAGCATAGGTTTTTGTATTCAATAGGGTTTAAATACACGTGCGCAAATTAAGACGCAGATCAGGGCAGGGCAGAACTGCGTCGCGAAAAACCTGCTCGCGCAGTGTTCGAAACCTTAAAACAAATCAATAACACTTTTGAGAAACTTGTCTTTATATTATCGACTCTGCCGTGTATTAATTAAAATCGGATGTATTGTATATCGCCTTATCTTGCAACAAATGAGAGAACCATACCATACGGCCGGCAGCTATCTACTAATTTATACTCATAAAGAAACCAATTGGGCGCATTCAGGGACGCTCAGCCACTGACCGCTATGTGTTAGTAGTTAGCCTTTTCTGACAGTCAGCGGCTTAAAACTCCCTGAATCGTTTGTATGAGTTTCGCAAAGATCTAGAAAACGTAATATGTTCTATGGTATAGATAACTTTCATGAATCATGAATTCATAATTCCCTGCCGTGTTCTGTGCTTAAGGACACTCAAAGGATTTTCAAAGGTTCGTTTTCTTTTCCATAACTTTTGTTTAAAAACAAGCAATATTTTCTCTTCTATAACTTTTTGTTTAAAAGTAGGTTAAAATTCAGGTTGCTCACAGCACAGATAAAACGACAGAGAGAATCATGATAGAATTATTGCCAGTCGGCATCTCAGCTTTAATATTTTAGGCTTAGTAAATTGGCCAGCCGCTGAGATCAAAAAAGTGTCAGCCACGTCCATTCAGGGAAGTAGCTAAGTTAGCTACTCAGCCGCTGAGCGTCCCTGAATGCGCCCATTGAACTGAATCCTCTATGCGGGAGTTTTAAAATACACACGATTTTACGCAATTTGTTGTGGACAAAACATAGAAATTACAGTTACGCTTATGGTTATGGTTGTCGTTATCTCAATTGTGCAACAGGACTAAAAATGCTTATGGTTATGGTTGTGGTTAGCTCAATTGTGCAACAGGACTTAGGCCCGTTGCACAATTAACAGAAACATAAAATTAACCACAACCACAAAGATGGCGTATTTGAAAATAATGTTCTTGTCTACAACTAATTCAATTAATATTTGCATTAAGAATGACCTTCAATCGTCAATAACCGTAAACATAAAGATGAAATTATTTTATCTTTACGCTTAAAATTACGTTTTGCCAGTTATACTAACCTTGTGTCTGTACTGTCGTGAAATGTGGGTTAGGGGTTACCCTAAATGCAGTAGTAACTAACACAAATTAATACTAAATTACTACAATATTAGTTAACAATTCGATGTCCATCATTTCTTCTAACTCCAGTGTCATTTCTGATTTTCTACACAAAATGTTTAATTTAGTGAAATTGGCTAAACTGAATCCTCTATGCGGGAGTTTTAAAATACACACGATTTTACGCAGATTTATTTTGGACAAAACATAAAAATTACAGTTATGCTTATGTAATGGTTGTGGTTAGCCTAATTGTGCAACAGGACTTAAAGGACAAAGGTTCGTTTTCTTTTCCATAACTTTTGTTTAAAAAAAGCAATATTTTCTTTTCTATAACTTCTGTTTAAAAGTAGGTTAAAATTCAGTTGCTCACTGCACAGATAAAACGATAGAGATAATCATGATAGAATTATTGTCGAGTCAGCATCTCAGCTATAATATTTTAGGCTTAGTAAATTGGTCAGCCGCTGAGATCAAAAAAGTGTCAGCCACATATATCTAATACTCCTATATTGCTAGAAGGGTCTGGAGATTGGCGAATTCACCACGGTGCAGACATATGTATATGCGTCTGTCTCTCTCTCGTAACTACTTCGAGTCTTACGCGCATGCCCGAGAATTGAACATCCAGTCACACATAGCCAATTACTCGTGACGCTTGCGCACAACAGGTCAAGTAGTCATGTGCTGTCTCGATTACCCCGTGAATAGACAAAATATAAATATACTTTATATATATTTTTGCCTTTATACTTTATATATATTTCTGTATATATACTTTTTGCCCCGTGACACCTCTACCTATGGGAACCAGCAATATAGGAGTATTAGATATACGGTCAGCCACGTCCATTCAGGGAAGTAGCTAAGTTAGCTACTCAGCCGCTGAGCGTCCCTGAATGCGCCCAGTATAATGGATTATCTCGAGATATTTTAATAATCTACTAATTCGATTATTGCATCTAAATTATTCCTATCGCTATTCTTAATGTCGATGTGCAAAATATTTAACAGGTACCTACATAAGTAATTAGTATATTTCATATTTTTCAATGAAGTGGTGAAAGAAGATCATAAACATAAAAAAATCGCATATTTTTACTGTTATCTCAAACATACCCGTTGAGAACTTATTTAAGGATCTAAGGCCCCCTGCACAATTAACATAAACGTAAAATTAACCACAACCACAAAGATGGAGTATATGAAAATAATGTTCTTGTCTACAACTAATTCAGTTAACATTAGCATTAAGAATGACCTTCAATCGTCAATAACCGTAAACATAAAGATGAAATTATTTTATCTTTACGTTTAAAATTACGTTTTGCTGGTCATACCAACCTTGTGTCTGCACTCTCGTGAAATGTGGGTTAAGGGTTACCCTAAATACAGTAGGAATTAACACTAATTAATACTAAATTACTACAATATTAGTTAACAATTCGATGTCCATAATTTCTTCTAATTCCAGTATCGTTTCTATTTTTTCACACAAAATGTTTAATTTAGTGATATTGGCTAAACTGAATCCTCTATGCGGGAGTTTTAAAATACACACGACTTATACGCTGATTTGTTGTGGACAGAACGTAAAAATTACAATTATGCTTATGGTTATGGTTGTGGTTAGCCCAATTGTGCAACAGGACTTAGGCCCCCTGCAAAATTAAGATAAACGTAAAATTAACCACAACCACAAAGATGGAGTATATGAAAATAATGTTCTTGCCTACAACTAATTCAGTTAACATTAGCATTAAGAATGACCTTCAATCGTCAATAACCGTAAACATAAAGATGAAATTATTTTATCTTTACGCTTAAAATTACGTTTTGCCAGTTACCAACCTTGTGTCTGTACTCTCGTGAAATATGGGTTGAGGGTTACCCTAAATACAATAGTAACTAACACTAATTCATTCTAAATTACACTCAACATCCACGTATCCGAACTCCAAATTTCCGAACTCACGATATTTCCGAAATTTTTCTCACGATATTTCCGAACTTGTACTTCCACACAACCGAACTTGTCGCTGATTGGTTGACGACAAAAAACCGCGAAATTTGAAATGAGAAAAAATGTAAACACAATAATGCGATTGTTATCATACACTTCGATTTTCACAGAATTCAGCAAAAGAGGAAATCGCCCTCCTTCAGCAGCACACATGAGACAGGTTTTACAAGAGTTCTTATTTGTACAAACCACTGGAAAACATTTATTTCAAGTGGCGTATCATAAGTACCGGTGCACTTTTGTGTGTCAATCCGTCCACTCAATTTTCGTCTTTTTTTAACTTCCGACAAGTAAATTTCTTTTTTCCCAAGAATTTCTGCCACTGACGATTTACAAATATTATACATCTTACATAGATCAACATTTTTAACACCATTTTTTGCGTGATTTATCAGTTCCAGCTTTTGCTCCAAGGTTAGCCTCTTAGCAGGCTCTTTTCTCTGCAAATAAATAGTACAATAATGTTTGTTTTGCATCACGGTTTTCTTAAAAATACATATTTTCTCATCATATTTTCATTTCAGTTTTAAATTATTATAGGTTACGTCAACAAAATGTTGAACCTTTACTTTGAATTTCAAAATAATTACCTGCATCACTCTCTCCTTTGCACCTGACATTTTTTTTTGTTTAAAAAGACGTTCTTTTATTTACATGTACACATGTATGTATGTATTACATTTGCATAAAAACCTCGAAAAACAAAGAAAATCACTAGAATGAGCCAGAAAAACCCTTTGCGCACGCGCCAGCAGTTCGGTTATCCCGAGGTGACGAGCGTTCGGAAATGTGGAAGTTTGCGGAACGGAAAAGTTCGGATATGTAGATGTTGACTACAATATTAGTTAACAATTCGATATCCATCATTTCTTCTAATTCCAGTGTCGTTTCTGATTTTTCACACAAAATGTTTAATTTAGTGAAATTGGCTAAACTGAATCCTATATGCAGGAGTTTTAAAATACACACGATTTTACGCAGATTTGTTGTGGACAAAACATAAAAATTACAGTTATGCTTATGGTTATGGTTGTGGTTAGCTCAGTTGTGCAACAGGACTTACAACATAGAAAACCACAATATGTACGTGTTAGGGCTAGAACAAAAGTCTCGGATACCGACCGTCTTCCAGGCGGCCGCATATCGGTATCCCGTATTCCAGGTGGCCATGGCTCGGCCAGGGGGTGGGGGCCGGGACGACTGTGACGCGAAACAGGTTCCGTATTTATTTAGTCCTTTGAAGGTCGCGCGCCTGTAATTGTGCATTACTGATTGTTATACTTAATCGATATTATAACGATGGTTAAAACGCCAGCCCCATTTGCTTATCAATTAAAAAAAATTGTGCAGGGTTTCCAGATTTGAAGTGTTAAAGCTACCACTGTGTACTGTGAAATATGCAAGTGTTACTTACATGTTTACAGAAAAGGACAATGTGAAAAGCCACGTAAAGTCGCTAAAACACCGAGAAAATAAAAGAAATGGAATCCCAAGAAGTGAATTCCTATATGAGGACGACGAGGTGTAAGAGTGTGACAACAGATGCGGGAAAAGTAAGAGAAAACAATATTACTTAGTCACTATTTATTCACTGCAGCATGCATGCTCAAGTTCGACCCTGGCATGTACCATTTGGTTCTAGCCCTAGTACGTGTGACAGTAAGCCCTGTTGCACAATTGAGCTAACCACAACCATAACCATAAGCATAACTGCAATTTTTATGTTTTGTCCACAACAACTCTGCGTAAAATAGTGTGTATTTTAAAACTCCCCCATAGAGGATTCAGTTTAGCCAATTTCACCAAATTAAACATTTTGTGTGAAAAATCAGAAACGACATTGGAATTAGAAGAAATGATTGACATCGAATTGTTAACTAATATTGTAGTAATTTAGTATTAATTAGTGTTAGTTATTATTATATTTGGGGTAACCCTCAACCAATATTTCACGAGATTACAGTCACAAGGTTGGTATAACTGGCAAAACGTAATTTTAAACGTAAAGATAAAATAATTTCATCTTTATGTGTACGGTTATTGACGATTGAAGGTCATTCTTAATGCTAATGTTAACTGAATTAGTTGTAGACAAGAACATTATTTTCATATACTCCATCTTTGTGGTTGTGGTTAATTTTACGTTTATGTTAATTGTGCAGGGGGCCTAACAATCATAGAACAACCTACGCTAGAACAGCAACTCCCTGGATTAAAGACAAAACGTATTGCGCCATCTATCGTGACATCGGTACTAATATCAATGACAGCAAATTCAAATGCACTCCATCAAACATCCTCATTAAAAAGCTAGTTTTTTTTATACCCAAGATTTGATGCAACCTCAGTTATTCTCGTTTAATAAACAAATAGTTATCGTCGAGAATATCTGAGAATATCTGAGACATCACCAATTCTTACCATGGTTCTATTTATCACCAAGGTATACATAGAACACAGAAAGGACACCATGAATCTATTAAGGTTTTCGAGATTGAAGATGCATAAAATATGTGAAAAATTTGGTAGGCATAAAAACAACAATGAATGGAACCTACATATGTATTCCCTAAAAATATTGACAGTACATGTTCCTTTCTTGTTTGGTGACACAAAATCCTCTGCACAGTATCTGCTGACTTAAATTGTTTGCTACATACAAGTAATCTTTTGAGATACATGTATAACTACTAAGTAAATTGTTTGAAAACTCGAATTTCCTCAGCACTTTACCCACGATTTATAATGTTTTTTTATGAGTTTGGCACCTATAAAATTCGGTTACCAGGGCTTAGGACATCCCACAACACTACAAGTTCTAACGGATTTAGATGAAGAAGTCATCATTGTAACAAATAAAAGTTTAAATGCACGAAACAAAATTTAAACACGCCGTCAAGAAAACTAAAACACCGAAACGAAAATAGGATACAGGAGTCGCAGGACACGCAGAATGAATACATTAGTGATGGGACAATTTGAATTAAATAATAATCGGATTTGAAAAAATAATCACAACATCCGAATGTTGATCATTCAAATTATAAAAATAATTTACTTGCAAATGTAGGAAGCTTGCTTTCCATCAATTTTACCAAAGTACCTATGTCTTAAAAAAATCGCCATAACTACGTTTTCTTTCAATTATAATCTGACTTTTGAAACCACTCCTAACCTGATAATTGATAATTTTATAATTTAAAACATCTGATTATGCACACCACTAAAATATTAATAAACCGTAAGTGAGAAAATAAAGTTCAGTCATAACGACTGAGGGGCCTGGTCAAATATATGCGCCATCTCTCGTTCACATCGGTACTAATTTAAACGTGTTTCGTTTTGGCCTATTTATATCTCTGTAGCTCTCGCACAGTTTCGTCTTCTGGTGGCCTCTTGGCTCACTGATTGAACATTGAACTATACACACACGGTATAGTCATATGGTGGGTTCATGCAGAAATTTTTAGTAATAAGAATAAGAATAGTAATAAGCATAAAAGTTAAACCTTCGTTTTATAATGACCCAGTTCATGCAGTAAACATAATTTTTAGTAATAATTTTAAAAATAAGGATTTGCTGCATGAACTGGGTCATTATAAAACGAAGGTTTAACTTTTATGCTTATTACTATTCTTATTCTTATTACTAAAAATTTCTGCATGAACCCACCATTAATTTATCTATTTCTTGAAACTGATTCATACTTGTTGACAAATGACTTTTTAAATTTAGGTTATATTTCTTCATCCATCAGTTCCATCAACATAAATCGTCGACGGAAAACAGTAATTCACCAGCAATGAACCTGGAGTGGGTACTGGAACCTTCGACGTAGAAACAAAAAAACCTGGACGTTTTCCACGAAACACCGAACTACTATGCTTCTCTCGACGTGCGTTTCGCCAACTAAGTTGGCATCTTCAGGGAGATTAAAACTTTTTTTTACCAGCAATGAAAGAACGAAAAACGATGGAATCATATAAATCATAAATCATAGCAGCTCAGCTCTATGGGGAAATCGCTGGCGACATTTTCCCAATGTAAGCACTAGGCAAAAAGCACCGCAAGCGAACAATATTTGGGGCCACGCCCATTTTTTAGCAAATTTTGTCATGATGAATTTTAAAATAAATAAATATATATATATATATATATATATATATATATATATATATATATATATATATATATATATATATATATATATATATATATACAGGGTCGCTGATATGTATGGAAACGGTCGATTATCTCCTAAAGTAAGGTAGCTAGCGAAAAATGTTAAGACACAAACGTTTTAGGGTTTTTTAAAATCTATCACAATAAAGAAAAATTAAGTATACAAGATCAGTCAAAAAGTCATGACGAAACAAAGTTGCTTTTTATTGAATGGAACACCCTGTATATTATTCCATATTTCAATTCTTCTCAAAATTATAAACAAAATTCATATAGCACATCGAATACCTAAATTTAACTGTTTTCGAGATATCGTATTTTGAAAATCATTTTCTTATAAAGTATACAAAAATATTTTAGTTTATTAAGTTTATAGTCCATCAAGTTACCTTTGAAGGTTTCTAGCTCCATAACAACGCCGCTTCGTTCTTTTGTCTAACAGTGATGATCTTGACAACACATGTCAAAAATACATTTAGTGTAAATTATTTTCGCCCAAAAATGGCACGTTTAAGTGAAATCGAGCGCATTGAAATTTTAATGATCATAGGATATGGTGATAGAAGACGAAGTTTTGACCAAGTAGTGGTTATTTTTAATGAATTGCATCCCGATCGGGAACCTCTTTCTAAATCAACCGTTTCAAAAAACATTGCAGCGTTTTCATGAAACTGGAGGTGTCAAAGATCGACCAAAAAGTGGAAGACCAGTAAGCGTTACAAACGAAGAAAATTCCTTGAATGTCATGTTAGATGTGGTGGAAAATCCAATAAATTCGACGCAACAGAGGGCTGTAAATCATAACATGAGTCGATATTCCATTCAAAAAATTTGCAAACGTGAAAAAATTCCATCCATATAAAATTCATATGTTACAAGAGTTGAGTGAAGACGATTTTGACCGTAGAATCGAGTTCTGCGAAGTTATTATGGATAAATTAAACGAAAATGTCAACTTTGTCAACCACATATTGTTTTCTGACGAATCTACATTTTGTTTAAACGGGCATGTAAACCGACACAACTGTAGGTATTGGTCAGACCAAAATCCACATTGGATGGAGGAAGTTCACACCCAACGACCACAAAAAGTAAATGTTTGGTGTGGCATTATTGGTGGACACGTCATAGGACCCTATTTTATAAACGGAAATTTGACCTCTGAACGATATTTATTACTTTTGCAAGAGCGTATTATTCCAGAGCTTAGACGATTATTCCCGAACAATAACAATCCCAATTTACCGGCAGAACAAATATGGTTTCAACAAGATGGGGCTCCTCCACATTTTGGACGTTTGGTACGGGTATATCTAGATGAAACCTTTCCTGATAAATGGATTGGACGCAGGGGGGGCAATTGAATGGCCAGCTAGGTCTCCCGATATGACCCCACTTGACTTTTTTCTGTGGGGTCACATAAAAAATGTAGTCTACAAAAATAGGCCGCAAAATATCGAAGAGTTGCAAGAAAGGATAAGGCATGAAATTTCCACCATTCCTCCCAACACACTTTTAGATTCACTACAAAATGTTGTTCAACGAATTCATTACTGTCAGGAGGTAAATGGTGAACACTTTGAGCACCTTATAATAAAATAGAATTCCAAAAAAATTATTTGTTGTTTATTAAAACTTGTTTTCTCTCTTTTTTTTTCTGGCATAACTATTGTTTTCATAAAATTTGAAATATCCAGGACATTCATTAAAAAAATACATTTTTTCGTTTCATGCATTTTTATCAACCCTGAACAATTATGCTTTTTTTATTTTCTGTAAAAAAATAATAATTAAAATTTAATCATCCATATCTTCCACCTTGTGTAATTTTCATAATAAATATCCATCATTTCGGGCTTTTCCTTTAATAAATTTGAGAATAGTAAAAAGTTATTTTCAAAATTCGATATCTCGAAAACGGTTAAATTTAGGTAACGATGTGCCATATGAATTTTGTTTAGAATTTCGAGGATAATTGAAATGTGGAATAATATACAGTGTTCCATTAAGGAAAAAGCAACTTTGTTTCGTCATGACTTTTTGACTGATCCTGTATACTTAATTTTTCTTTATTGTGATAGATTTTAAAAAACCCTAAAACTTTTGTGTCTTAATATTTTCCGCTAGCTATCTTAATTTAGGAGATAATCGACCGTTTCCATATATATCAGCGACCCTGTATATTACCATACCATTACTGCATACCATTACATCGGGTATGCAGCGGGTCATAACTGAACCGGTAACGTTTAGGTGGGGCGTATTTCAGGGAGATTCCTTGAGTCCTCTCCTATTTTGCATCTCAATGCTGCCGCTTACCATTGCCCTGCGACATACTCGTGGGTATATGTGTGGACCACCGAGAAACCGGGGGCATGAGATCAGCCATTTATTGTATATGGATGATCTCAAACTATACGCCTCCGGGGAGAGAGACCTTCGCCAGTCTCTAAGAGTGGTTGACGAGTACACACGGGATGTGGGCATGGAATTGGGATTGGACAAATGCGCAGTGCTCCATCTCAGAAGAGGACGATTACCGGGTTTACCTGAGGATATGCAAATTGCCGACGGAAACGTCATTAGACATCTTGACGTTGGAGAGACTTATCGATACCTGGGGGTTGAACAACAGCGTACTCATGACGCCGCCCAGGTGAAAGAGGCTCTCCGCGGCAAGTACAGACACCTTGTCCGGAAGATTTGGTCTTCCCAACTCTCCGGGCAAAACAAGGTGTCTGCAACAAATATGCTTGCTGTACCGGTCCTGAGCTACTCCTTCGGAGTGGTGAAATGGACAGTCGGAGAACTGCGACAATTAGACAGGGACACCCGGAAGATGATGCATATGCATCGGGGATTACACCCTAGATCGTCCGTTCCCCGAATATACCTCTCACGTCATCGAGGGGGTAGGGGACTTCTAAGCCTGGAGAGTATGCATGGTAAAGTGGTTTTGGGTTTGGCGTATAAGATTCTAAGGAGTTCGGACCCCCTCCTGTGTCTAGTGAAAGATCACGAACTAGCGGGAGCGGGGAAATTTATACTGAAGGCGGCGGGCACAACCGCTGAAAAACTTGGTCTCGAGTTTGATATTAGACGAGGAGATCGACGAGGTGTCAACGTTGAGTTGATTACCGAGTTACAACCGAATCGTCTAGGAGCCCAAATGAAAGCTGCCGAACAGAGAGTTCTGTTTGAGCAGCATGTTGGCAGACCAGTGCATGGTGGTTTTTATAGGAATATCGATGCGCTAGATCTGTAAACAAAGCTGACCTTCCGATATCTTAGGTCAGCAGGGCTCACATCGGAGACCGAGGGATTCATTGCGGCGTGTCAAGATGGCGTAATTAATACGCTGGTTTATCGTAGCCGTGTGATGGGTGTGCAGGTCCCAAATACCAACTGTAGGACCTGTCGCAAAGCGCCCGAGACCCTGACACATCTTTTGTCGGCTTGTCCGATAAAAGCGGTCTCGGCGTACACCCACCGACGTAACGCGACGTTACGAGTGTTTTATTATCATCTTCGGCACTCGTACGAGATAGACCAGGAGCCAGTGCCGCCTTACTTGCCAGGAGATATAGAGTCCGTTGTTGGGAACGAAAGATGCCAAATCTTTTGGAATTATGTGTTCCCAACCGTCAGGCCAATACACGCTAATATGCCTGACATAGTCCTCCTCGATAAGCAGACCAAGACTATGTATCGAGTTTTCTGCTCCAGCAGAGCATAATATAGTCTTGTAAGAGGAGGAAAAACGGACAAAATATCAAGATCTCCTGTTCGAGCTCCGCACGCTTTACCCAGGCCACAAAGTCATGCTAGTTGTCCTCATCATCGGTGTTCTTGGAGGAGTTCGCTCTAAGCTGCTTTCAGAGTTAAAGATAATTCCGGCTTGCAGGATCTCTACGGAGTTTCTGTTATGCCGGATGCAGAAAGCAGTCATCTTGGGGTCATTGCGTCTACTTAGGGCACACGATTTTGGAAGCTGCAGCTACTTACCGACCGGTGGGGAGGAGTAGCTGTGGTTAATAACTAGGATGTCCGGCTCGGTTGCTGCGGTGTTGTCGGAGCCCGCGGTGGCCCTGACCGGAGGTATGTGTAAAAAAAAAAAATACAAACGATAATTACCTGCTCAACCTGAATAATTTGACTAGTTAAAATTCAGTAAATGTAAGTATACTGCTATAATACCAAAATTATTGTTTCAAAATACCCAATATCTAATTATCAAAAGGTAACAATAATTTAATAAAATAAAGTATGTTAGATTATCTAATTAGTTTATGTCGAATTTATACAAGATTTATGGAAAGGAAGAAACATCGTAAAATAATTACCAAGTGACTAGTAATATCTAGTGGCAAAGTACTGTCATTAATTTAAGATATTAAGTTTAAACTTACATACTACTTACATAATCATACGGTCCTGCTAGTGGGACACACACACATTTAAAGTATCTGAAGAAATAGTTCCAGTAAAGTGAGAAATATACATTAATAAAAACCTGAAATCTTACCAACACGTGACCCAATACAGCAGTAACCAGAAGGAAGAAGACTGGATAGATTACATCAGAAATAAGGCCTGTATTTGATAAACTAATTACATTCCTAATATACATGAAATCAAAATTTACGGACAAAAAGAACAGAAAGAAACTAATGCTGCCTTATCACATAGTACAAAAACTTAGGAATACAATACAAATACATAGGAATAAAACCTGCTAATAATTTAGTACAGGAGCTTATACCTAAAATAAACCAAATAATAAATGTATTGCTGCTGAAAATGACTAATATGAGTAATGAACATCATATACTATTAAAAGCTATACAGGAGGCAAACAGCAAACAAACGGAAGAACTAAAGACATACATAAACAAAGAAGTGCAAGAAATTAAAGCAGAGATATACAGAGAGATCCAAAGAATAACTAAACTTGAAGAAAGCTACGCTGAATTAAAACAAAAATACCAAGCTCAAGAAAAACAGCTACGAGCAAATAACATTATTATTTTTGGCTTAGAATACAAAACTGGAAGCCTGCTGGATTTTACCCTCGACAAATTAAACAACCTACTTCAGTTAAGTCTCAATCCCGGAGATATAAACAATCTTTATACAATAGGAAAGGAACAGGAAAATAAACCCATTATAGTAAAATTTACAACACTGCTACAAAAACAAAACGTTTTGAAAAATTGTAACAAACTAAAAAACACGACTATAAGAATATCAGAAGAGCTATCGAAGGAAGAACGAGAAGAGGTACGAATATTACAAAAACATCTAAAGAAAGCACGATCTAAAAATTTAAAAACCTTTATCAGGGGAACAAAATTGTATATAAGTGGCGAGTGGTATACGGCAGCACAAATAGGAGACATAGAAGAATTGGAATTAGAAGAACAACTGGAGGAGACAGAATTACCCACAAAAGAAACGGGGAAGAGGAAAGGAGACGAAGGAACTGATCAAACAGGCGAGTCCAACGAACAGCAAAAGAAAAGGACAAGACTAATAAGCACAGCTGCATCAAGCAAGATTACATCAATAGCAAGTCAGGGTAGAAGTTCACCAAGGCTGACAGGAAAAACTAATGCACCTGAAAAAAATATTAAATAAAACACAGGTATTGTCTTTTATGTTGTAATTTGTGTTTTACATTGTATTGTATATTTTAATATAAGTAATTTAAACATATATTATACAAAAAAAAAAAAAAGTATAGTAATCTGTCACAGTAAAGTTAGGAATTAAAATAATGCATAATAACTACAAACAAAAATGGATCAATATATTAAAAACTTTGAAATAGAAAACATAAAAACATATAATGCAAAAAAATATAGGAGAATGTAAAAATATTGTACAGAGTGGAAACAATGAGGATATAAAATTATTTCATACTAATATTAGAAGCATTAATAAGAATTTGGATGAATTAAAGATATTATTAAATGAACTAAATTACGACTTTGATTGTATAATACTGTCTGAAACTTGGCAATTATACGACCAGGCACTCTATAACATTCAAAATTACACTTTAATATATAATGAATGTGAGGTCAATCAGAATGATGGTCTGGTAGTTTTTATCAAAGATACAATAAAATTTGATCATAAAACTTTTATTATAAATAATAACATAAAACTTCTACAAATAACACTATATAAAAATAAAAAAAGCATTATACTTACCTCTGTATATAGACCACCGTCAACATGTGCGAGAATGTTTATTGAAGACTTATATAACTATTTTAGTAATAACTGCTCCTTCGCTAGTGACATGCATATCTTTGGGGGAGACATTAACATTGATATCTTAGATGATAATGAAATTACTGAAAATTATCTAAATGTTTTAGGATTTATTTCTGCTATAAATAACTATACACGACTTGATAAAAATAGACATAGTTGTATTGACCATTTCTTCACTAAAAAAGAATAAAAATCAGCAAAAAACAGTTTATGTTCCAGTGATTTTACATACACCTGTAACGGACCACTTTCCCACTATATTACAAATAATATTTCCTGAAAACAAAACACTAGACAAAAATAAAATACAATACAAATATTACATCAATAAAGAAAAATTTAAAGTAAAAGTACAAAATGAAAATTGGGATGATATTTTTGCATGCAATGATATTAACACAGCTACTGAATTATTTATAAATAAACTAAAGACACACATCGATACATGTACATCCAAAGTAAAAATAAAAAATAACCTAAGGAAAAAAGAGTGGATCACACAGGGTTTATTAAAAAGCATCCACACAAAATATGAATTATTTAAGAAAATACAAAGAAATCAAACAGAGGAAAATAAAGCTATATACAAAAAAATACAGGAATAAACTGAATGATCTAATTAAACTTACAAAAAAAAATTATTATCAAACAAGAATAAAAAATAATGAAAACAATTCAGCTCAATTGTGGAACTGTGTCAAAGACATTACAGGGAATAAACTGAAATCACACGTAATAACAGAAATATTAACCTCGAGTGGGCAGGTTACATCTAATGTTAATGAAATCTCCCATGAATTTATACAATTTTTCACAAACATTGGCAAAAACTTAGCTGACAAAATAAAAAGACATTTAACAGAAAAAATTCAAAAAGCGTCATTAAACAATTCCATGTTTTTATCGAATACGAGCGAAACAGAGATAATAGAAGTAATAAATACTGTAGGGTGGTTATTAAAAAAATATTAATTCCACTGGGCGAGACTCTTTTTTTTATTTCCTTCAGGGTGGGTGAAGTTACAAAACAAAACCGAATAAATAACCTATTGAAATTTACTTAGGACTATGAAAACAGTGGAACACGACCGTACACAACAGTGCGTATCCGAAAGGGGTTAGGAGTGCACACACGGACTCTACGAATGCTAATTCCCTACTAATCTATTTATGCGGTAAACGGTGGCTTCTGCCGGTATGCGCGGTAAAACATATTAGTCATCCGCTGGTGTCTTTAGGTAAGCGCGGGAAAACAATACCAGGGCCAGGGGTGTACTTAGTATTAAATTTTGCTACACTCTCCCCTTTGGATCACACGTACGTCTCGTGGGTGATACAAAATAAACAAGAGCAAAATTTGCTAAACATCAAATACAGATTTTGGGTGGCGCACACGAGTAGATCTGCGCGGCACATTTGACGAATCATTTCGCGGCACTTCACTATGCGGCACCTTACGCGGCACTACACTGGGCAGCTGAACGGTGGTTCCAGGTGAGCTGGTGGGCAGATGCTGTCCGGGTCGATCTGAAGTGCTGAGGCCAGGTGAAGCGGATGTAGACTGCGGTTGAAGTCTGGGTCGTCCTCGGGGTCGAAGAGGGTGTACAGCAGTGGGAATCACGGCTTCATCGGTTGGTGGCACGTACTTGGTCAAAGCAGATACGTGATACGTTCCCAAGGGCACAGTCGGGTTTGACGGATCGCGAATTTCGTACGAAGTAGGACTTA
This sequence comes from Aromia moschata, assembly GCA_029963805.1. Classification (NCBI taxonomy): domain Eukaryota; kingdom Metazoa; phylum Arthropoda; class Insecta; order Coleoptera; family Cerambycidae; genus Aromia; species Aromia moschata. The sequence goes on from JAPWTK010000268.1 coordinate 238,726, forward strand.
CGATTTTTGAAATCTGATACGGTCCATCACGGCGAGGCGCGAACTTTGAAGTAATACCCGATTTGGCGTTACTTAAGACATGCGTATCGACTAATACTAAGTCCATGAGTTCAAATGACAAATCGCGACGTTTACTATCGGCGTATTTCTTTCGACTGTCTTGTTGTCTTTCGTGCGTTTCACGGGCTTGACTTAAGGTTTCGGATAAAACACGTAAATACGGAGTTATCTGCGGTACGAAATTGTCACTTTCGATGATTCCTCGGAAATCACGGCGAACATCGTCCGGAGTTCTCAATTCTCTTCCGAAGGTTAGGTATGCAGGAGTGTATCCGGTTGATTGACATACCGATGTATTCATGGCGAAACGTACAGAGGGAATTTTGTCTTTCCATCTCGTATGGGTGTCGGCAGTGAGAATTGCGAGATGAGACTTCTGATGTCTGTTCATCCTTGGTGGGATCAATTGGCAACGTACATATTCTATACGCCTTTTCTCGTTTTCCTCCCCCTGGAGTAAAGCTGCTCCTAAGGCATAGGCACTTGCGTCTGTCCTTATTATGAAAGGTTTGGAGGGGTCGGCCTGACGAAGTATTGGTGCAGTTGTCAATAGTTCTTTTAACCAGTCAAAGGCAATTTGCTGAGGAGATATCCATTCCCATTTCGAGTTCTTCCTGGTTAACTGGCTTAAAGGCCTAGAAATTTCTGCAAAATTCGGCACAAATCTTCTGAACCATGAGCAGGTCTGCAGAAAGCTGAGAACTTGTTTTGCATTCTGTGGTGCGCGCATATCCTTGATAGCGGATACCTTCTCTGGACAAGGTTGAAATCCATCCGTGGTGATTATGTGTCCCAGGTACTTAACTTTGTCAGTACAAAAAATGCATTTCTTCCGATTCATGCGAAGCTTGAAATCCTTCAATCTAATGAACACATCGTTCAGATCGGCTAAATGCTTTTCAAAAGTCGGAGACATGATAATCAAATCATCGAGATACGCCAAAATGGATATTTTTGGAAGGCCTGATTTGAAACGGTCAGCAAGACGTTGAAACGTTGCAGGAGCTGTGCGTAAACCAAACGGCATAGAATTGTATCTATAGGTTCCAAAAGGTGTGATGAAAGATGTCTTATCTCTGTCCTCTTTCCTGACTGGGATCTGATGATATCCACTTTTTAAGTCTAAAGTGGTGATGTAAGATGCATTCGACGTAGAGTGTAATAAATCGTCTATTCTCGGCAGTGGGTATTGTACTGGAACTGTGATTTCATTGATTCGACGATAATCCACACAGAGTCGTATGTTTCCATCATTCTTGGGGACTAGTACCACAGGTGCGGCATATGCGGATTCACACTCTTCAATTATGCCATCTTGTAACAATTGATCAATTTCCTTTCGAAGAAGTTCCTTTTGAGGTGGTGCAAGTCGATAAGGTGGTTGAAAAATTGGCGTGTCGTCCGTTAACTGAATTGAATGTTCTGCATAAGGTGTAAATTCCTTACTTTTCTCAAATACCACCGAATGAGCTTGAACTAATTCTTCTAGTTGTTTCTTCTCTTCCATGGATAAATTCTTTCCATCGTTGCTGCTCAATTGAAATTCCATTTGACATGCGTCAACTGTTTTTGGCGGGTTTGTTGTCAAACATTCTTTGAAAAAATCAAATGTCATGAAGGGGTTATCCTCAAAATACCAATGCCATTTAGGAATATTTAAAATAATGCGAGCATTAGAAATTAAATCGATTCCTAAAAGAGTTTTGCTATTGGTGTGTTCTGGTATAGCTATGAACGTCGTCGGAATTTTCCTTCCTTGCAAAACTACAATAGCTTCGAAAATTCTGGTCGAAACTAGACGTGGTTGTCCATCGGCTAAAACCATTCGTTGAGATTTTCTTTGTAAGGCAGGTTCATTTCACAAAAGTGAGTGTACAACTTGTACCCTGCAATGCTATTCCTAGCACCGGAGTCAACATAGGCAAGACCATGTTTTCCTTCAATGTTAACCTCTATCAACGGCCTAGAGGTATCTGAAACTGGTTGAATTTCCGTAGAAAGTACATCTATACACGAGGTATGAGTTGTAGTTTCTTGAATTCCATTTGAAGAAGAGCTTACAACATTACAAGTACTGTTTGTTCGGCAATTAGGGCATTGAGATCGAATGTACCCTGGTTTACCACATCCAAAGCAAGTAATGGTAGTTGAAGTTGTAGCAGGCTTCTGGTCTGTACTTGTCTGAGGTTGCTTCCCTTGTTGTACAGCATGTTTTCGACATTCGGATTGAACATGACCAAAATTCTTGCAAAAGCTACATTTGGAGCGAGTACGCGAAGCTTTGTTCTCCTCTGAATCGTGATTAGGCTTTGATTTACCCTGAATTGAAACATTTTCAGCAAAACTGTCTTCAATGGATCTAGCTTTTTGAATTAGATCAGCGAAAGAAGTGACTTGATCTCTTGGTAAACGGTGTCTAATCCGTTTGTGAAGTAAGCCATAAATCATGTCTAATTTATGGGTTGAATGTAACTCTGGTGTTTCAGGCAAACGAGCTAAAAGTGCGCGACAAGAATTTACAAAAAGATCTGTCGACTCTTTGTCACCTTGTTCACGAGAAAATAATTCCTTGAAAATTTTGTGCGGTGGTTTATTGAACCCAAAAAGTATGCCTAAGTGAGGTTAGAGCATCATCCCATGTTAGTATAGTAGCTTTGATTCCCTTGCCACCATGTACCAGCATTTTGATCCAGCAACATAGGTAATCCTCGAATTGCATTTTCATCGGAAATGTTAACGCAATCTTTGTAAACCGTTATGGCATCTATAAACGCTTCCACATCTTCATCTTTATTTCCCGCAAATCGCGAAGCACATTTCGAAAAATTTCCGTCAAAATTCGAAGTTCTGTTTGTATTGCTTAATGCTAACGTCATGCCACTTATCAGAGATTGAAACTGTTCATCGGTCATTACTATTTGGTTCGTCATTGTTACGCTTTCCGGTTCACGAGAATAGTTTTTTGAATGACTTCTGAGGTTCATTAACCCGAAATACAAAATGTGCTGAAGTTTGATGAACGCGTATCATCTACGAAAAGTTCACTGAAACCGGCTCTGTCCAAAATATTTAATGTCCGAAACGATCAGTGTCCGAAAATCTTGATTGTCTCTTACTACACTTTCGTGCGAAAATCACAAATGTCTTTGGCAAAATTGCAGGTTGAAAAAAGTCCGAAATCAACAAATGAAATAGCACACAACGCGTTTGATTCGACGTCGGCGTGAAACAGGCAGTAAACAAGAAGTTTTACTTACAGTTTGATGTCCATTCGCAACAGGTTACCTTGCTTCCAGTATTATTTTTCACCTCGGGATTCACTTGCAAACAATCACATAAAGTCACTGCGACGTTCGAAGGTTTTCTGCGACGTTCGAAGGCCACAAGTTGGGGCGACAAATTTTGTAGGGTGGTTATTAAAAAAATATTAATTCCACTGGGCGAGACTCTTTTTTTTATTTCCTTCAGGGTGGGTGAAGTTACAAAACAAAACCGAATAAATAACCTATTGAAATTTACTTAGGACTATGAAAACAGTGGAACACGACCGTACACAACAGTGCGTATCCGAAAGGGGTTAGGAGTGCACACACGGACTCTACGAATGCTAATTCCCTACTAATCTATTTACGCGGTAAACGGTGGCTTCTGCCGGTATGCGCGGTAAAACATATTAGTCATCCGCTGGTGTCTTTAGGTAAGCGCGGGAAAACAATACCAGGGCCAGGGGTGTACTTAGTATTAAATTTTGCTACAATACCTTAAAAAACAAAAAATCACCTGGAATCGATAACATCAAATCCGAAACTTTAAAACTTGTAGCACATGAAATCTCTAAACCGCTAGTATATTTAATAAATTGGTCTTTTCAAAGTGGCATTTTTCCAGAGGTACTTAAAGTGGCAGTGATTAAACCCCTGTATAAAGCTGGTGACAAACTGGATGTGTCAAACTATAGGCCAATCTCACTTCTTTCGAGCCTATCAAAAATTTTCGAGAAAGTCCTAAAAAAGAGAATATTAAGTTTCTTAAATAGATATAACATAATTTCAAGTCAACAATACGGTTTTAGAGAGCACAAATCCACACAAGATGCAATATTAGAACTAACTAAATCTCTCTATAAATCATTAGACAATAGAATACCTACTCTTTGTATTTTTTGTAGATTTGAAGAAAGCCTTTGACACAGTTAGTCACTGCCAGCTTCTAGAGATTTGCGAAAGGATAGGTATAAGGGGTACTCCGCATAAACTATTACGTAGCTACTTAACCAACAGAAAACAATGTGTTAAAATAGATGACACTTCTAGTGATTTTAAGATAGTAGAATACGGAGTACCCCAAGGCACAGTTTTGGGACCAATCCTTTTTTAATATATTCCTAAACGATCTCTTCAAAATAAAGACCGAGGGACATATAATAAGTTTTGCTGATGACACAACAATAGTTTATAGTGCTGACACCTGGGAAAATGTAAAGCTAAAGGCCGAACGTGACTTTAGCAATATAATTAAATGGTTTAATAACAGATTATTGACTATAAATTTCAGCAAAACCTTTTTTGTTTCCTTCACGTCTTACAAGAATAAACTACCAAGTTTCGAAACATTAATTGTAAAGGTACATAATACACAAAATCAAATTAAAGGTGTTACAAATATAAAATATTTAGGAATTTATTTAGACTCCCATTTAAAATGGGACATTCAAATTAATAATATAGTAAAAAAACTTAGAAGTTTACTTCATAAATTTAAATATTTAACAAATATACTTACCATAGAACACCTAAACATACTATATTATGCATTAGTGGAACACCATATATCATATGGAATTATTGCCTGGGGAGGAGCTACAAATAACCACATGCGAAGCCTAGAAATAATACAAAAATATATAATAAAAATACTATATCAAAAAAGTTATACTTACCCAACTAACCTCTTATTTATAGAGAGTAGACTATTTGATATAAGACAACTCTATTGCTATTCCATGCTAGTGAGACAACAACAAAATAAACAGGAACTTGAAACTATTGACCATCATTATGATACCCGGTATAAGTGTAATGTAACATCAAAAGTTCCTAAAGCTGAAAAAAACAATACTACAGCGCTCATTTATCTACCTAAGCCCTAAAATTTACAATAAAATTCCAACAGAGTTTAAATTTATAAATAATGGAAACTTATTTAAAAAAAAAATTAAGAAATGGGTGATAGAGAAACCTAGGTCAGATATACACGAGCTAATCGACCTGAAAAATAAGTAAAAAAAAAAAAAAAACAAATAATGAAAAATAAAAATTAAACAAAGTAACGATAAAATAGATAATAATAACAAAGAATATAATATAACTAATACACACAAGCAAAATGTATAAGAAAATGACAATAACATTATTTAAAAAAAAAAATGCTCCTAAAAAAAGTGTTACTAAAGTTATTACCTACCTGTATCCACTGTACCACTTATATTTGTACTTACATAATATATATACGTATTTACATATATATATATATTATAGTAATAGAACATACTTTCTTAATTTTTATAAACCTATAAATATTGCACATAATAGCTAATGTCTGTACTCACCGATCCTGAAATAAATATTTTGATTTTATTATAGTTATTAAGTTATTGTATTTGTTATATAATATTATTTTAAATGTATGGTGTTTTGTATATTTTAGATTTTATCTGTGTATAAATTAAATTATAACAAGTATATCAATTATGTCCTACCCATAATCAAGGTCTCACCTTAAATGGGATTCTTATTTATTTACCTATGTTTTATTTCTAATGTAAATTTTAATGTAAATCTAAATGTAGTAATTGGTAAATAAATTATATTATATTATATTATATATATTATATATTATTAAACAAAAATATTCAATGAAAAAAAATAGGAAACCATGTAATAATTAATTAAATTATTACCAAAATAATACTACGCAGTATAGGTAAAACGTATTCAAATAATAAGCCGAATAACATATGCAGGCGTACTCCAAAATATATATAAAAAAATATGACCGAAATTATTATTTATACCAAACAATCACAATTTCACTAAATCTACAGCTTATCTGTTTTTTTTCCTCCTTGATTCCGTCTAATCCTGCGTATCGGTACGGTGGTACAGTTAGTGGGACACTTGGTATACACGCCTCGTCCGAGATGTCGAAAATTTCCGGCAAACAGGAACGCCACTGGAGGGATCTAACCAACGCCCCTATCAGCCAATAAGCAGCTCCTCCAAAGGCTTATGAAACTCCAAAACAGTTCCCAAAATAGAAATAAATCCAACCAATAGCCATATAAAAGTCCATATAAAAAGTCGAACTAAAATTCGAACTGAAAGTTGGAACAAAAGCCCAACCTAAAAGCTTTGGATGGTGGATGGCTTGAGGTGAACCAAGTGATATAACTTGGATTATGGAATCGGTCACCACGTACCAATCTATCGTAAAAGGTGTATTCAGATCCAGCAAACTTGCCGAATTATGTGTCGCCCATAAGGTGACCACAACCACGTGAACAGAATAATTTTAAACGAATTTTCTAAAAATCCCTTAGGAACACCAACGTGTTAACTTAAAGAAAATCGTCGACCACACCTATCAGCGAAAGATACGTGACAAGACCCATGTGAAATTCGTCGCCGGCTACTTCTTGCCTAGTTTTTTTTCCCTTACAAAAACACTCATCGCGGCCGCCGCGATAAAATACAACGTAGGATTGAATTTGAAATAAATCCTATGTAACAGACAAAAATGCATATGAACTGTAGAGATCGTTATATTTTCAATTATATTGTTACGAACGCTGGGCCAGTCCGCCCCTGCCTGCTTCGATGATCCAGCCCACCGAACGTCGATGACGTACGCGGGCAGCGCCCGCGTCGAAAGATCACGGCTTTTGCCCGATGGTTCGGGAATCGAAGCGCCCGGAAGCTACTAGATATGTCCGCAAGGAGATATAACGCGGGGTTTCGACGCGGGACAGTTTAGTCTCTATTTGAATACCGGCGCGGTTTTCCGTACAACGCTCTAATATAAATTGTATACAAATAAATTAGTGTAGTTAAATAGTGTTAGTCCGTAGTTGTATTAATTAAATAAATAGTGTTAGTTTAAAAGTGCGAGTTTAATTTTTCACACCTCACGAACTCAAAATAAATAAAACGTTACAATATTATTTACTCCAAATATTTCTCGACATAAAATTTACTAAGTTGCTACCTAGGTATACCGATATTTCTAGCTGTTATTTATTATCTCGGTTATCGAAATGTATGTTTGGTTGTCTACTATTCGGCAAGGAATCGGCAATAAATTTGAATTTATACCGGGTGGCACGGAGTTACTCGGATAAAAACTGAAATTGTTTATAGGTAAAATTTTGAACGTTACAAGTGTATATTATGTACATAAGTAGGAATCATATTATAATATATTATCCATTAATCCATTATCAAAATGCAACACAACTTATGTAATTTTAAAACTACTGAATTGATCACTTTTAATATTCGGAATAAGCTGTAACAGAAGGAGCGCTCGTGTTTCAATCCATTTAATTTTCTTATTAATAAACATAAGTATTGTAACGTTTTATTTATTTCGGGTTCGTGAGGTGTGAAAAATTAAACTCGCACTTTTAAACTAACACTATTTATTTAATTATTACAACTACGGACTAACACTATTTAACTACACTAATTTATTTTTATACAATTTATATTAGAGCGTTGTACGGAAAGCCGCGCCGGTATTCAAATAGGAACTGAACTCTCCCGCGTGGAAACCCCGCGTTATATCTCCTTGCGGACATATCTAGTAGCTTCCGGGCCGTTCGATTTCGCGAGCCGCCGCGATCTCTCCAGGCGCTTCCACATACGTCTATCAGACGACGCGGTCGGCTGGTATCGAGGGAGGCAGGGGCGGACTGGCCCAGCGTTCGTAACAGTATGTTTTATTGTATATATTGTGACATATTCTGCCTGCAAGGCGTCGGTGTATTATTGGTTGCCTATACGAGATTATTACAATCAACGTAATTGGGGCCAAAAAGATAACGTCCGAGAAAGTACTACAGAGTTTTCCCCGATAATTCGGGGGAAAGCTGGATTGTTCCGGAGAATTCGGATGGTGTATATAAGCACGACGGCGAGCCCCAAAGAGTCAGTTTAAATTGGAACGTAGTCCAGTGAAGATCAAAGTGATATACCGGGTGATATTTAGACCGCGATAGTTAGTAGCGATATTTCGAGTGTGATTTTAAGTGGATAGTTGTTGTGATCAAATTAATTCCACAATAAACGCTTTTGCCGAGTAAAAAGTGTTACAGTGGTGTCAGAAGTGGGATTTTATACCAAGTGTTGCATACCATTGCAACCTTCGCGTCGCTAAAAAGTTAGCGGTAGTGTTCGCGAAGAAGTGTCTCGAACTTTCTGGAACTTTTACGCGTGTGAACGAAAGCCCCAAGTGTGATATATCGTTGCACTTGTCTCGACGTCAGAAAACTAGTGGAGGTGTTCGCGAAGAAGTGTCTCGAACTTTCTGCGCGTGTGGACTTAGACCCCAAGTGTGATATGTCGTTGCACTTGTCTCGACATCAGAAAGCTAGTGGAGGCGTTCGCAAAGAAGTGTCTCGAACTTTCTGGAACTTTTACGCGTGTGAACGAAAGCCCCAAGTGTGATATATCGTTGCACTTGTCTCGACGTCAGAAAGCTAGTGGAGGTGTTCGCAAAGAAGTGTCTCGAACTTTCTGGAATTTTTACGCGTGTGAACGAAAGCCCCAAGTGTGACATATCGTTTTACTCGTCACAGCTTGAGTAACTCATAGCAAGTGCTCCTGAGGAAATTTGGAGAATACTCTGGAATTTCTGTAGATCTATGCTGGTGACCAGAAGTCAAGAGGCCAACATGGATGCCCAACTTGTACAGCTGTTAGATATGATGCACGCAATGAAAGGGGAAATAGAAAAGCAATCGCAGGCATTAGGAGAAAAATTATAAATTCAATCCCAACAATCACAGGCGATAGGAGAAAAATTATAAAAGCAATCGCAGGCGTTAGGAGAAAAATTAGAAAATCAATCGCAGGCGTTAGAGGAAAATTAATTGTCCCAACAAATGTAGGCCTTGGGAGAAAATTTAACTGACAAACTAGAAAAAAGAGACCTGTGCATTGAAGGAACAGATGGAAGAACAAGTCCAGAAACTTGAAGGCAGATTGGACGAACAGGTGAAGACTATTAAAGAAGATTTCAATGTACAAGTAGAAGAATTGAAGAACGAGGTAGACGAACAATTGCAACAGCAAAATAAAAAAAGTTGACGTAGAAATAACCCATGTCAAAGAAGTCTGCGAACAACTACAGCAGAACTTGGAGAGCCTGGCACGAGGAGGCGCGACAAAAGCTGAAGGCATCTCCAGACCGGATGTCAAACCACCTCAATTCGATGGCAAGGTGTCCCGGGGTACCTATCTCCGACAATTCGAAGCGGCTGCTACAGCCAATGGGTGGACAGACTCAGAGAAAGCCACTGGGTTGATCATAGCTCTGCGTGGCGAAGCCATAGATGTGCTAAAAGGAATACCTGTTGAACAATATCACAGTTTTGAGCACCTGAAGGACCATCTGGAGATGAGATATGGGGACAAACACATGCAGCATGTGTACCAGGTGCAACTAAAGGGTCGTCTGCAACTGGCCGGAGAAAATTTGCAGCATTTAGAGGCCGATATTCTTCGACTTGTTCGCCTGGCCTCTCCAACTGCTCCGCCCGAATTCTTGGAACAACTTTCCATCCAGCATGTCATCGACGGTCTGAGAAACGGCGAAACCCAACAAGCTCTGCGTCTGGGAAGACATAGGACTCTGAACGATGCTGTCTCATGCTCTGGAGTTCGAAGCAGCGAAGGTGGCCTCAAGGGGACATGTGAAGGTCCGAAGAGTCTCTGCCATGGATGAAGCACCAGGACAAGACGATGCATGGGAACAACTACGAGCCCAGAATCATATCGTTTAGCCCAATGTTATTTTTGGTGAGATTTCTGAAACAAAGACTTCATACTATGGATACGACAATTATCCTTTATTACATTATTTATTATATTATTTATCCTACAAATCGTCAATAAAGGATAATAGTTGTATCCATAGTATGAAATCTTTGTTTCAAAAACCTTACCAAAAAATAACAGTGGGCCAAACGATATGATTCTGGGCTCGTAACTGAGATATAGGCAAACTCAGAGCAGCATCGAAATCAGGTGAAAATTTACAAGCCAAAGCTGAACCGAGAAGTCGGCTTCCTCGATGCTGGAACTGTGGGAAAATGGGGCATTTAAGGAACCAGTGCAGGTCCGTGCCTAAGAGCGAGGAAGCACGGGACCCACAGCCAGCGAACCAGGAAAACTAAGTTCAGCCAGCTCCACGGGGCGACAGCTGGCTGTGTCCTCCCACCATGCCCCACTGGAAGAAATTAAACTGTCTCGCTTCCAAGACCCTGACTCCCTGACAGTGGATGGCACTATCTTTGGCTCCAATTTTAAAATGATAGTCGACACTGGAGCAGCAAGGACTATTGTTAGACCACACGTAGTAGGTGACTGGCGAATCAAGAACCCCAGCAGTCAGTATGTTATAGTCACTGCCAGTGGACAACGACTGCCAGTTAAAGGTGAGTGTGAGCTGGAGATCGAACTAGGGAGATAAAATTCAATCACCAAGCCTTGGTAGCGAATATATCTGATGATGTCATCCTCGGATTAGACCTACTACGAGAAAGAGGAGTGAATTTGGACTTGGATGCAGGAACACTTAGGATTAAGGACCAGGAAATAGTGTTATCAACTCCTATCCAAGTTGACACTGTTAGGATACTGGCGAACGAAAATGTCATACTACCACCACAGACGGAAACATTGGTTGCCAGTAGGATAGACAGCGACCCATGTGAAGGCATGGTGGGAGTGGTGGAGCCGAGCAATCCGCAGTTATTTAGTAAATCTCTACTGATTGGACGCACCCTAATTAGACCACAGAATACGACAGTTGTAAGAGTTGTCAATTTAAAATACTTTCCTCAAAAGATTACTAAAGGTACGGAATTGGGAGTCTCAAAACAGTCACAATTGTAAGACGCTTGGAGGAGTTACAAAGTGTTTACAAGAAGCCCGACACAAATGTTCTTCCAGAATGCTTACAAGACATCGTAAGCAGAGCCGAGACCAGACTCAATAAAGAACAGACTAAACAACTGGAAGAACTACAAAGAGAGAACAAGGAGGTCTTCGCTTTAAAATCAAGCGATTATGGTAGAACAAATGTTGTGAAACATCGAATTGACACTGATTCAGTAAGGCCTATCAAACAACCTCTCAGAAGAATTCCACTAGCTATGAGGGAAGAGGTTAACGATATGCTGGCCGATATGAAGAAGGAGGGAACAATAACACCTTCGCAGAGTCCTTGGGCATCTCCTGTAGTCCTTGTGAAGAAAAAGGATGGATCCACGCGGTTCTGTGTTGACTACAGAAAATTAAATGAGGTCACCAAAAAGGACAGTTACCCACTACCCAGAATTGACGACACTCTGGACACCTTAGCTGGAGCCAAATGGTTTTCGACATTGGACTTGAAGAGCGGATATTGGCAAGTTGAGGTTAGTCCAGAGGATAAGGAGAAGACGGCATTTACCATCGGAAATGGACTTTGGCAGTTTAATGTGATGCCACTTTGGACGATTGATGGAGATTGTACTTCGTGGTCTGCAATGGGAGACCTGCCTGATTTACCTCGACGATGTATTTGTGCTGGGAAGATCATTCGAGGAGCACATGAAGAATGTAGCCGAGGTGTTCAAGAAGTTGAGGGCAGCTAACTTGAAATTGAACCCGAAGAAGTGCAGTCTATTTCAAAAGGTGAAATACTTGGGCCATGTCATCACAACTGATGGGGTGAAAACGGATCCAGAGAAAACAGAGCGCATTAAGAACTGGCCGTTACCTAGAGACAAGCACGAAGTGAGAAGTTTTCTGGGCCTCTGCACCTACTACCGACGTTTCGTGCGAAACTTCTCTGATATTGCGAAGCCACTTCACAGACTGACAGAAAACAACGTACCCTTCGAATGGACCCAGAAATGTTAGAGCATTTGAAGCACTAAAAGAGTCTCTTTGTACCACGCCCATTTTGACCTACCCCCGACCTGGACAACCCTTTATTGTGGACACAGACGCAAGCAACGTTGGTCTCGGAGGAGTGCTCTCCCCAAATCCAAGACGGCGAGGAACGAGTGATTGGATACTTCAGCAAGGTCTTGTCAAAAACAGAGAAGAATTACTGTGTCACTCGTAAAGAACTGCTGGCCATTGTGAAATCACTTGAACATTTTCACAAGTATCTGTATGGTCAAGAATTCCTCCTTAGAACGGACCATGCTTCCTTGAAATGGCTACTATAAATCAAGAATCCCGAGGGGCAGATAACGAGATGGCTGGAGCGCCTGCAAGAATACCGCTTTGTGATAGAGCATAGACCAGGAAAGAAGCACGGAAATGCCGACGCCATGTCCAGAAGACCTTGCCCCTCGAATTGCAAACATTGCAGTAGTCTAGAAAGGAAAGAAGATACATCAACGATCCCTTGCAAAGTCGTCACCGTCCAACCAGAAGACAAGTGGAGCCCAGCAGCCATTCGTAGACCAGCTAGCCGATAAAGATTTGAAGCCCATCCTGGAATGGAAAGAAGCAGGAACTGGTCGACCCCCATGGCCTGACGTTAGCGACAAGGGTGTGGCACTCAAGAGCTATTGGGCACAGTGGGATTCCCTCGCTGTGGAAGATGGTACCCTGGTGAGAAATTGGGAAAACAGCGAGGGAACCGAAGTTAAGAAACAGGTTATGCTGCCAAGATCTCGAGTGCCTGACGTGCTGCAGGAAGTCCATGGAGGCATTGGCGGGGAACATGTCGGTACCAACAAGACAAAGATGTCAGCGGTACATGACCATGTAAGAAGCCGTCTCCAACTGGAAAGTGACCGCATGAAGTCCAGATATGACGTCCGAGCCAATTCCTCTGGTTTTTCAAGAAGGCGACCTGGTATGGCTGTATAACCCAGTTCGACGTAAGGGAAGATCGCCAAAGTTGCAAAACAACTGGGAAGGACCATTCAGTCATTAAAAGAATCAACGACGTCGTTTACAGAATCCAGAGGAACCCCCGAAGTAAAATGAAGGTCGTCCACCTAGACCGCCTGACGCCATATCGGGGTGGAACCGATCGGGACGATCGGTCTTAAGTAGGGGGCAGTGTGACATATTCTGCCTGCAAGGCGTCGGTGTATTATTGGTTGCCCATACGAGATTATTACAATCAACGTAATTGGGGCCAACAAGATAACGTCCGAGAAAGTACTACAGAGTATTCCCCGACAATTCGGGGAAAAGCTGGATTGTTCCGGAGAATTCCGGATGGTGTATATAAGCACGACGGCGAGCCCCAGAGAGTCAGTTTAAATTGGAACGTAGTCCAGTGAAGATCAAAGTGATATACCGGGTGATATTTAGACCGGCGATAGTTAGTAGGATATTTCGAGTGTGATTTTAAGTGGATAGTTGTTGTGATCAAATTAATTCAACAATAAATGCTTTTGCCGAGTAAAAAGTGCTACAATATGTATGTACATATTTTAAATTAATGTTTTTGTATTTGTGTCAATTGTATCAAAGAAAATATTACCACTACTTAAGCAACTGCTCTTTTTTGTGATTGTGTAAATGTAACATCGAAAGGCAAACATTGATATTGGCATCGATGTATCGGTCTTTCTAACATCGATGACAAGACATCGAACATCGACTGCAAAACATCGATGGTTTCGAAATATCGAATATCATCGCCTAGCACTACTTTACGTGCTTTTCACACTGTCCTTTTCTGTAAACATGTAAGTAACACTTGCATATTTCACAGTACACAGTGGTAGCTTTAACACTTAAATCTGGAAAATCCTGCAAAATTTTTTTTTCAATTGATAAGCAAATGGGGCTGGCGTTTGTTAAAATCGTTATAATATCAATTAAGGACCGGTAGTTTCACTCCTGAGTTAAGGCCGGATTAACTAACCAGACGATAAGACTGTCAAAAAGTATACAGACATACACATTAGATTGTAGACATTTTCACTGTCTTATCGTCTGGTTAGTTAATCGGGCCTTAACCGGGAGTGAAACTACCGGCTCTAAGGATAACAATCAGTAATGCACAGTTACGGGCGCGCGACCTTTAAAGGACTAAATAAAATAAATACGGAACCTGTTTCGCGTCGCAGTCGCCCCGGCCCCCGCCGCGCTGGCCGTCCGCGGCCGCCAGGAATACGGCATACAGATACGCGGCCGCCTGGAAGACGGTCGGTATCCGAGCATTTTGTTCTAGCCCTACTACATAGTAAAGACTACATTTGAAGTTATACATATACTCTTAATAAAACAAGTTTCACTGTTATTTTTTTAAAAATTCAGAAAAAAGTACTTATATACAAGTTTTTTTGTTTATATTGTGACATTTGTAAAAGTGACATTTGTGACAGCTGACATTTATTAAGTTTTATAGTTTACATACTTAGTTTATTTAGTTTATACACACTAGCTATTAGTAAAGAATTGTATGGAATGACATATTGAATATTCTGGATGTCAAAAGAATTTTCTAGAAATGTAGAAACTATAAATACTGGTGTTGTTGCTAGGATAGAGTTAGTTGTGATTTGGATGTAACAGAGTTAAGGTCGACGAATTGTAAAGTGTTAATAAACGTGTTAGAAGTGAAGAAGTAAATTATTTAGAGAGAAATACGTAACAATATAATGATTTTTAAAACAACAACGAGCAACATTCAAAACTATATGCATGTACTGATTATAATAAAAGGAAATTACGACGACTTAAAAGTATTAAAAACGCTCTCATGTAAAATTCATGACAAATCGCCTTCTTCCCCTGTCCCCTTCATATAAAATCATCAGATTATTATATAGGGTGATTTTTAGTGAGTTTCATAAAAAAATCTAAAATGTATAAGGTTGTTTGCATCCTTTTTATGCCACATTTTTAAAATAATGCCAAATCGGAATTTGGATTTACTGAAGGTATGAGTACTACAGATGCCTTATATCAGGCCTCTCCAACTCCAGTGCTATTGCCGCTTCGGATGAGTGCAGCGAAGTGAAGAGCAGCACCGGTGCGCGCCGGCACCGAGTGCTCATGTCGGAGAGGCCTGGTATACATATAGTGCAGGCCTCTCCAACACGAGCACTCGGTGCCGGCGCGCACCGGTGCTGCACTTCGCAGCGCCGGTGCCTGTCCATTGCTTTCTCACTCGTCCGCAGCACATCCGCCTTTGCGCGACAGAGACAGACAGCATCATATTCTTGCATTTAATTCCCCGGTGCTTGGCCGGCACTCGGCCGGAGCGGCAATAGCACCGGAGTTGGAGAGGCCTGATTTAAGGCATCTGTAGTACTCATACCTTCAGTAAATCTAAATGCGGATTTGGCATTATTTTAAAAATGTGGCATACAAGGATGCAAACAACCTTATACATTTTAGATTTTTTATGAAACTCACTAAAAATCACCCTATATAATAATCTGATGATTTTATATGAAGGGGACAGGGGAAGAAGGCGATTTGTCATGAATATAGCATTTTACATGAGAGCGTTTTTAATACTTTGTCGTAATTTTCTTTATTATAATCAGTACATGTATATAGTTTTGAATGTTGCTCGCTTATTGTTTTAAAAATCATTATATAAACATAAAAAACTTGTATATACGTACGTTTTTCTATATTAAAAAAAAAATGACTGAGTGCAAAATAAAACAGTCAAGAAGGAGGAATGTCAACAAACTTGTTTTATTAAGAGTATATGTATAACTTCAAATGTAGTCTTTACTATGTAGTGGGGCTAGAACAAAATGCTCGGATACCGACCGTCTTCCAGGCGGCCACGTATCTGTATCCCGTATCTGCGGCCCCCGCGGCGGGGGCCGGGGTGACTGCGACGCGAAACAGGTTCCGTATTTATTTTAGCGATGGGCATAATCGAGATATTTCAATAATCGATTGTTATTAATCGAGACATTTTAATAATCTACTAATATTAGTAGTACTAATTTTAGTTATGAAACCCAAGATAACACAGTGTAATCGATAATCTTACTGTTGTATATGTTTGCTGATAATTTATTATACACAAGGATATTTTATGCCTTCATGGTACCTAAAATAATATCTGCCTATGTTTTTTTTTTCTAATGTATATTATATTTTATGACGTGAAGAGTTTTTAAAAGTAATGATATTAATGAAATTTATCGATTATTATCATTAATCATTTCTGTTGTTTTTTTTTTTACAATAATTTTACTGCCAAATTAGTTAAAATTACTAGTAGGGTTTATATATCCATGTGCCAAATATACTAAAACCTCTCCTTAAAAAAATCAATAACACTTGAGAAACTCGTCTTCATATTATAGACTCTGCCTGTATGTATTGTATATCGCCTTATCTTGCAACAAATGAGAAACCATACCATACGGCCGGCAGCTGTCTACTAATTTATACTGTTCGTGTTCAATTATCAAATATGTATATAGATCGAGAAGTGCCTGCGCAATATATCGCGTCTGGCAGTTGTATCGTATCTCGGTTCTCGCTTCTCGCCGAACAACTAATTTTAGTACTACTAATTTTGACTACTAATTTTCAGATAGCATAATCGATTACCTCGAGATATTTTAATAATCTACTAATTCGATTATCGCATCTCGATTATTCCTATCGCTACCAAAAAAAACAGTAGTAAAAATGTGTTAATAATCAGGCCTATGATGTATCATTTGACGTTATTTATAACAGTGATGTTATAATTCTTGTCCAATCAGGATTACCCTTTTTAAATAATCCCAGTTTCCGATTGGCTGAAGCTGTTAACAGCGGTGTTATAAATAACGGCAAATTATACATCATAGTCTAGAATGTTAACACCGACTGTCGTCAGTGCTTGAACGGCGTGGGTTATTCTATGCTTGAACGTACGTCGCTACAACTAGTAGTTTTTTTCTTCTCGTTTTCGTCTCGTTAAATGTGAGCGATTTGGCCTGTACATTTGGTTGTAGAAGGAAAATACGTTTAAATTCAAAATGGTTCAGATGGACCGAGGACGATACACTATGCACATTATTTTGACGAATTTCGCACAGTTATTTGTTGTCACTAACAACAGTACATTATTATTTTTTACATCTATAGAGGACAATGCACGTGTTACCTCGTCAGGGATATGCCCTCTCAGGCACGGGGGTTCTGGCTTAACCGCCCGAACCGCGTGGAAGCAACCACTATAAAAATTCCCCCTAATCCTAAGGTACGCACGCGCCGAGGGGATGCATGGTCGATGGGAGGATCGACCGCTAGCGGCAAACCTCGGGGAACCTGGCGCACCCCGTTGTATAAAGCCTTGCACGCACATAGGGGCTCTGTGCGTGTCGACCATCCCTTCCCCAGTACTCGTGGGAATTATCATGGACCCTAAAATAAAAACCCTGGAAGGCTCAATTTCTGAGGCTTCCCACACTAGCGGGTCAGAAGGAACCGTAGAGGTACCTTCTAGCCCATCTAGACAAATGGAGGTTGATAACCCCAATACTAGGCCCAAAAGACCTAACGTCTGCGGTGCCGAGCGGAAAAGGAGGAGGAAGGCGAGGCTAGCGAAAGAGGCTACAACCACAGTTGTCCCTCCTCAACAGCCTCAGCCTTCTTCCCCCACCAACGTGGAGGGAACTGTTAAACTGGACCCTCCAGCAGTAGCAAGTGGCTCCTCAAAAGGTGCCACAAGCTCTGTAGTTGGGGAAACCGGGCGGCCCCGCGAATCGTACGGTCGGACGGGCCACGAAGCACCGGCCAAAAAGCGGCAACGCACGCCGGGATCTACCCCCGACGCTGCAGGCGAGAGCAAGCGGCCGAAACCTGGCTCACCCAGGTCTTGGCAGGCGGGCTTCGCGCAGGTGGCATCGGGGGATAAGTCCCTGCAAATAGTAATTGGCAGGGAAGGACAGACCGAACTGCCCTTCTCGGAGAGCCAGTTGCTGGAATTTTTGGACGCTGTAAGGGAGGCCATTACCGTTACACCAACGGCAAGTGAAACTCCCCTACAGTTCCGCTCCACAACCCTGTGGAGAGGCCAGCTACTGGTCAATGCCGCAAATGCGGCTTCAAGGGACTGGCTCCTCAGGAGTCTGAATAATATCAGACCCTGGAGTGACGTCAGACTTGTTGCTCTGGACCCACAAACCCTAAGGCTAAGACGGGCCTTAGTGTGGGTTCCAGGCAAAAAGCCGCTGCCAGACAAGGACACTCTTAGTGTCCTTGAAAAGCAGAATCCGGGGCTCGCCTGCTCCAAATGGAAAGTTTGGAGTCGGAAGGGGGAGCCCCAGGGGCTTGGACTAGTAGTGGGGATCGATGAAAAATCGATCCCCACTCTGGAAAGGCTGGACTTCCAGCCCTATTTTAGTACGACGCGTGCGCAGGTCACCCTGACGGCGCGTCACACTAAGAGCAAAGGAGGAATGGCTAAAGCTGGCACAGCTAAAGCTGATACCTCCCATGTTCCCAACGAGGAAGAGGGATCTGCAGAAGCAGAACCCCCCGAATCCAGCAGGTCATCACCTGTCCAGGAACCACAAAGGGATCTGGACAGCGGAGATGACCAACTCTAGAAGGTTTTAAAAATGCCTCTAGAATTTATTCAGGCCAATATCCCAATCCCTAACGGGAAAGCCCAATCGGCTTTCCTGTGCAAAAGGATAATTGGAAGTCAAATTAAAATCGCCCTCATCCAAGAGCCGTGGGTATACCACGATAAGGTTAGGGGTTTGGGTAGAGCAGGGGGAACGGTATATTACTGTCCCTCAGCTGAAGAACCCAGAGCATGCATCTTAGTTAAAGGTGCAAAAGGTGTTTTCCCGATGCCAGGACTCTGCACAAGAGATCTGGCAGTGATCAAACTAGCAATAGGTAAGGGAAACACCAAACGGGAAGTAGCGATTTGCTCAGCATACTTCCCAAGAAACACGGAAAGTCCTCCAAGAGAGCTTTCGGACCTTATAAGGTACTGTGAGGAAATGGACTGCCGTTGCTCGTTGGCTGCGACGCCAACTCACCACACTATGTGGGGGGACAAGGAAGTCAAGCCGAGGGGCAGGATGCTGCTCGAGTTCCTCACCCTGAGTGGTATGCAAATTGCCAACAGGGGATCGGTACCCACCTATTTCACACCTGAGAGGCAGTCGGTCATAGATCTGAACCTCTGTTCCACAGAGCTACTCTCTCAGGTTGTGTCTTGGAGAGTGTCTTTGGAAGTATCCTTATCCGACCACAGACACATCTTCTTTGGGCTGGATGAATCCATCCAACTTATCGAAAACGGATATAGGAATCCTAGGGCCACCCAATGGGACCTCTATTTAGAGGACCTTAAAGGGAGGCTAATAGGAATTCCATCCCGATACGAAAGCGAGGCAGACGTTGAGGTAGTGCTAAACCGCCTCAACTCAGCCATCGTTGAATCGTTTGAAGCCAACTGTCCTTTAAAACAAAGGACTAGTTCGAGCAAAACACCCTGGTGGAATTCCCATGTCGAATCCCACAGGAGGAAGGTTCGTAAGCTTTTTAATAAAGCCAAACGGACAAAAAATCCCAACCACTGGGAGGATTACAAATCCGCCCAGAGGGAATATAAAAAGGTCATTCGTGACTCGATTAGGGATACCTGGCGGGCCAGCTGCGAGGACATCATCCAACTGCCCTCAGCAGCCAGGCTGAGCAAGGTTCTAACTAAAGATCCGGGAGCAAAATTGGGCGCAGTGTCTCTCCCTGACGGAGGATTCACATCTTCGGCTGGAGAGACGCTCCAACACTTGCTCTCAGTTCATTTCCCGGGCCGGAAAATCCGTTGATGCGGCTCTCCATCACCTTGTAAACAGGATATGTGGAGTGCTACATCGAAAGCAATCCGCCCTGGGTGTGTTTATTGATATCGAGGAAGCCTTTGACCTTACCTCCTTCGAATCAATGTGCCGGGCGCTGGGGGGACGGGGTGCCGAGCCATCAATAGTACGATGGGTCGGCTCGATGCTCTCCCAGCGCAAGGTCATTGCAAGACCGGTGATACAGCGGAGGCGGTTGTATCGCGAGGTTGTCCCCAGGGGGGTGTACTATCACCTCTTCTGTGGTGCCTCGTAGTGGACAGCCTCCTGCAATTGTTGAACCGGTCGGGCTTCTATGCCCAAGCTTATGCGGACGATCTCGTCATTTTATTACAGGACCACAAAATCGATGTTCTTGGGGGGCTTCTGGCAGAGGCCCTCCAAGTGGTTGAAAGGTGGTGTCTGGAAGAGGGGTTAAGAGTTAACCCCGAAAAGGCTGACCTGGTTACTTTCACCAGGAAGCGTAAGTTGGGGCCTCTGCCAGAGATTACCCTGGCGGGAAAGGTCATCCCATACAAAAGCTCATCTAAGTACCTTGGAGTCACAATAGACTCCAAGTTGAACTGGAACGAGCATATAGCAAATCGCACCATGAAGGCTACCTCAGCCATATGGGCGTGTAGAAGAGCCTTCGGGTGTACGTGGGGACTGAGGCCGAGGATCCTTCATTGGATGTACACGGCCATAGTTCGCCCCGTTATTACCTATGGTGCCATCGTTTGGTGGCCAGGAACAAGAACGGATAAGGCTAGAAAGCAACTTGATAAAGTTCAAAGACTAGCCTGTCTAGGCATCACTAGTGCAATGAGGACAGCCCCAATTAGGGTCATAGAGGTCCTCACGGGGCTGCCTCCTTTGCACTTGGTGATTGAACATGAGGCCATGAGGTCGGCTTACAGACTGACCGGACTTGGCCATTGGATAGGCGAGGAACAAACTACTGGCCACGCCACAATATGGAACAAGGCTACCAAAAACTGTCCAGTACTCCTTATGCTACAGGACAGTGTGGAGCCTACCATTTGTCCCAGTCCAAAACTAGGGATCCAAATCCCTAGTAGGGATGACTGGGATAACACAAATAATACTATATGCCAAAATGGAATCATCTGGTTTACAGACGGCTCCAAAATTGGCGATAACGCCGGAGCGGGAGTATATGGCAAAACCACGAGGACAAAATTATCCTTTGCCCTCGGGTCATATGCTAGCGTTTGATGGCTATTGAAATATGCTATCTTAGCATGCGGGATGGAAATCCTAAAAACGGGCCCCAAAAGAAGAAAGATTCAAAAATTCCCGGTTGGGGGACGTTGCCTTGGTGGTTTTTTATCCAGCAAGGTCAAATCGCGACTCGTCATTGACTGTAAAAAAATTCTAAATGATCTGGCCAGTTGTAATAGAGTGATACTCACATGGGTACCGGGACACTCAGGTGTCCCGGGAAATGAGGAGGCCGACAGACTGGCCCAGCGATAAATAGGGTACCCCATAGGACCTGAACCTATATTAGGGGTCCCCTATTCAATGGGGGTTTCAACCATGAAAGAGCTCCTAAACAAGGAGTTCGAAAAATCATGGCAAGCCCCGGGTATGAGGCAGGCGAAGGCCCATATTATTGGGCCTTCGTTCAAATTAACTCAGTCTCCTAGGTATGAACCGAAGAGATAAGAACGGTGACAGGACTCCTTACAGGCCACTGTCACCTTAAAAGGCACCTCCACATGATAAGGGTCATAGATGATCCTGAATGTGGATGGTGCATGGAGGATGAGGAGACTGCATCTCACATCCTCACAGATTGCCCTGCAATTGCAAGGGTCAGAGAACGGCACTTTGGGAGCTGTGTTCTGAACCCAGAGGGTGTTAAGAGTATTCACCCCAGGAAAATATGCGCCTTTGCTAGAGAGGTCGGCATACCTGGGTGAACACTCATGGAATGTGGGTACACAATGGGCCCGTCAGGCGGCCTAAGTGCATGGGTCTTCCCGCCCACTTTTCGTATTCATTTATTCATGCACGTGTTACTACTATTTCTATACTTTAAGCCCTTATTTGCAAAACCCGTTTATTAGCTATCAATATCGGGGGCGAAATATCTGAAACACCTAAAATTCGTAATAGAACATTAATGACCTTTTTACTGCAAAAATCTATTGTTTCATCCACTGTCAACCCCAAAAAAATATATTGTGTATGTCTTCTTTGATATTTATTTCCCTGACACGTTGATATGTCTTGTAAATATGTTTTACGCAAGGTATGGCTACTTGTTGAAAATTGGAATTATTGCAAAAACGTCTGAAGTGAATATTGTCGACCATTCCATGAAAGACTACATGCGCAAAACATTATACATAAATCAAATCAAAATTCCTCTTTTGTAACAGTACCAGAAATATTTATTTATTTATTTATTTATTTATTTATTTATTTATTTATTTATTTATTTATTTACGGTAACCCCATTATGAATTACAAATTACACTAAAAGTATATTAATTATTACAATTAGGTGTACAATTTCATTTAATTTAAGACTCTATATAATGTTCTCTTTATGTTTTCAACTGAATCAAATACATCGCATCTATTTTTAAATTGATTACCACATCTTAAGATTCTACTTAATGGATTGTTAAAGGCATAGTTTGTGGTGTGGAATGGACACAGAATAAGTCGAAATTCCTAGTTTTACATAAGGTGCTGAAATTTATTCTGGATAACAAAGGGGTGAATTAATTTTATTTGTGATTATCTTGCTCAAAAAACAAACATAGATACTATTCTTCTGTTTTCAAGGGAATTTAAATAAGTTGACTCTAACAGAGTTAGGACCCCCAAACATATCCATTTTGTATGCACATCCTCTTGAATTTGTTCTGGACATTTCTATTTGTTCTTTCTGATTATTATAATAAGGGTTCCAAATTACTGAACAATATTCCAATTGAGATCTGACCAAAGAACAATATAATAGTTTGTATGTATTTAATGTGAATTCCTTTGTTGTACGATTAACAAATCCTAGGAGTTTAAGGGCTTTTGTTGTAATATTGTTAATATGTATCTGAAAGTTTAATTTAGTGTTTAGGGTTAAACCTAAGTCTTTTATTGAATCTACCCTCTTAATGTCACGATTTTTAATAGCATAATTCTTAATAACAGGTGTCTCTATTCTACTGAATGTAATGCAAAAGCATTTTTTTATATTTAAATCCATGTGATTCATCTGGCACCAGTCAAAAGAAATCCAAATCCCTCTGCAAATCAACTGTATCAAAATCTGTTATAATTGTCTTAAACAACTTGAAGTCATCAGCGAATAGCAAGTACTGGCTGTATTTTATGCTATCAACAATATCATTAATGAATAAATTGAAAAGAATCGGACCACAGTGGGAACCTTGAGGGACACCTGATGGTACATTGAATGAATATGACAGGTTTGCAACTTTACACACTGTGTCCTCCCAGTCAAAAAACTACTAATCCACGAATAAAATTTTCCACTGACACCCATAGCTTGCAGTTTATGTAAAAGAAGCTTATGATTGACGATCAAATGCTTTTGAAAAGTCAGTGTAGATCGAGTCAACCTGAAGCTTGTTCTCAAATGCATTAGTTATGTAATTGTTATATAGTAACAGATTTGTGGTAGTGGAACGTCCATTACAAAATCCATGCTGTTCTTCTACAATAATGTGTTTACATTCCCAAGATATAAATTAACTTACCAACCTGTCCAAAAGTTTAGGGATTTCAGATTGGTTACAAACTGCCCTGTAGTTGTCAATTTCTTCTTTTGCTCCAGATTTATAAATCGGTTGTAGAAAACTGTTTTTCCAAAAAAATAGGAAATTTTCCTGAGTTAAGAGATAAATTAAAAAGCAACTTGAGAGGATTAACTAATGTAAATACACAATTTTTTAATAAACATGATGGAATGCCATGGGGCCATATGAATATTTGTAACGTAATTCAGTAATTCCTTCAATTATGTCGATAACACTAATTTGATAATCAGAAATAGGTAAGTTTCCTTTATATTCTAGGAAGGCAAATCAGTTACATTATCATTTAAGTAAACTGATGAAAAAAAATCTGCAAAGCTATTTACAATTGATTGTAAATTATTACAAGATAGAGAATATATATGTCATGATATTTGGAAAATTATTAGTTTCTTTTTTTTTCGTTGTTTGTTAATGTGACGCCAAGAGGATTTTGGTCTCTCTTGGATTGATAATTCAGTATATATTCAGTATATACTTTGTTGATAGATGTGTGATTTTGTAGATAGATAGAATGTTTTTCACACTCTCAGCGTCTACGAGATATCGTAGAGATGTATATCGACAATTGCAAGGAATACATAAAATATGTGATCCGTTTATTTTAAAATAGTCTAAATTTCCATAATCTGTTTCAGTCTATCCACAAATGGTAACGACTGTGCCATTATTGTAAAAAATCCATACAAATTCAGGTAATATGTAAATACACTACACGAACGCACGAGTTAGTCACTCACAACAAATTATTGTGAATGCGGCGGTCGACTCGTTCACAGTGATGGCAGGTGAATACTAAATCAATACCTGTCGGACATCTCGCCGTTATATGGAGAACTTCTATAGACGTATCCCGTGTTCCCACCATGGGAATGGGTGGACAGGAGTCCAGTGCGCATTCTAGGCATGGTAAATACCGTATACGTATACAGGGGCCAAAAATATGCGTTTAAAAAATACTATTTATACTTTAATTATTATAGAGTTGTATAGTGTCGGCTCTGTGTTATGGCACCCTTTTCCAGACCCTAATTATAACTTAACAATTGTATTAACTTGTCACTAATGTCATTTTACAATTGTCACAATATATTTTGTATAAAACTAGAATTTAAAAAAAATATTTTCTGTCCTCTTTTAGTTCTAAACCAGAATTCATTAATGAAAATTTAGACTTGAGCATGGCTTTTTAAAAGAAAAGGCACAAGAAAATTTTTAAACTTATATTAAAAACAAATAATAAATAAAGACATTCAAAATAAAATTACTTAATAAAAATATATTTTATATCAATATATTGTACTCTAATATTCACCTCCTAAACCGGTTTTTAAACAATGACAGAGTTTTTGCCATAAGAGGTGCTTTCTTGGGCTTCAGCACAGCGTTGCTAATGTTACCTGTAACAAATAAAATATTTTGTGAATATGAAATTTTTCATAGGTTATATTTCTATTATTAATAACTATAATTATTCATAGGGTTTTGACAACCGCTGAAACCCAGATAAAAACCGAACGCATCCGAAGAATTATATTCTTATATTATTTTGTGCTATTCAAGGGGTACAAAATAAAGACTGTTTATTTGTTTAATTTGCATATATTGTGTGGTTTGAACATCAAAATATAATTATAATTTAACATTCCACAAAAAAACTCGCAATACATTATTATAGCGCTGTTCACAGACTGTGACCAGGTTGTGACAATTTCCAACCCTCAGAAATCTAGTCCAACTGAGTTTTGAAGTAATGGAACAAGTTAAAAAGTTGAAGTGACTGTAGGAAACTACCAGAAATACTTTCTCAAACAGACCTTATGCAGAAGTAAATAGTTCACCTCGCCTCTAACTTTTGAACGGAGCAAGATATTGACGTTGCGCAAAACAAGTTGAAATAATTCTACTTGTACTACTTTCTAATATAAAAATGACATACATCATTTGATTCACCGCACAATAAAATATCATTTTTGTTTTATCAATTTTAATATAATTTAATGAAATTAGAATATCGAAGATTTGAAATACCTTTCAAACGGGGTGTCACAAGACCCCCATCCCATTTGAAGAAATCGCAATGACAGCGTCCTCTGTGTGATGGATCAAGCGACATATATCACTTTTATGTTAGAAACTAGTAAAAGTAGAACGATTTCACATAGTGTTTGCGCGGCATCAATATCTTGCTCCATTCAAAAGTTAAAGAAGGTTACATCCGCAATGTATTACTACTGAATTACTTTTTTGTTTCGCTGGACATCATTACAAATTATAGTCAGGCGTCCCCAGACACCTTAAAAACCCAAACATGTCTGGGGATATTCGGATATATGGAAACCCTAGTTATTTAGAGAAACCTTTCAATAGAGAAAACAAATTGTTTCACTGCAAAAAAGTACTTTAGAGTAGAAATATGAAAATTACGTAATTTACCAGTAAATTCAATTTTACCGGTAAATTACTTTTCAAAACTACCAAAATTTTCGTAAATTTTCAAATATAAAAAGGTTCAACAGGTGATCCCTGGGTGTTGATCCCCAATGTTATGTGAAGTACATAATAACAGTTTTCTATTGTAAAAGGTAATTTACTAGTTCCCCACCTCTACTTCAGAGTTCATTTATATAAATATTACACCAACAGTTAGAAAGGTTGAATTAACAATTAAAACTTACTTGATCTCTCCACAGCTCTACTACCAGGATTAGGAACTGCTACTTTTCCAGCATCTCCAGCGGTTGCTAAAGCTGACAGCCTTGAGGAAGGTGTCAGTGTTGGTTTCTTATCGAATACAATTCCATTCTTTGCCTAGAAATAAGACACTTTAGTACAGGGAATCTCACTACATTGACTTATCATTTTTGTATAATTATATTTTGTATTTTCGACAATATTTTTAATTACCTAATCAGTTGTGGCAGGTTTTTGCTAGTTTTGATAGGTTTTGTCGAATTTTATTTGATTTACAATTCAATTGTAGGTATATTTTAACGAACTACATATATTTTCAAACAATTCGACTCATTCTAATTTATAAAACAAAATAAAAAAACAATATTTGAAACAAATGATTACTGAAAAAAGTTTCGGTTAATTTTTTTTTAACAGATTAATGATTTTCTATGTATCAAATATATTTTGTATGACTATGTAGATATTAATTGATATGATTATAAAATCGGTTAAATCAAGGAAAAGTTGCTCATTTTATGGTTCATGAAGTTCAACTTATGTATGTATATGTTCAACTTTCAAAAAATTTTAGTTCTGAAAATAGTAAGGTCTAGATAATATAATTTTCAAATAAAAGTTGGAATGCCACTGTGTTTTCTAATTAGAGGTTATGTAATTACTTTTTTCTAAGACCATTTTATAATTTTCAAATTATACATACTATGTCTTCTGCTTGTTTCATAATAAGGTTCACTATAATACAAATTTTCATTATGATACAGACATCACAGTCAATCAAATTCCATGTTTTTTCATTGGTGATTTGACTTTGACACTTGTTGTTTACGAAAGTTCGCTTCTTTATAGAAATTTTTAAGAATGTTTAAATCAAAAACCATGTCCGATCACAACATAAGTGATAGTGAATTCGATAGATATTCGAGAAAAGGCTACAAATGCAATCGAGAATATATTACCAGAGAAATAAGAAAAAAACCTGTGAAAAATTATGGACAGTTTATGGATTGGAGAAACACAAATAATGTTACTTCTTTTTCCGAGAATGTTTTAACTGCTTATTTTCAAGAACTTGCTGAAAAAATGAAATAATCAATATCATGGACACATTATTCTATTATAAAAACGTTATTAAACATTAATCATAGCATTGACATATCTAAATATAAGAAGTTCATAAATCTTTAAAGCATAAATCGGAAGGATATATAGTAAAGAAATTTAAAACGTTTTCTCCAGAAGAAATCAGAACTTTTATAGACGAAGCACCAGATAATCAGTTCCTTTTCACAAAAGTAAGTTATATTTTATACTGAAATATACACTTCGTACTCCCTGTTTATTTGTAATCGATTAAAAACAGTTTTTTAATTATCATGATCAGCCGCACTGGATATACTTCCGTTTACGACTTATCTCCAGATCGATTGAAACTTGGTAAATGGGGGTTTTTCGGTGTGCTGAGTACGAATCTACGTATGAAAATACCCGCAAGTGCCTTGAAGTGCCCACAAGTAAGGTTGAAATGTGCACAATTACGATTTCTGTGCCGCAAAATAAAGGTATATTCGTGTAGAACAAGCCAAACAAATACTAAAATAAACGCTTTTTTAGTCTTGTAAAAGATTCGATATCCCGCTTGGTTTTCGAGATATCGAGGGTGGAACTTTTAAATTGTAATATTGGTGTACACCAGTTATGTGGAATTTGAAATGGTTTATTTGAACACTAATTTTTTCAATGAATTATTAAGTTCTTTTGTTGTTATGGGGGAAGGCGTAAACTAATGTATTAATTGTTGTTTTGAATTTACTTTGAGATCCGATATATCAAAAATTAAGCGAGATATCGAACACTTTCATTTAGCGATTTTGACGCATTTTAACCTTACTTGTGGGCACTTACGGACGGACACTTGCGGGCACGCGGATATTTTTATACCCAGATTAGTATTCAGCACACCAAAATTTGGAGATAGTCCGTATATGGAAGTATGGAAATACTTATGGCGACGCCTTTGCTACAAAATGAATGTTGATCCCTTTAATCAATTTATTCAAGACATTAGAACAATCTACCCAGAAAAAAGGGATTAGAATAAACAGTTTATATACTTTATCATGATTGTAAATATATTAATTATTTTGTAAATAAATTAAAATCACTTAAAAATAAACTAGATTATTTATTATAAATCAAAGTTGTTGATTATTTTCAATTTCAAACAAAACAAAAAAATTGAAATAACTAAGTTACTCATTGTCAATAAAACACAGGCATTTTGCGGGCACTTAGAAGCATGTGTAGTCGTTTTCATATTCCATATTACAGATTCCTGCTTAGCACACCGAAAAACCCCTATTTACCAAGTTTCAAGCAATTTTGAGATAAGTCGTAAACGGAAGTTCAGCCGCCGCACTCTCTAATACCTAACTCTTCAAGTATATAACGTAATCTGACAAATTTCTATTAGTTGGCGCCTTGGCTTAGGAAATAACCATCAATGCAAGGGTCCCGGATTCAATCCCAGGTTTTACACAACCTTTTTTTTTTATTAAAAGAGCATGGCTTATCTGATACATTTGCATATATTTTTTTTTTTCGATACAAATAATATAGGTAGCAATATTTGGAATTATGGGGGCATTTTGAAGGCATGAACCACACAACTTAAGATTTGACCATATAAGAAATTTTGAAATAACCTTGGACTTTCGCTTTGCCCAACCCTCCGATCTTGATAAGGGATATATCATTTGAAAGTGTTTTTAATTTGCTGTCGATTGGCACTAGTCCCAAAGTGCTGAAGTAAAGGGTTAAAAAGTTATGGTCCACTAAATATTCGAAAAGTTCTCACCCCAAAATACATGGGTCAGTGCAAAATAAGCTGCGAACTTTTTTTATAAAAAATGTTTATGCAATTCATCAAAAACCCCCAATTAAAAACAAATACAACAATATTGTAAATATTGTAAAACCTATCGAAAAATAAATTTTGTTCTCGAAACAAAACTTGTGTCCATTAAAAAGCATTAGCAATGTATTTCCAATGGCCCATAGACATTGCTGGATTTTGTATTGAAACAGCAAACAAAAAAAAATTTTTTTTATAATGGCATTTTTCAACTTTGAACGGCTGTAACTTTTGAACCTTACGTTTCCGCACTTTGGGACTAGTACCATTCGACAGTAGATTATATCTAATCAAGATCGGAGGGTTGGGCAATGCGAAAGTTTTACCGGAACCTTAATTGTAAATATAGTGGAAACAAAAACAA
This sequence comes from Aromia moschata, assembly GCA_029963805.1. Taxonomy (NCBI): domain Eukaryota; kingdom Metazoa; phylum Arthropoda; class Insecta; order Coleoptera; family Cerambycidae; genus Aromia; species Aromia moschata. Next base: position 268,641 of record JAPWTK010000268.1, read on the forward strand.
AAATACAACGAACCTTTACAATTATGGGTAATTACTATGATATCTGCAAAAAATATATAAATCTTCGTCCAGAAGTATGCGCCACTCCATCTTTTTTTGAAATTATTATAATGGAAAATGTACAGTTCAAAATGTCGGAATTAATAAATTTGGAAATTTAGGCAAGCAAATTGCGAAATATTTAAACCTTTCCGATGCAAATTTATATACAGGACACTGTTGAAGAAGTCGAAGAACTTCTGCAACTGTATTAGTAGATGCTGGTGGAGATATTACTGCGCTAAAAGGCATGGTGGATGCAAATCCACGACAGTGGTGGCGGGCCACTATTATTAATATGTTCGATTTTTGTTTAAATAAATAAATGTTTAAAGTGACTGTGAAACTTTTTGTTTGAATTTTTTTATCTAGATCTTACAATTTGCAAAATTCCTAAAACATGGTTTTTTAGTTTTTTTTCAGGATTTTTTTGTATTGGAAATTTTTGAAATTTGAACAAACCATCCTCACGAGCTATAAACTGTGCACCTTTTCTCTAAGAAACTGACCTCATATCCCTTATGATTTAAAAGTTACCAATACAATTCCATAAAAAAATGGACAACTTGCATAACACTATATTATGCAGATCTTTTGAAGGACATTATATTCTTTTAGCATTTCCCCCACTAGAACTGAAGCATTGTTCCAACAAATGATTGATTACATGATTACTTTACGATCCTAAAGTACTGTATACCATATTTGCGTGCGCGTGCCATTTTTGAAGGAAAAAGAATTGCTGAGTTTTGTCATGCAAAAAAATAGAACCCTTTAATTTTAAAATGTTTTTAATGTAAAACTGAAACAAATATAAACTTTATAAACTAATAGAAATATGTGTATTAAACGAGAGATGGGTAAATGATGTAAAATTCAATTTTACTGGTAAATTACCTTTCAAAATTAACGAAATAAAAAAAAATCGAAAGATGGAGAAACAATTGTATGTTGATGAAATAAAGGTGAAAATTTTCACTGTTAAAATGTTCGTGTTTAATTAAAAAAAAAAGTTCAAATAGTTCTCTGTGACGAGAACTTTCCAAAAATATTACATGTATTTATATGTTATGTATGTCTGAAAACAGTTTTTTTTTTTTATTTTAAAGATGTTTCACAAGAATATTTTAGGTTATTTACAGAATTGAACTTGATCCAGAAAAAAATAAAGTACTTTTGAAATAAGACTAAGATTTTTTACGTATACAAACAAACAAAACAATATGTTTGTTAACAAGTTTAAGATTTTCTAAGATGAATTTCCAGGAAAACTAACACAGAAAGAAACATTTAATTTTTGATGTTTATACTTTATGAAATTGATCTTCCTAACAGGTAATTTACCAGTTGCCCACCTCTATATTAAACTAATAAAAATATCTTCTTTTTAAAACAATCCTGGTGCCTAACTTTCTTCTACGTCTGCGCTTACGTGACTGTAAGATAACAAAAACCTCAAAACAAATATAATACATGTCGATGAAAGTTACCTGCTTTCTGGCTATATTTCTTGGGGGCTTTACAACCGAATCAACATAGGCAAGTTTTGTAGTACGTACAGGTATTGACTTATCTTGGGACTGTTTAATATTGGCAGTTATAGCATTTAACCTAGCTTCTCTTTCATCTAGGCAACGCATGTACATTTCTCTCCACGATTCTAATTCCTCCCTTTTCTTGGTTCGAAACTCTTTCTGGCAATGTAGTTGCCAAAGGTCATCTGTATCTTGTATTAAATATGGATTGTGATGTTCCATATTAAATAGTTGGTCTGGAGTAGCCCTTTCCAGGACCGGCTTGAGTATACTGTAGGGCACACCCCCTGTATATTCTAATGCTGAAAATTTAATTGGATATTAAACAATAAAATGAATGTAATGATCATTCACCAACAATGTAAATATTGAAGTCTCTTAGTGAATCTAACATTACATTAAACTTAAGCAAAATACCTCACATTCCATATACGTGAGGACGTTCATTTTTGATAGCGTCATTTGAAATGGAATGTTTTTCTGCATACGGAACAAAGACCTTTGAGGTAGGTTACATAACGAAATTTTTGGGAAAAAAAAATATTTTGTGTATTCTTTACAACACCTTTATTTAATCTCATTATATTTGTCAATATATTTATTTACTGTAACAATAATGGTTTAATTAAGTATGTCAAAAAATACCAACAAATAAAAAAATAATTAAATTAAATATTCAAACTGTACTCAGTAATTCTGCTCTTCAAATGTTCAATATTATTAGGTCGGTTTAGATAAACATTTCATAGGTTTGAGATAATTTTTCAAGAAGTAATCAAGGGACACTTGGTCTGAAAATCTGGCTGGCCATTCAATTGCTCCTTGCCTACCAAACAATAATTAAATAATAATGAAAAAGATAATTACAGAGTTAGTTGCACCATCCTGCTTGAACTATAAGACGTTATTTGGCAAGATAGGATTTTCTACATTTGGATAAAAAGCAACAATTGCGGGTATTGCATTTTGCTGGAGTAATTGCTAATAATTTTTACCATTTAGTGCACCTTCAAGAAAAAAAGACCTTATGATGGAAGTAACAATTCCTGCCTACATGTAGACATTTTGTGAAAATTGCGTGTGTCCTTCCATCATCCAGTGTGGAACCTAGCCGTTTAAGCAGAACGTACCTTCACTGGAGAAGAAAACTATGTTTTTTGAAAATTCCAAATTGTTATTACATCGGTTTATAATTATTGCACAAAATTCAACTCTTCGATGAAAATCGTCCTCGTGAAGTTCCTGACCCAACTGAATTCTGAACGGATGCCATTTGTTCTTTTTTAGATATTTTAAAACTGTAGAACCACTAATTGCTTGGTTTGTGACGATTTTCTTGTAAGGTTAGTACAACATCCAAATGTTTTTCTTCTGAAAGTGCCAAGCAACCTTTTGTAAAGTTATCCCTTACATGACCCAAGTCCCTTTGCGCTCTACCTTACTCACTGTTGATCGCATAATAAGACGATCAAGATACTTATTATTAAACAATACTAGTCCAAGTGCCCAGTAATTTTTTCTACCTTGAGGACCTACACGATTCTAATGTTTTATAATCGATTCGTCATGACATCCTGTCCCCAAAATGACGAAGGTGCCAGCGCAAATCTTTCCGAAAGCATTTTTTTAAATTAATAATTGGCCTTTTTTTTTTCAAATATGTACTTTTGTGACCTACACACTTCTAAAAAGCACTGGAGTGTTCTTATGAATGCATAGAATAAGAAAAACTCACGGTGCCGGGTCCCATTCTGCCGCAACCCTCGGCACCGTGGCGATAAAGGGGGTGGCAAAACGTAGTTAACTACCTTTTGCATCCTACACACAAAAGTCCTTAACAAAAATCGTAGTCAGGGACCTGATGAATTGTAAAAACCAACGGTGTCAATGTCAACAAATCTTGATTAATAAAATTTTTCGAATTCAATGTTTTCCAAAAATTTACATATTAGTCTGACTATTTCTTTTTCAATAGTATTACATAAGTAATAACATATTCAACCAATAAAACATTTCAATTTTACACAGCAACATAAGTGGTTTTCACGAGTTTGAAAGTGTTAAAAATTTGAAAGTAGAAAAAGTTGCCAAATCTGTCAATCCTGGATTGTGGTTTGCAAGAAGACTAGACTTCTTGGTCATTTGTTTCATTTGAAAACCCTGGCATACAATTTTCAACTGAGACTCAACTTCACTGAGTTGACTCAGTTCAATTCAAATTTCGCCTTCAAAGCTAAAAAAAAACAAAAATATATATCGATTTCCTCATATGTTAATAAAAAACATGTTTCCCTTCACGGTTTTTCAACTCGTTTCATATATTATCGTACTTTCACAATTCCATTTCTGCTTCCGATATGTCATATTTATTTTTATTGTCATATAATGACCAATAATTATTCAAAAATAAAGGTGAAGATCGAAAGAGAATTGTTAAACATTTGTTTTATACGTGAGTTTTGAGTGTTAGACACTGTAAAATTCTTTTCCGAATTTCAACTGCGATTCAACTGAGATTCAACTCAAGGTCAGTTGGAAATTGTACGTCAGGGAAGTTACTTGCTACGCGTCGATTATATGAGGGTTGTGGAAAGGAGAGAAGTGGGGGTGCGTGGCTAGTCAGCGAGTTTTTCTTATTCTATGCATTCATATGAACACTCTAGTGCTTTTTAGAAGTGTGTAGGTCACAAAAGGTACATATTTGAAAAAAAAGGGCCAATTATTAATTAATAAAAAATGCTTTCGGCAGGATTTGCACTGGCACCGTTGTCATTTTGGGGACAGGTTTTCATCACGAATCGATCATAAAACATTAGAATCATGTAGGTCTTCAAGGTAGAAAAAATTACAGGGCTCTTGGACTATACACAAACTTCTTGGGTTCGGGATTTGTCTTCATAACCAACCATCATTAAAATCTTACTTCTTTGGGTTTCAGTCAAACATACCAGTTTTAGTCAAAGGAAAAGACAACGAAGTATACTAATCTATGGTTTACTAGCTTTTGTGGACAATAGAAAAAAGAACTTTGACAAATACGTTTGGATTGTGACAAAAAGTAAAAACTGATTTTTTATGAAATATTTCTAAAGGCTTTATTCCCACAAAACAATTTATTTTTAAAAATGAAAGTGAATACATTGACAAATGTAAACATAAATACCAAGAAGACTAGAATATAATAGGAGACCGAACCTCCGAGGTTTCACACCGAGCAGCAGCGGGTCGAATTTTAAAAGCCGCCAGTTAGTGCTGCTAGCGTGTCTATACCCAGCGCAGTAGCTTACTGCGCCAGTTTGCATGTATTAGTTATATCCTTGAAGACTAGAATATATTATCTAGTCTTCTTTGTCACATACAGATACTTTAGCGGCGCAGTAACCTACCGCGCCGAGCCTAGGCACGTTCAAGCGTTAACTGGCAGCTTTCAGATTTCAACCCGTCATCAACAACGGAATTCGGTCTCCTTATATTCTAGTCTTCTTGATAAATACATTGTAATGAATACACAAAATATTTTTTTTCTCAAAAATTTTGTTCTATCATCTAACTTACATCAAAGACCATCATTTCATTTGCAGAAAAACATGCCTTTTCAAACTGAGCTATAAAAAAATGGGGATATGCATGTCAAAATTTGCATATTTAAAAATTAAGTTTGAAGTGTCCGCGAGAGTTTATTTTGCTCTTCCTGTTATGTTTTTATTACATTTTTTTCCAATCTTTACGTCCTTACAGTACGATTGCATAATATATTATGAATAAAACCCGGATCTCTACCGTACATTCCAAGTACGAACTAACAAATAACTTCTATAATACACAATAATACAAAATAATCACAAAGTTAAAATAACTCTAAAATGTAGCTATAAATTCGGAGCACTTTTGGAATACAGCTTTAGTCCTACAATTGATGTCTTTTAGTGCTTTACGGTTCACCGTCCACACCCCATGTCAAAATTTGAATTTGCAAGATTTTCATGGCAATTTCAGAGACCTACAGAAGGACTAAGAAGGACGCTGTCAGGTCAAAACTTCATCTTGGTACACATTAAAACCTTCTCAATAAGTTCTGTGTATTTGGTCGTTTGACCTCAGTTGGGCGAATCCATTGATGCCTAATAAATTGGTGTGGGGTCAGCACCCCCCCCCAGGCCATACCCACACCAACCCCCCACTCACCCCCTCTAGTTCCGCTCCTGTAGAAGGCTGCGTGGGATGTCGTTTTGTCTCAAATTTATGTCATAGCATTACTTGAAGGCTCTCAAAGTTGGCGGACTACACTGCAGATGCCCGATTGAGTGCCAAAAATGATATTACCATTCTAACCCACTCCCTGAAAATTTGCCGCGCTAAGGGGTTGTAAGCAGGTCTTGATGCATGAGATGACTCAGAAAGCTTTCCTGAGGTTGCATGAACTCTTTTTGGCACACCCCGAGTCGTCCGTCTCCTTCAAGTCCTCTTTTGCTTCCCATCACTCTTTTTTTGACCACCTCCAAACAATTTTTGAGTGGATGAAAATTTGTGAAAGAAGGTTCGTTGGGTAGGCGGAACATTCCTTTGCACTTGTGTGAATGGACAATCGCCAAATTCGTAAGATATGCTTGGTAAGCGCGAAAAGTGTTGTTTGTCACTTGGACACAAGGACTGGGCTAGCACCTGTTAGGCAGGCCACCCAAACAGCACCTTTTTCTACTAATTTTACGAACGAAAGCATGTTCGGGTGGCTTACTTTGCAGGCGCTAGCCCAGTCTAGAGCCATGAACATAAGTCACAGTGAACACTTGCCATGCGTATCAAGCATCTCTCGCGAATTTAGCGATTGTCAATTCACACAAGTGCAAAGGAAGGTTCCGCCTACCCAAAGAGCCTTCTTTAGTACAACAAACTGTCTTACAGGCAATCTAAAGTTTTAAATGACACCTACAAGATACAAGCAAGGTCTCCTACTATTTTTTAGTTATTTCTGGTTACTACATTGTATGTTTACTGGTAGAGGAAGCACATAATCATTTATTTTTTTCTGTATAGGACTAACAAACGTCAATTGTAGGCTTAAAGCCATATCAAAATAATCCCAAAAATGATCAAAATTGATACCCACTCTTTAGAGTTATTAAAGAAAAACTAAAATTTTTCCGGAACTTTGGGGAGTGGATAAATGAAGCAACTTAGGCTACATGCAAGCCAAAATTGTTTTCTTTTGGGTCAAGGAATCTTTGGTATTCCGTTGTATATCATTTCCCTGATACCCTGTATAATATAGAGACTTCATAATTATTTAAATAGAATTATTTGATTTCATAAAGTTGTAATTTTAACTGCCAATGATACATTTAAAAATAAACGGAAGGTACTTACCATCTATATTATCTTGTAAAATTCTTACACATAAATCAAATAGGGTTTCAACTTTTCCATATGATTTGTTACCAGAATAAACTTTGGTTCTACAAGATTAAACATAATAATAAAATATATATATACATATATAAAATTGATGGATATAATTAATAGTTGTATCAAAAAATCCTGATGATGCAAAACACAGCATGGGTGCTAAATATGGACTAAAACTTTATGCCTAACACTTGTTTACCTACTTTGATTAACATTACTGACATTCATTCTAATTATAATATAACCTTTATTATTCTACTATAACCGCTGCACCTGGGGTTAGGATTTTTTATCCGATGTCTATTAATTGGTAAACATGATTTGAAACTTTTAAAAGTGTTTTTAGTAACATACCTAATATTTTTATTTGAAATAGCTTGGCTCAAAGCCTCATCCGGGGTCAGGATTCGTCTAGGTTGTGATTCTACTGGTAAACCTAATGGTTTATAATGTGGCGTTATCTCAGGTAGCAAACTGGATATGTTGATATTTAATGGTTCTGGGGGTTCTTGTTTCAATAATGGGGGAACCTAAAAAAATAGTTTTTATTACAATTATTTACTTTAGTTTAGATTCCTGTGTAAAAACTGTTTAGATTACTATTTTTTACTATTCAGAACTTTCGTTGCAAATCTTTATGTGTCAGAACTCAAAAGGGAATTTAATGAGATTTATACAATTATTTGAGAGAAAGAGAAGTTTTATTGGGTATTAAAAAAAGAAACTTTAAATAGTCATTGCAAGGTGAAAATTAAATTACAGAGTACATAAGAAAAGACTTACGTTATCTTCATCATCATCTTCCACTTCGTATTTATCATTCTTTTCAGGCTTGGCATGACTTGAACTAGCTCTCCTCTTTTCTGGGCTCGAGACTGAAGCGTGTTTTTTCTTTTTGTTATTAAATGTTTTAATGCTCATCACAGGTTCACACATCCCCAAGGCATCGGCAAAACTAGCTCCTGATCCAGAATCAATCCCATTTACTATTTTTTCGTTATCAACATGCTTTACCGCTTCTCTCTTTTTATTATCAGAACTAGATTTATGTTTAGAATTAGTACTCGAGCTTTTGCTTCTTTCCCCTGATTTGCTCATGTTGTTTGAATTTTTTTCTTTTCTTTCATTTTCCTTCTCATCTTTGAAAGTTTTATGTTTTTCTTCGGATGTCCGTGTCTCTTCTTTCTTTGAATTAGGTTTTTCTTTAAATTCTGCTGATTTGCTCTCTTTCTTTTCTTTTTGACTCTTGCTTCTCAAAACGAGATGAATGAGATTTGGATTCCTGTGATTTAGATTTTGATTCGTGTTTACTTTTGGCCTTTACTTCTTCGGTTTCTGACTTGGAATCTTTTTTTACTTTTGTGTTTGCCATTAGACTTACTCATCTCACAGCCTGAATCTTCCTTAAATTTATATTCGAATTTATGACGTTTTGACTTTGCTTCCATACTTAAATGTGTTTCATAATCATGCCTTTTATTTTCAGTCTTTTCATTTAATTTAGACTTTCTAGAATCTCTACAATCTTTATTAGACTCCGAACTTTTCAATTTAAATTCTTTGTAACTGTCTTCAGATTCCGAAGTATCATTACTATGTTTAGATTTTTTTGATTTATGTTTTTTATAATCACTGTCATCACTTGATTCACTTCTATGTTTATGGTGAGGTTTTTGTTTGCTATGACTTTCTTCATATTCTTCATCTGATTCAGAACTATAACTCATATGTCTCTTTTTAGATTTGTGCTGTCGTTCCCTATCATCAGCACACTCCTTTTTACGTTTACTACTAGAATTATGCTTGTCCTTATGCTTATCTCTCTTTTCACCAGATGTGTGTTTATTGTTACTAACACTGTGACTATTTCCTTCCTTTACATGTTTGTTATTACTTTTTTTTCATCACCTGATCCATGACTAGAAATTTTTACATTTTCTAAATTCTTAAATTCCTCTGATTCTCCACCACTTTCCTCATAATTTTCAGTGTCATTCTCTGTTGAATATGCAGTACTTACTGGCTCTAGAATTAAGTTTGACCAAAATTAACTATCATTATACAGGGTGTCCCAATATTCCGTGTACAACGAGCTACCACATGCTCCTGACGTCAAAATAAGTCGATTTAACTAAACTTACCTATATACCAAGTTGTCTCGTTTAGCCACTAGAGGCCGTCAAAGTTGACATACAATTTTAGTTTTTTGCCAATATCTTAGTAACGCCCTGTATGAACTTAATGACAGATGGCACATCATGTGCCGACAGATGGCACATTTTGACATTTGAATCGAAGTTATTCCATTAAGAGGGTGCGAAAACGACCCCTACCCTTAAAGTAACCTACTCGTATTTTTTTGGTGGGGATGATACCGCTTCATATATGTTTTTATCATAAAGATAAGTAATTTTTTTAACAAATTTTCTCTCTTGTAAAATTTTTGTATTCATTACCGTTTTCGCTGAATTCATGTTTTATTATTATCATTGTCGATTCTAATACGATTTAATTGATTTCACTTTAAAATTGATTTTGGGACGAAAGCGAAATAAAACAAACCTAAATAATCATTTATTGAGACTTAATTAGGTGTTCGAAATGACCCCATTTTCATTAATACAGTCCTATAGTCCTATAGTGGCGTCTGTGAGTCGGAAAAAACCCTGAAAAAATGATCTGGATTTATCCGCATCGAGAGTACCTCCCCCCCGTTTTCGATGCTGAACACGATGCCGGTGTCAGAATGTCTCTTTGGGATTGCGCAACCCCCCAAAAACGGCCAAAAACCACCCCCTTACATAATTTCCTTGTAAAAAACGTCTTTTCCCCCGTTTTCGAGGATGCTGAGCACGGTGGTGGTGTTGAAGATGACTTCCGACCCTCACTAAAACCTCCACCGGTCAAAACTCACCCCTCCCCCCAGGGGGTGGTTTTTTATTTTTTTTTATGTCTGCGACAAAACGTCTGTCCCCTCGTTTTCGAGGATGCTGAACACGGTGGTGGTGTTCAATACCCTTGCGACCCCCCACCAACCCCTCCACCAGCCAAAACTCACCCCCGAAAGGGATTTTTTCCGTTTTCGAGGATGCTGAGCATGGTGGTGGTGTTGAAGATTATTTCCGACCCCCACCAACCCCTCCACCGGTTAAAACTCACCCCCGAAAGGTTTTTTTATATCGGCGGCAAAACGTCTGTCTGAACACGATGGTGGTGTTCAATATCCCTTGCGACCCCCACCAACCCCTCCATCAGCCAAAACTCACCCCCGAAAGGGGTGATTTATTTATTGATTTGGGGATTGAAGGGATTTGAAAAAAAATCATCCACCACCATCGTGTTCAGCATCCTCGAAAGCGGGGGGACAGACGTTTTGCCGCCGATATAAAAAAACCTTTCGGGGGTGAGTTTTAACCGGTGGAGGGGTTAGAAATAATCTTCAACACCACCACCGTGCTCAGCATCCTCGAAAACGGGGGGGAGGGGGGGGGCAGACATTTTGCCGCTGATAAAAAAATACCCCTTTCGGGGGTGAGTTTTGGCTGGTGGAGGGGTTTTTGGCCGTTTTCGGGGTTGCGCAATCCCAAAGAGACATTCCGACACCGGCATCGTGTTCAGAATCCTCGAAAAAGGGGGGAGAGGTTCTCTCGATCCGGGTAAATCTAGATCAATGTTCGTCCGACTCACAGACGCCACTACTACGTAAGAAATTAAAGTGCACTCTTCTCAGGGTTTCCTCGTTCTGCAATTCTTGAACGGCATTTTGAATTATGTTCCACAATTGTTCCTCGTTCTCAATACTCACAGAGTAAACTCTCTGTTTTAAGTCATGCCAAATGAAGAAATTTGTTTAAATTTAATTAGGTGTTCAATACAAAGATTTCATGTCACCTTTGATAAATCCAAATAACAAATACTAGTTGGCCAAGTTACCAGGTAAAACAAATGCTACAATTTGAAATTTGTCATTAGTGTCATTATTCTGTTGACTCTGTAAGATGGATAATACATACACCTTTGACGGACAAACCGGTATGTTATTAGTATTAGGGTTTTGTGAAGGAAACTGTCGTAGAAGTGTGCGCGAGTATCATCGAAGATATCCCAATCGCAGAACTCCAAATCATCAGACCTTTAAAAATATTGAAAGACGTCTTAGAGAAAATGGTATGCTTAAGGTGAATAGACGTAATACCGGATGGCCTCGTCAAGCCCGAATAATCCTCGTAGAAGAAGAAATTCTGGAACGAGTAGATGAAAACCCGGAAAGCAGTGTCAGATTATTGGAGAGGCAAGTCAGAGTTTCAAAAGTACAATAAACAGAGTTCTCACTGAACAACTGATTCGTCCTTTTCACGTTCAACCTCATCATCTTGCCGCTCGTCTTCAATTCTCACAGATTATTCAACAATACCGTGCTGATGATATGGACTTCCACAAGAAAATTTTTTTACGGACGAATCATGTTTCACAAGACGTGAAATAACAAATTTGCATAATCAACATGTTTATGCAGATGAAAATCCCCATACCATTAGAGTAAAATCTTTTCAACGCGAATTTAGTATAAATGTGTGGATGGGATTTATCAATAACTCTTTGATTGGTCCGATTAGGTTGCCAAATCGCCTCGACGGCAACAGTTATTTAGATTTTTTGCATAGAATACTATTTAAATGAGCAATTCCCAGGTAGATGGATTGGCAGAGGACACGTTGCTCCCATTTCATGGCCACCACGTTCACCAGATTTGAATCCCTGCGATTTCTTCATTTGGGGTGACTTAAAACAGAAAGTTTACTCTGTGAGTATCGAGAATGAGGAACAATTGTGGAACATAATTCAAAATGCCATTTAAGAATTGCAGAACGAGGAAACCCTGAGAAGAGTGCACTTTAATTTCTGTAGGATTGATTTCTGTATTAATGAAAATGGAGGTCATTTTGAACACCTAATAAGTCTCAATAAATGATTATTTAAGTTTGTTTATTTCGCTTTCGTCCTAAAATCAATTAAATCGTATTAGAATCGACAATGATGTAATAAAACATGAATTCAGCGAAAACGGAATACAAAAATTTTACAAGAGAGAAAATTTGTTACAAAATTGCTTATCTTTATGATAAAAATTTAGATGAAGCGGTATCACCCCCACAAAAAAAAAAATACGAGCAGGTTACTTTAAGGGTAGGGATAGTTTTCGCACCCTGTTAATGGAATAACTTCAATACAAATGTTAAAATGTGCCATCTGTCGAAATATACTAGCACACCAAATTTCATTGAGTTCATACAGAGCGTTACTAAGTTATTGGCAAAAAACTAAAATTTTATGTCAACTTTGACGGCTTCTAGCGGCTAAACGAGACAACTTGGTATATAGGTAAGTTTAGTTAAATCGACTTATTTTGACGTCAGGAGCATGTGGTAGCTCGTTGTATACGGAATATTGGGACACCCGGTATATTGGTTAACATCCTTTTTTTTGTTAACAATTTCAAACTATAATACGGTCGCGATAATCCGAACCAATGCTAATCAGTAATTCAAACCGAACGTGAGTGCGTTAACATGTTACAGTTTTATATTATGTGTACATGTATGTATACATATATGAGTACAAATTTTTGTTGAGGAAAACATTTTAGCTTATTATGCGTTATATTTTTTTCTATGCATACTCAAATATAAGTTTAATTTATTCATTAAAAAAGGTTTAAGTTTTACCCTTGATAACCCGAATACAGTCTGCCATTAATTAGTTCTAATTATCATGACCAAATCTGATTATTATATTTCTTTAAAGTAAAGTATAAAATTCTAAACATATAATTTTATAAAACATACAAATCTTGATGGAGTGAATTTCCGACAATTATTACTTAGTTACATTTACAAAACAAAACTATTTGAATTTCTTTAAGTTACTGAGTTTCAATAAAAGCATGTCATTAAAAAAGAGACAAGTAAGTTATGAACTGCTTTCTTTGAAGTAGTGATGTGCCAGAGATCCATATCTGTGTTCCTATCAGCAGATGAATCGTCAAAATAAAAAATCCGTATCCGCTATGCAGGAAGCGGATCTATTGCGGAGCGTTAAATTAATCTGATAAGGGAGAAAATACTTTTTTTTAAAATCGTTTCTAAAATTCATTAAACTTAATAATCACAACTACAATTAAAAAATATACAAAGATAGCTTCATAAGATGGTTCAACATGATATGAAGTTTGCCTATCCTGCCGGTAATCTAATACCCTATTTTAAACGGGAATTTTCGGTTGTGTGAATGTATACAAAATAATTCGGGGTTGTATAAAAAATGATGAAGAACAGACATATAAAACTTTCCCACTTTTTGACAATAGAGTAAAAATTTGTGAAACGTGTCACGGATTTTCCAACTATTTAGAAATTTGGAATGAGTTGGCGCATTTCAAAGTACCTGATGGTACTAAACTGTCTCAAATTTTTTTCGAAAAAAAAAAAATTGTTATAAAAGTTATGAACAAATGAAATTTTATGCAGCGATTAAAAAGAAAATTTTTATCTCGAAATGGAAGGCTCTAATCGAAAAATTTTATAGGCCAACTTTTTTTCGAAGACATTGAGCTTTTTGGAAAAAATTGTTAGAACCTTAAAAATGGTTAAACAAATAAAAAAAGTATCGTTAAAAATAAAAAAATGCTGAGAATTCAATGTTCTCCATCACTTATTAAAATTTTCTCTTTTTCTAAATACTCGTTATACATTTCCAGATATTTAGAAAAAACAAAATTTTTGGGATCGCTGTTTGCAAATAAACTGCACGCTGTTTTGTTGGACGTTACGCCAGCGCGCGATGACAGTGCTCGCGCCGTATACGCGTCTAAACTTGAAAAAAAAATGTGATTTGTCGATTCTCAACTGTTTTATTGAATGAGTTAGCTTTTCTAAGCTTATTGCAACATGCCTCGAGGTAATCGTTGTTACAATGCTTTAAATGAATCGAAACATAAATGTGTGTATAAAAATGTGATGCGAGTGACGAATAATTGGAATGCAAAGTTTGCTCATTTGATTGGAAACTATGTGTGTGATTCCTGTGAACGTTCAATTAACAACAATAAACTGGATTCGACTACGTAAGTTTTTTTAATTACATTTAATCAAATTCTAACGATGATTATTATTTAACATTAAATAATAATCTTATTTATTATTATTTAACATTAAATAATTTTACATTAAATAATATTTAACATTAAATAATATTATTTAATGTTAAATAATAATCATCGTTGAAATTTGATTAAACTTAATTTACAAAAAACTTACGTAGTTGAATCCAGTTTATTGTTGTTAATTGAACGTTTACAGGAATCACACACATAGTTTCCAATCAAATGAGCAAACTTTGCATTCCAATTATTCGTCACTTGGTGAAGTTATTTTCTTCCGGGTTTTGTTAGAACCTTCAGAACGTTTCTAAAGACAGTCTTTAGAAACCTTCTGAAGAAGCTGACAGCATGATCAGTGAAACGTCAAGTCAATTTAGGCGACCGCGGCAAAACCCGGAAGAAATAACTTCACCATTGGACAACAGCCGTAAAAGCCTGCATTCTACTATTCGTCACTTGCATCACATTTTTATACACACATTTATGTTTCGATATATTTAAAGGATTGTAACAACGATTACTTCGAGGCATGGTTGCAATAAGCTTAGAAAAGCTAACTCATTCAATAAAACAGTTGAGAAACGACAAATCACAGGTTTTTTTTCAAGTTTAGACGCGTATACGGCGCGAGCACTGGCACCGCGCGCGGGCGTAACGTCCAACAAAACAGCGTGCAGTTTATTTGCAAACAGCGATCCCAAAAATTTTGTTTTTTCTAAATATATGGAAATGTATAACGAGTATTTAGTTAAAAATTGAAATAAGTGATGGAGAACATTGAATTCTCAGCATTATATTTTTTTTTTTTAACCATAAGGTTCTAACAAATTTTAAAAAAAAGGTCCTATAAAATTGTCCATTAAAGCCTTCCATTTCGAGATAAAATGTTCTTTTAATTGAAATTTCACTTGTTCATAACTTTTATAATAATTGTTTTTTTTTTTCGAAAAATTTTAGGCAGAGTTCAGTACCATCAGGTACTTTGAAATGCGCCAACTCATTCCAAATTTCTAAATAGTTGGAAAATCCGTGACACATTTCACAAATTTTTACTCAATAATCAATTTTGATTACTAATACCGGTCGTTAGAAAACTAGCGTTTTAAAAACTAAAACCTAGTCATTAAACTTGACTTTTTTCGGTTGTTGTACAAAAGTGTACAAAAATCGTCTTATATTTTTACCAGTTTTGAAACGTTTTTCACTTTTGGGATGGTGTACAAAAATATACAAAATTTATACAAAATTCTGATATGGCTTAGTTTGATTTCAAAACAATGGTACTTAATCAGCCCTTTCAATCAACAACACATCCATATCGGTATCCGCCGATCATAAAGCAAATAATCCGTATCCATATTTCGGGATTAGATTTTTTTTCTGATCCAGCACACAACTACTTTGAAGCTTATATTTTGAAAAAAAAAACAACATACACATTAAAATAAAAAAAGTCATACTTATAAGGGTAGGTAAGTAGAATATAAGGAGGGGTACAATTTACTTTTATCGTTCAGCTAACAAAATCATCGAATAGATAGATAGATTTATTTCTCAACCACATATAAATATACTTGTACAAGAAAGTAACGGAAAAACTGTAAAACAAACATATACAATCTATGTGCATACATATATGTGATAAGTAAAGATGATAATCAGGCGAGTCGCAACAAAGTCGGACTCAGGTCACTATTATTAAAAACTATAGTTTAGAGAAAATACATTAATGAATAATAACATACTATAATGAATACTCGAATAAAGATACTAACTATTACATGACGGAGCCGTACTTACATGCGGTAATGTCAGTGTCGAAAAATAACACTTAAAAGAACTTACCCATAAAAATTCATAAAAATTGTGCCTAAAACGCGAAGACACTTGAATCACAAATTATAAGGTTACAATCACTTAATTAAACTTGGAATTCCTAATTATAAAATTGGGCCATACAGCATATATACTATTGCCATAGATCACAAGCATGTGATGTCACGGAAAGACAGCGACATCTTCACAATCCCAGGGCCCAATTCTAGAAAAATTAACTGGTGATGTCATTACAGTTATACAGAGCAAATATGGGTTCTCTAGTATTTAGTACATACAGATATACATAAGTTATAACACAGGTAAGACCGAGGGTCATGTTATAACCTAGCTTTGCTTTGCCGATGTTGTTAACAAGTATGATGTGTTCCTGTTCCAAAGGGATACCTCTTCAAATATCTGTTTTTGGCAAGTGAAACTCTTCGGTGAATTTCGTCGGTTTAAAGATAAAATTCATTAAGCACCACCAAATCAATTGTAAGAAAACTGCAATTGTCTAACAAGAGACGAAACAAGTTGCAATAATATAGGTCATTTAAAAAGTAATATTACTTTTATTTTTGGAACTTGAAATAACAGGTTTCTTGCAACAATGAACTGAGTTTGCACAAAGCCATTTTATCGTTCCAAGTCGATTTAAAGGTTTGTTCCAACAGAACATTTATTAACCGTTCTTGAACGAATAATTATTTTGTGCGCATGTGTTAACTTAGTATTAGTTTAGAACTAATTTCTGTTCTGTGATGCAACCGCGGATTTCTCCCTACATCAAAAATGTTATGTTAAACAGTACTGTGAACATAACATTAAATCTGTGACGTTCACAGACATTATTTAAATATCTTATGATTGATAGTATAATATATAAAAGCAATATACGCAAAATCATATTTCATATTATTTTGCGTTTTGTCTTATCATATCTTCTGTTCACTTGATTCGCTTAACTAAAATAATTCTCGATATTTTGATCACTCATTTGAAATACAAATTGTCGTTTAGGATCCAGCATAACACAACTCATGTTTTGGCCAAACTGGGTTCATAAATTATTTCCACTCAAATTTTCGCGCCTGAGCGATTGGAGGACTTAGTTTCTTGATTTATCCACCCATAGCACTTCTATCCGCAGTTTTTTACCAACTTCACATAACCAAAATCTTCTGGCAGCACAGCACACAGCAGTTTTTTTGCTCTACTGTAAAGTTGTGAAAACTGAGTTGTGTGACGCTGGATCTTAAAAGACGTTATAGTAAATAAAATATAATCACACCTAACCAAATAATTACATGCCAAAACAAAATTTTTATGTGATTCTTCTGTCGTCTGTCATGGTGGCACTTCACTTGGCGTAGCGTATTCGTATATTTGTTGTATTTGCCCAAAAACGGCGATGTGTAGAGAAGCTATTCGTTATATTTGCTTTATTTCTACAAATAACGCGAATAGCGCTAACAGCAAATACGCATTTCCGTCCACTTGTCGGTTTTCAATCACGCATCAAAGAAGTCAAATAAGGCGAATATTTGCGGTAACCGTCCACACTTGGTTCCACCAGCGCCGTGTTCGTCATGGTCTTTTAGTAACTTTGTACTTATGTAAATTTAACATGTATTGGTAATAAGCTGCTGTCGCTGTCAACACGTCCGTCACTGTATTCACTGGTTCTGAATATTCAAACATATTTGGCATGTTTGAGTATTGTGCTGTATGTGTGGATGGCATGTTTGGAATATTTGCGAATACATCAAATGTTTGGACAAATACAACGATACTCAAACACAAATACGCTACGCCAAGTGAAGTGCCACCATCAGATCCATGTTCAAGCTTTATTATGTTAAGTTCGAAGTCGTTGTTACTAGGCATGTGTTACAATTCTGTGCATGTGAACAAAAAACTGTTCCTTTGCAATTCTATCCTCGAACCAGAAACTAATTTTACTGTTCTCAAACCAATTCGGAATTAATTCGATTAGTGTTGAAAGGCTCTCTGAATTAATACCAGAATCAGTCTAAAACCAGAATAACTTGTGGATTATTTACCGCCTCGGTAAAGTAGCGCCGACGTTAACTTTTTCTCAAGACAGGAATGAAACTTTTCGCCGAAGTTTGTATACTATATTATTTACAATCATCCCCATTCTTAACTTACAAGGTACAAAATTGGTGTATGATGTTTAAAAAAAATTGAGTGTCGTGATATTTTATTACAAATGACTAGAGTTCGTGCAGCGCGGAGTGTAACAAGACCGTAGCCAGTCTACGAATGAAAATGTTAATATATTCACAGAAACTATGTCGCATCATAGTACATTATTAAATATTATTACTTATTATGTACCAAGCGCGAATGTCACAGGGCCGATACTGTGCATGTCCAGCCCTTGACTCGTTGGCCTTTGACTTAACCGTACTATTTGGTGAAAATAGTACTATGTTGCTACATAATTTATGTAAACATTTTAATATTTTCATTCATTAACTGACTACGGTCCTGTTACACTCCGCACTCGCACGAAATCTACAAATGACAGATGTCACTGATGTTTGGTCTAGTCGAAAGTATAAAAAATATATTTTTTTACTACAATCTAACTCAAAAACTACTAGTTTTTATATTAAAAATCAACTTTTCAAAAATCAAAAATGTTAACATTACATATGTATATGACCAGATATATAATATATATCACAGTATAAAAGGCCCACTTTTTCTAACAGGGGTTTTTATTTTGTGATTTTCTAAGTTAGGTTTTTCCCCCAACATTCTTCTCCCCTTCTTAATCCTTCCCCACCCGGGGGGGGGGGGTTGGGGGGTTTTTTGTGCCCCTGTGTTTTCCCCCGTGGTTCCCCCCCTGGTGTTTTCCCTTTGGGGTTTTCCTTGGGGGCCCCCCCCCTTTTTTTTTTTTTTTTTTTTTTTTTTTTTTTTTTGGGGTTGGGTGGGGTGTGTGTTTGCGTGCCGTTTTTGCTCCCCTTTTTTCCCCCCCCGCCCCCCCCGGTGTCCCCCCCCTTTTTTTTTTTTGGTTTTTTTTTTTCCCCCCCCCCCCCCCCCCCCTCCCCCCCCCCCCCCCCCCCCCCTTCCCCCTCTTCCCGTGTTTTTTTTGAGCGCAGTAGTACGCCATCCCGTCGCGGGAGAGCGGGATATTCTAAGGCAGTTTAACATCCAAGATGGCAAACATTCCGAACCCTAGTAATGAGTGTTTGTATGTACTAGGGAACCCATATCTGCTTTGTGCAACTGTAACGGCATCACCAGTTAATTTTTCTAGTATAGTGCCCTGGGACTGTGAAGATGCTGCTGTCTTCCCGTGATGTGATCACAATCTTCTGAATAAGGATTCTATATGACCCTGTTTCATAATTGGGAATTAAAAGTTTAATTAAACAATTGTAACCTTATAAACTGTGATTCAAGTATCTTCTCAGTTTAGGCCCAAATTTTTATGGGTAAATTCTTTTAAGTGTTATTTATAGTGACACAGATGTTACTTCACCTAGAGATGTTACAGTGGAACTGGACCTATTCCTTTGGAATAGGTATCACCTGCCTATTCCGCGTACCTATTACCAACTATTGGATGTACCTATTCCGAGTCCGCTGTCACTGACAACGCGACAACGGCTCGGCGGCTCCGTGTTACATGTTCAGCTTTGCAATTTCGGCAGTACCAGCGGTACTAGTGGCGCCGCGCATAGGTAATAGGTAAGATGAGCGTTGATTGAAATATTTGGATTTGGATTAGGATGATAGGGAAAAAATAAATAACAACATAAATTAAATGTAACCTTCTTGACTTTAAATAAATAGAAATAAATAGCTCACAAAGCTACGCACGAGAGGCCATGGAACATTCTATGTCTTTATTATGAAAGAGGACCCAAGAGGCAAACCATCAAGACCCATGACGTCATGCGTCACCTACATGATGCTCAATAGAGTTTTTCCCTACCCCAGATTTTGCCCCTTCAGGTTAGGCAAACCATCTTTACCAAGCGTGACGTGACGCAAAACCATGACGCAGATCGCAATATTTTCCAGGGGCAATCCCATAATAAAGACATAGAATGTATTAATGCTCGGCCCGAACAGATGTAGTAACCGCGTGACGTGACGCAAAACCATGAAGCAGATCGCAATATTTTCCAGGGCAATCCCATAATAAAGACATAGAATATATTAATGCTCGGGCCGGCGAACAGATGTAGTAACCGCGTGACGTGACGCAGATCGCAATATTGACCCATAATAAAGACATAGAATGTCAAAAATATAACTTTAAATCGATAGGCGCGAAAATCGCAACCTAATTTTCTATCCATGTTCCAATAAAAGTAATAATGAATGGTGACGGCGAATGGTGGTTTCCAACTGCCGGTCTCGACTCGAGACTCGACGTTTATGGGTTGAGATATGTTACTACGGATTGCCTCAGGAATTGAGGCAATCCCCATCATATGATATGCGAGTTGCCTATGTGTTACGTCGCCCTATGCCAACTTTAGTGATAAACCATAAAGTACCAAGAAAATAAACGAAAATTTAGTATAAAAAAATAATAAAACAAAAAAAACAATATGTTGAGAATGCACCCTTGACTAATTACATAATGGGCGCATTCAGAGACGCTCAGCGGATGAGTAGCTAACTTAGCTACTTCCCTGAATGGACGTGGCTGACACTTTTTTATCTCAGCGGCCGACTAATTAACTAAGCTTAAAATATTATAGCTGAGATGCTGACAGTTCAATAATTCTATCATGATTCTCTGTCGTTTTATCTGTGCTATGTTTGTCACTTCTGTAGAACAAGGTGAGCAACTGGATTTTAACTTAGGTAGGTAAAAAATCAAGTAAAATATGTATTTCATGATATCCTCAGTAATTGTTAATCATATTCTCCTTCATTAATCTCAATAAAAAATTATTTTATCCTACATAAAAATATACATATTATTATTACTGTTTTCAACTATACAATACAGGTGATAGAACTGAAATAATAAAACCACATTGTTCTGATTCTGCTAGAATCATTTGTGGAAGGAATGAAATTGTTCAACAAAAATAAGCAACAATAGTACAAACGGACAATAAACAGCATACCAAACACATAATCGAAAATAGCACACAAACACTTACCTTCAACTGCTTCATTTTTAGTTTTTTCTTCCTCCTCCACTACCATTTCCTTCCACTTTGCCACTAATGTTTTCGCAGCCTCACCTACGTCACCTCCAAGTTTTCGCAATGCATTTACTGTTCTACCTATACCTGTATCTTCCAAATGCGATGTAGTTATTGGAAGCCTCTTTAATTTTTCAATGGTACTCAATAGCTGCAAAAAATATACGTTTTATTATAGTCAAATAATGACCAACTTGTCATGATAAGATTATATGGAGTGTTTGTCACAACACAATGGTCATTTACCTTGTAAGTGTTCTTATTCAGGGTGTATTTATCCAAACTTTCTTGATAATGGCGTACATTTTTCAATAGTTCCTCGTTAGAAACACCCATTATTTCTTCAAAGTTTATTGCCAAAATGTTAAAATGCAACAGCTGGTTCTGGGAACTTATATTCCAATTTTTCTTAATAAAATCTCGAGTTTATTTTTTAGTACAAAATATTGCATTTTACATTAAAAACACACCAAACTACATAAATACTACACATTTGCATTTCACTTTGAGACACATTGACTGCAGACGTAATAAAAAAAATGTCATGGGCTTTTCTTTTAATCAGCTGGCAATACCGACCATAGCATAGACACCGAAATGTAGAATAGACTAGAGGCGTAGAGCGTAGAGGGAATGCGCATATCATAATAGCTGCTTCCGATTTGACACGAACTGAGGAAAAAATTAACTGAGGTGAGCTACCTAACCTCACCTCAGTTGCTGACTCTTGTGATGTCAAATAGAACGGCAAATATATAAATTGTCCTCAGTTATGTCAGTTTATAAGAGATTAAAATTAATATAAGTAAGTTGGTAATTATACATTCTGTACAAGTTATGTTATTTTACGTTTTATTTATATTTTTCTGTAATTAAGGAACTGTTGGAAAACGAAGACTCTAGCCGCAGTGATAGTGAGTGCTCCGATAGCTTCACAATCATCCAGCACATCTTCAGATGGTTCAGAAGATATGTTTATTAATACCGAAAAGCGAGAGTTAATCCGAATTACCAATTTAATAGAAATATTGAGTAAATATGAAGATGCTCAATTTAAAGAACATTATATTTGAATTACATGTTATATTTTCATGTACAAAATAAATGACTTATTAGAAACAAGTTTATTTAAGTTTAACCAAACAGTGTTCATATCATGAAATCACAAAAATAAAAACTATAATACATAATCCAAAGTTTACTTTTCATAGGTACTTCAGGAAGTTATAGTGACTGCAGTTAAAATAAATAAACAAACAAAATATGTATAATTAACATATTATAGAAGGTAATTGGTTTTCAGCCTCTATATATTTTATGTCCCCCTATCTCCAGAAGTATAACTTGGACAAAGTTAAATTAGACTCTGTCTTTATTGCAGTTTGCAGCAAGAATATCTTACTAAAGCTTGCCCAGTTTTATTTAAAATCCATGCAAATTTATTCCGCACAATTTGATAAGGCATACCTAATTAATTTTAAGAGTAATGGGTATTCGTCTGACAGATATTTAACCTCCAGATCTCAACTGAGAGAACAAGCCTCTGTAGTGAGGAAGGTTTTGTAGTCCCTCAGTAGCGGTAAGGGGGGAGGTAATTTACTCAGTTATTTTCCTCACTTGTTGATCAAATAGAACATACCACTAACTGAGAAAACGTTAACTGAGGTGAGGAACTGAGGATTTCGTGCAAATCGTAAGCAGCTATGTCACATTGCATTGGCACATCTACATACATATGTCAAGCGGTCATATTGGCATAACTGTTAACGGAGCGAATTATTTTTTATTTTTATTTGGTTTTGTATGTTAAAATTTAGCATTTGATTATAATGGTTATTTGTCATCAAATTTGGCCGAGAAAAAAAAGACGTATTTCTAATCTTTATCGAATTTATAACCTTATTTACTTGTCAAGACTGTCACATCATATGACAGCTATTGTTTATTTTACAAATTGTGATAGTCACTTGTCAAAAGTTTGACATAACCGAAAAGCTTAGACATGACCGCTATTTCCATCTCTCGTTCATAGCCAGAGTTGATGACTTTTTTTTTTGGATGTCTATACTACATAAGTATATACACTCGACATCCGCATATCCGAATTTTTCCGTTCCGCAAATTCCACATTTCCGAATTCTCTTCATCTCCGGATAATCAAACTGCTGGCGCATGCGCAAAGGGTTTTTCTGGCTCATTGGTCATTCGACCATATATCTAATACTCTGCTCTCTATATTGCTGGTACCCGTAGGTGGAGGTGTCACGGGGTAAGTAAGACAGCATATGACTACTTGACCTGTTGTGCGCAAGCGTCACGAGTCTGGTGGGGCAGTTGGCTATATGTGACTGGATGTTCAATTCTCGGGCATGCGCGTAAGACTCGAAGTAGTTACGAGAGAGAGACAGACGTACATATGTCTGCACCGTATGTTTTCGCCAATCTCCAGACCCTTCTAGCAATATAGGAGTATTAGATATATGCATTCGACAGCGACATTTGACATTCGACAGCGACAAGTTCGGTTGTGTGGAAGTACAAGTTCGGAAATATGGTGAGAAAAAAGTTCGGAAATATGGTGAGTTCGGATATGCGGATGTCGAGTGTAGTGCAAGGCTGGCGCAACAACTGAGTAAGCAAGGAAAATATCCCGGGAGTGACATTTCACAGGCAATTTGACATTTGACAATTTTGGAGTATGCACACCGAGATTTAGAACCTCGGTGGTATGCATCGACATATAGAGGTAAAAAGATGATTTTTTTTTATCCCATGATAAATCAATGGGAACTTTTATTTAGCAATAATAATCATAGATGGCGATACTAGAAATTCCTGCGCATGAGCAGATTAGGAAGGTGAAAGATAAAAAAATAAAAATCAATAAGCCAAGCTCTTTCCACATTCCAGTATTTCCATATGTGATTTTGATTCCAGTGTTTTTTTTTTTACTTAATTTTAGAACTGTTCTAGAACGATAAGGTTTTTTTCGGAACTTTATTTACAGTGCATTCAGTTTTGTGCAATTTTTAAACAGTTTATGACGGTTGTAGTGAACCACAATCTTCTGTAGACTAAAAACATATACAAATATTTGAATTTTTGAAAATTCTGTTATCACGCACAGAACAGGGTTTTGGCCATTGGCGATCTATCATAGTAAATATTATTCGTGCGTCACAAGTGGGTTGCATATTTATATTGGTAAACTCTTTTCTTCTTTCATACTCTTATTCTTTTGGAATTCTAATATGAGTGCAAACAGTTATCTATCAATATCATTCAGAAATTCATATTTATCGGACCACATGTCATCACAATTTCTTATAGGCTCTCACAATCTGCGACAGTTTTAGGAAATTTGATCTATACGATACAAACATGTATACTAACTTCCATAATCGTCATCCGATTATGCCCATCACTACTAAGAACAAGAACCTACTAGAGATGGGAACCGAATCGAGAAATATCGATACTTGGCATTGCGATATATCCAAATGTTTCGATACTCAAGTATAAATATATCGTTGAAAAAGTAGGTATTGATAATTTGAAGTATTGGAATCATATGAATAAAAAAAATTAAAAAAATAAAATATGGTGCAGAAATTGCGTCTCCATTACAATTATCATCTTGTTGTTTATTAATACTGTTTGCAAAACAATTTGAAACAACTTTATCGTTGAGAAATATCAAAATATTGATTTTCTTAAAATATATATCCAAATGAGAAATAATGCCGTGAAAATCAATCAACAGTAACCAATTTTTTGATGATGTACGCTGAATTTCCGTTAGCGGTACCTTTGATCTTAGGTAAAAAGCATAGAAACGGTGTATTCGAATACAATTTTTGGTCGTCCAATATTTTTTTCGTTTGCCATGATGTACATAATATATTCTTGTTTTGATCATCATTGCTTTTTGGAATTAAAACAGAAATAATTGAGTTGGATTATTGTGAAGCCGGCGCTACACGATGTGTCCAACGTTGGTTCCAATGTTGGCTCCAACATTTGCCGCAGTAGCATTTGGCAAATATATCTGCTACCCTGGAGGCAAATGTTTGATACCACATTGGACTGAACGTTTGTGTTTACATTCGTGAATCGACATCAGTGCCGTACTAGAACGGCAATATGGAAGTCGACGATATTACTACCGCTGGAATTGCTACCGCTACGGTAGTTTTATGTTGTGTAAAACTGTTACAACAAAAACAAAAAAAGATGCGCTAGAAGGTGGTGGATGCTGTTGGCCGATATGGCTCTTGTGGAATGTATTAACAAGCCGGGCCTTAAAATTCCCGCAATTAAGAAATAATAAACTAAAATAAAAAATTACTTGCTTACCACTCAGCATTAAATGGAAATAAATATTTTTGCCACCACTGATTCAGTCTGAAAACCATCAAATCTCTATTTAGCCGTGTGGCCGTGTATCGAACAACAACATATGTGCTTCGAACGTTGGAAGGATCCTTTGACGCGGGTCAATTTTACCGACAATAGCCCGAACGTGGGGTGCGTCCAACGTTGGACACATGCAATTTGCTGTCGCACGGCTATACGATGCGACGAACTGTGATGTGTCCAACGTTGGAAGGCATTTGCCACATCGTGTAGCGCCGGCTTGAATCACCAGTCAAATGTACTCACATCTGTTGATAATAGCCACAAAACATCTAAATAGAAGAAGGGCAATCTCCATAGATAAGGAGGGAAACACGCATCGGGGCCACCATATGTACTGGTGGCCAGTTTTTCATAATGCCCATGCGATGGTAAATCGAAATGCGTAGCCGTGCATTGGCATCGCCAACTTCATATTACAATTCAATTTTTCATACAGCAAACTCGTTGTTGCTGCATAAAAAATTGATTTGTAACCATACCCCCACTTTATGATTTTATCATTCAAGGTGGAATAAATAAATATAATTTGCTTGAAATTCTTTATTTCTACAATTATAAACATCTAAAACAATACAGTTTCAAAACATATTGACATTGTAAACAAAATTTTTTGAAAACAAAAAAGTCAAAGGAGATTAAAATAAGAAAATTTTCACATCGAGATTAGTTTGTATTTAACTTGGACATACCTGCTGGACATCGTGAACATACTTCCTACTGATGAAATAGAACGCTTGTTGTTGCATGGCTCTATACAATGAAGAACACTCTAAAAACATAATATTTCATTAGGTACAATTTTAAGGTTCAAACGCTAAGAAACTTCTATTTTTTAATATGTACACATGATCATTTACAAGACTATTTCATATTAAACTAGAAGGAACTTTGCCAAACCTAACAATTAATTAAATTACACGTATCTTTTCATTCTTTTCATGCACATCTTATTATGTTCTTGTAATACTAATTATATTTAATAGGTTAGATAAGTAATTTAGCACAATATTTACTTACCAATAAGTAGAATAATTTATATTATATCCTTAAATGCCAATCAGAAAAGAAATAATAGTTTTATAACGAAATAATGCACAAAACAATTTTATGCGAATCAAAATTTTCCATTAGGGACGCTTCCTAAAACAACAACAATCAAGTTTTAAATTAAAATCCCGCGTTTCTATTGGGTATGGCTCGCCTAGGCAAACAGACCTATGGGATTGCTGCCACCGATACAACGCGGCCATTTTTATTTATAATTTTTCCCCAGATTTGGAGAATTTTAGAAAATATTCTAACTTTAAAGTTAATTATTTAATTTCAGAAAATTATTATTATTGATATTATTATTATCCAAAATGTCTAGTTTGACTTGCTTTACTTTCTTTAATGCATATAAGGGATATATCTAACATAGCGAAATATCGCATCAGCTCGTTGCTGAACCTATTACGACTTAAGGTGCATCTGGCAACATCGTACTTGTAGCGTGTTGCGAGGTCATGAATGCTAGTTTCACCCCCGTGGCACTTTTACTGTTAAAACTTAATAATAACATGTATAATAGTACCGCCCAAAAAACAAATGAAACATGGGCTGACACGGGCTGTAGCATATATATACTCCTGCCCCAATAAACGCCATAAAATCGTTTTTCATTTGCGCACGCGCACTTAAATCCGTGACTGCGCGCGCGCTAAATTTTTAAAATGGAACATTTCAACCAATACTATCGAGTATTGAAAGAAAAATCGGGCGCTAAAAGCATCAATTACAAAACCTCGATGTATTGAAAGCGAAGTATCGATACTCCGATATATCGATACAGTATCGCCCATCTCTAGAACCTACATAACCATAACCTTATATTTTAAGGTAAAGTAGAGAAACATAGAAAATATATGCTACGCACGTAGGTTTTCTATGCATAAACACATATTGCTGCCATATAAGTAAACTCTGACTATTACAATAAATTTATAGGTACATTTTACACAAAGAGGTATGACTGTTTACAACATATACATTTTTGACAGAAGTGGGGCACTTCTTTATTACCATGAATGGGCTAGATTAAAACAATCTGGTATGACCAGAGAAGAGGTAAGTTTGCTACTATTTTTTTATTACATTTATAAATAAATAAAATTGTTTACCAAATGGTTGTTTCATATTTGTCTTTAAGGAGGCCAAATTAATGTATGGTATGTTGTTTTCTATTAAGTCTTTTGTGAGTAAAATATCACCTACTGATACAAGAGAGGGATTTCTTTATTACAAGACGTCAAAGTATACTTTACATTTTCTTGAAACACCTTCAGGGTTGAAGTTTGTGTTAAACACAGATATTCATTCTCAAGGAGTGAGAGAGTTGTTGCAGCAAATATATAGCCAGGTATTTATTGTTTATGTTTTTCTTATCCAAATAATCATATATAAAATATACAGTTTGTGTAAAGCCGACATCGGCCGGTTGTGAAGAAGGACAAATGCTACACTTCTCGGTCTAACAACAAGCACAGGTGGTGAGAGGGCCGGTCTTATTCCCGCACTACCTTCAATGCATGTGTGGTTGCTTCTTCTCTGTCGTCTCACTTCTGTTTGTCCTTTTTCGTAACTGGCCGATGTTGGCTTTACACACACGATATATTACACATTATCAGAACCCGGATTTCAATCATACGACATCAATATGAGGATAGGACCGTAGCTCGCCTATCAAGGAGTTTAGAAATAATTAGCAATATCTTACTTGAGATATCTAAATACACTTGTTTAGAGGTCGCATACAACTTCTGCACTATAACTAATATAACTATTGTGTTATTTTAAAAATCTGTTGTAGTTTTGCATGATCAGACCTCTATTGGGCGATTCGTAATTCTTATAAAATAGTTATTAGTATTGTCTTTCAATATAATGCACATTCATTTAAATTTCAGTTATAGTATAGTTAATCTGAATGTTCTATTAGAACACTTTTTTTTGCCTCTTTTTAATATCTATAAAACTATCCAGGAAAATGAAACACTTCGAACTTCAAAAAAACCCTTTATTAACCCTTTCCGTACCATACCTGAAATGATGATGCATTCTTGCCAGGACCAGACTTTATTGCAAGCCACCAGGACCAGTGCCGAATATATGTCGGGTGTAAAAAAAAATTAAAACGTGCATAAAAATGTTTTTATTTATAAGAGTATCATAGAGTTTATTTTATTATGTAACAAAATATAATTATTCAAAATGTTTGCTTTGTATGGTATACTTCAAAGCAAGGCTGTACACATAGGCCAACGTTACATTTCGCACACATGTACCTGGACTCGCTTCTCTTTTTTTCTTGAAGTACTACAACCCTAAATGCAAGTCTCAACTCGTATTCGAGCATGGACGCTCCATAGACGCCACGTCCCCACCTTTCCTGACCCCTTCTATGACGCCGAGAAAAGTGTCGTATTTATACGGCAGCAGGCTATTTATACGGCAGCAAGTGACACATTTATGCGGCTCTGGTCGTACTAAGGGAGCTAAATTTAATAATCGTCACATATATACGGCAGTGGTATAAAAACACTGTACAACACTGAACATATATATACGGCAGAGGTCCTGATGGCCTGTTCAGGGTTTGCCGTATATATGCGGCCATGGTACGGAAAGGGTTAAGATTCATTTTCCACACCACCAACAATTTGTTACAAAATATCGATCAAATAACGTCTTTTTTTAAGCAAAAATTAAAATAAATCTTCTAAATTCGTCTAGTTTGTTTGATGCAAAAATAGAAGTTGAAGTTGACAATGCTAAATTCTCGACGATATTTTTGTTTACTATTATTTTAGCATCAATTTGGTATTGAAAACATGCATTTCAATACATTTGTATCCTATGGACTGGACAGTATGTCAACTTTGCATTAAACATTATGGAATTTAGAAGCGGTAATTTATTTTTTTCTTGAAAGACTCATTTTTATCAATATTTTATAATGATAGTTGGTGGTGTGGTAAATCTACCGAAATAAAGAGATTTTTCTGAAGTTCAAAGTGTTTAACTTTTCTATAGGATAGTTTTGTAAATATTAAAAAGTGGAAAAAATAAATGTTCTAATAGAATGTTCAGATTTGGCATACTTAGGTAAAATTTGAAAACAAACAACTTTTCTCAGTAAAACTTTTTGATATTGCAGATTTTTATCGATTTTAAAGTATTTTTCTTTGGGAAAATAACAATTTAACAGGTACTGATAGTCATGTGCCCCGTTCGAGTATGCCGTTTTTCATCATTTTTAAAGCAAAAGTCAGCCATTATAAAAAAAGTCGTTAAAAAAAATTCACATACGATGCACAATTTATAATGTACACTAAGTATATAACATGAAGATATGTTTAATATACTAATTTTGATATTGTAAGTGGCCTCTAAAGCATTAATAAAATTGTTTTTTTTTCCATTACAGATATATGTGGAATATGTTGTTAAAAATCCATTGTGTAATTTATCACAAGCTATACAATCTGAATTATTCAAGACTAAATTAGATGCATATGTGAAACAGTCGCCTATATTCTTGTCAAAAACCGTGTAATTTTTTTTATTTTTGTAAAATATGATATACTGTAAACACTACTGTATCTTGTAGTTTATATTGTAATGTAAATATATGTAATTTTAAATTATGTATTTTAAATGTGAGGGAGTATTATATGGGGTTTTTCACGTAGCCGTTCATTAACACATAGACTTCTTATTAATATTTAATTTTGCAACTTTGGTTCAAGGGATAAGGACACCAGGATAAATTTCGGAAAGTAATAAACACCAAAAATTTTCCTTTCTGTGGTAATTTTGTGGAAATTTGTCTTGGAAAATTTGAAATTTGTTAACAAGTAGATTTTTTTAAACAGAGGTACATAGATATGCTTAAATTCATGTACAAAGTTTCTAATGTATATTATACAAATTTAGTTTTATTAAAATATTTTGAAAAATGTTTTAATGTTTTTGTTTTCTTTTAAAAATGGTTTTCTTTTTTCTGGATCAAGTTCAATTCTGTACCTGGAGTGGGTACTGGAACCTTCGGCGTAGAAACAAAAAACTGGACGTTTCCCACGAAACACCGAGCTACGACACTTTTCTCGACGCGCGTTTCGCCAACCAAGTTGGCATCTTCAAGATTAAAACTGAAGTAGAAGTGTTAATCTTCTCCTGAGGATGCCAAGAAACGCGCGTCGAGAAAAGTGTAGTAGTTCGGTGTTTCGTGGAAAACATCCAGTTTTTTTCTCAATTCTGTAAATAACCAAACATTATTCTAATGTGAAATATTCTCATTAAAATAATTAAATTAAAAATAAGAGTTATTTTGAAAAATCTGTTATGAGAAGTACATAACATGTATATGTATACAGGTATATGGATCTTAGGGATATGATCATGTATTAAGTATTTTTGGAAAGTTCTCAACACAGGGATTCCGATTATTGAACCTCTGTTAAATTAAAAACGAAACTTAAATGTCTACGTTTATTTCGTCCACATAACGATCGTTCTGTCATCTTTAAATTTTTCTTTTAAAATTTCCGAAAATTTCGAAACTCGAAAATTGTGTAACTTGAATGGTATTACGGCTGCAGGCAGCATCTTTACAACAAATACAATAATACGCGTATAGAACTCTGAGAATATGGTGCAAATGGCTAATATTCTAATATCCATACACATCAAATTGTTCAATATGATAACTGATGACATTTAAAGTTGAAAAAGTCGTATAAAAATTGCAGCAATTTTTATTGCGCGCACGCGTATTTGTGTTTATTTGTTAAGAAATTGTCCAAAGATGCATAAATACGCGTGCGCGCAATAACAATTGCTGCAATTTTTCTTGATGGCAATAAAAATTGCAAACTGTAAAGTGGACTATATAATGCAGTTCTTCGAACTTATCAGTCTTATCACTTATCACGAACTTCGAACCGTAGTAGTTCTAAAAATTTTCGTCCTCAAAAAGTGCACGAATGTCTTCGTCGTTCAGAAATCTTTTGAATATCTTAAACTAAAAAGCGCCCCCCCCCCTCCGATATTTAATCCCTAACGGTTTGGTTTCTTTTTTTATTGTATTCTATTATTGTGGGGGATTATATGTTTTTTTTAGAATTTTTTTCATTTTACGGGATTGCCATTGCACCCCCTATTCTCCTTTTTTATTTCTATTTTTTTTGATAAAAAAAAAAAAAGTTTTCCCACTTTCACGGCCGCCAAGAGGTAACCCTCTTTCCAAACTTACGTCGTTTTTCAATAACGGCTTCTTTTTCTTTTACACTTTTTTTCTAACTTTCAAGTCCTTTACTGTTGTTACATTTCTATTAATTTTAATTTTTGTCTCTTGGTGTAAAAGGTGTGGGAATTTTTCTTTTGCCATTTTCAAATAGCCATGTGTTCTTTAATATATCTTTTTTGTTGCCAATTACTTTTGACATGTTTTTTATTTCTATTTTTGTCTTTGGCCAAAAGGCTTTTTTTTGAACAAATTTATATTATATTTTTAAATTCTATCCGCGGGTGTTTTAGGTCTTGGTCCAATTGTTATCTAAAAAGGTGGATTCAGGTTTTATTTGTTCCTTATTAACTTATCTTTAATGACTATCCTACTCTTATTTTCTTTTATTGTTTCTCGTTTCAAACCTCTTTACTGAGGGGGAAATTTAACAAACGGTGAATTAGAAAAAACATTTATGTTGAAAAGGTCTAATTGGGATATTCTAGTTCTTTCCTTTACTTTTCTTTTCTAATTTAGTATTATAATTGGAATTTTTTTAGAGAGCCTTTCCCTTAAACCCTAAGTTTCAAATGTATCTTTTTATAGAAATTTATGTAAAATTTCCTTTACCAATTTAAATTTTTTAGTTTTTATGGTAAGAATTTAGTTTTTTTTTAAACTATTGGCGGCGGAAAGATTCTAAAATCTTTTTTTTTTTCCAGGCCTCCACTCCTAAATCTCCCCTATCTTTTCCTTTTTTGGGATACAATTTCAATTCTTATTTAAAGTGTTTCCAAACAAGTAGTTTTTGTTACTTTTGTGATACTTTTTTTAATTATTTTTGATTTCCTTCCTTTTTTTTTTGATCCTTCCCCCTTTCTTTAAAAATTTCAACCAAAAAAATCACATCCGGGACTCAAATATCTTAGTATGGGACCTTTAATTAATATATGTGATTATTAAATAATCCAATTGATATTCAAATATAGAATATTTACTTGCAAATAGAACTTCCTTTCCTTTTTTCCACTACTCTTAAAAAATCGCCTCTTTTCTTTCATTAATCTATTTTTAAACCACTTACCTATATTTTATATTTAAAACTCTTTTCCACCACTAAAATAAATCATTACATAATCATAATTTAAAATAAAGTTCTTTATAACACAAGGCCTAATTATACGCCTCTTTGATTACTATTAAACTTTTTTTTGGCCTATTTAAGTGAATACCCCTTTAGGTAGGACTCGAACCCCCTACAAATCACTACAAGGACATTTATTATATAATATATTATACCGATTGTTAGTTATTCGGCTAAAAGGACTACTTTCTCTTTAACACTAGCAATGTGAAGGGGCTTTTCCCTCATCCTTTTTTGCTTTTTCTGTCGTCTCACCTTTTTGTTTTTTTCTAACTGCCTTCTTTACACACACTTTAATGAGACATTTATTATATATATACTTCGCCACTTTATGGAAAAACAAGCTTCTCTTTATTACATTGATAGGGACCTTCACTTTTAATTTTGATTTTTAGAGAAAAACAACTTAGTTTTATTTTTTGCCATTTTATTTTTAAGCGGATTTGGACTGAAATTATATACATACATATTGATTTTGATGCCAAGGTCAACGGGAAGAAATTTATTTTTGTATTTGAAAACAAGGATATTCTTTTACAAAAACGAAGTGGAAATAAATAATTCTGTAGGTTTTTTCTGTTTATGATACATTGACAATACAATAAGGATAAAAAGAACGACGTTTTCCACGAAACACCGAACTACTACAGAAGATTAAAACTGCGTTTTAATATTCTCCTAAATATGCCAACTTGGTTGGGAAACGCGGCCGAGAAAAGTGTAGTAGTTCGGTGTTTCGTGGAAAACGTCCAGTTTTTTGTTTCTACGCCGAAAGGTTCCAGTACTCACTCCAGAATACAATAAGGAATTAAAAGGAATGTTCTACGACAGTGTTCCGCGGAAATCAATATAACCCCGACTACTATTTGTACTTTAGCAGAAAATAAAATAAATATCTATTATTTATATAAGTTACTTTGGTTATTTGTTATAAACATGTAAGTAATATAATCGTGTTCATTTAATTAAGAGAAGGTTTTATATTTTGTTTGGTTTGTTTCATTCATTAGTTTTTGTCATGTTTTGATTGGTGGATTAGGTTATAGGTTAGGTTATATTTCTTATTTACATGCCTAATTTATGCTTTCGGTATAACATCCTTTATTTATTTAACTGAAAAAAGTGATTAGATATATTCTTTAAGGGACACTGTATATATTTACTTATTGTGGGACACTGCTTTGAATATCCTTTATTAGTTCAAGAAGTTAGTCGAGGGGTAGCCGTAATACAGAGTGCTCTCATACCTATGCAAGTTGGACACGAGCCCGTAAAAATTTAGCTTTATTAAGCCAAACACGACTCAATGCAAGTCGGTACATAATTCCTCACGGACAGAAATTAATATCTTTATGCTGCCAGCACCCAATCATCTTCAGTCACACTAACGTGAAACGTGAAGCATCTTTTCCTTGTCATACTCTATGTCGAAGTCAAATTCTTGCATGGTGAGCTACCATCTGCCAATGCGTGTCTGCCAAAATTAGATCTCTGTTTATTAAAGTTTACAGTGAGTAACTATTTTAAAATGTGTTAAAGCACAAACAACGGCAAGTATTACCAGTTCCTACGAATGGTACACTTGCACTCCTTTTGTTGTTTTGAGCTATCTTCAGCCACTCGGGCACAGCTTCGGACACTCAGTATTCTGCAGAAATGAGGTTTTGTGTTGGCTCCGAAGTAAAAATGTTTGAAACAAATACATATGTAATAGGGAATGGAGACTGCGGTAAAGTGATTATATTTTTACTCAAGTGTTCACCGAAATTCCTAGTGTTTGTTAATCAAAGCCACATATATATGTATGTATCTGCCGTACAATTATAATTTTTTTCACTACATTCAAACAATCTCTAAAACCCATAGGAACACCCCATCTGAATAATATGGGTACATTTAGGTATTTTTTAGGTACCTATCTGCTTTCAACAAGTCATAACCTCTTATTTATTGATCTGCATGCGTTACAAAAAAATATTGAGTGCTAAGTGCTTAAATTTTGATTGGTATATTTTTTATTAATTAAAAATATAATGTAAATTTTAAATAAAAGTAGTTATTGTTGTTAATATTAGTTAAATATAACGAGTATAATGACTAATGGCTAAGGTAAGCACAATAGTTTATGCATTAATAGACGAAGATTAAAAAAAATATTTTTGAATTACGATTTAATCATTAGATCTTGAGATCTTATTTTTAGATTTTGTTCTGATCAGTGCAATGCAGAAGCTCTTGTATGAGTGCTTTCCATTTACCGACACAAGTCGACACAAGTCGACTCTTGTCTCCGAAAGTGCTTTCCATTTGATTTGTGTCGCCGTGAGTCGACGACACAAGTCACCCCAAACAGACTCCGCTAGACAGCTGAGTTCACGCTGAGTGTGAGTGTAAAAGAAGTGAAAATCTAAACGAACGCGGCAAACCAGAATATATAGTGGAGGGTTAAGGAAAAATCTGATTGAAGAAAATGAAGGTTGGTGACAAATGTAGTAATTATTTGCAGTAACTACTTTCAACACTAGTTGCACGAGTCGACTCCCTGGAGTCGCTGGGAGTCGTGTAAATGGAAAGCACCCTATTTAACGCTATTGGACGAATTTGTCCTTCAGATTGAAATGCACCAATAAGTGTACTGGATTCATGTAAATTCGTGTAAAGTTAATAGCAAAAGAATGGACCAACTGATTAGTTTTAATATTATCTTTGTCTAAAGCTATAAAAGAGAAAATGATAGAGATATGAACGAGCATCACATAAATATTTTCATAACTATCGCCATCTCGTATTACAAAGAGAACCATCTGCTACGTGACAAACTTCTGTCTGTTCGAAGCGCTACCTTGCGTTGACGACGATTATCACTTAACGCCATCTACATTTGGACAACTGCCAGTCGAATTTTTTTCTATGGAGATGGTCAATATGTATATTATATAATAAATGATGCAGAGGATTAGCAAGCAGATGGCTCAGATTGCCATCTCTGTTACCACCTACTAGATGTCTCTGCTCGACAAACTTCACAGAGCAGATAGGGTCACCTATCCGAAACACTATCCGAGTCAACGTTGCTACGCTCGCATTATCGGATTTTAGCGTTCAAACAATTTACAATATGTTGCTCTAAAACCAAATTTGACTATAAAATTCACTACGGAGTTTATTGAACTTTATAAATCTCTTCATTGTCTAAAAAGTCAAATCCAAAGAATATTATACATAGCTGTAGAAACGCCATACTTATCAGGCGAATGCTATTCTTGTCGAAAAAATGCGCACTGTGGACAAGGGTGTAAATAGGCTAAATAGAGAAACTGTGGTGAAAAAAATAAAATGTAAATGGTACAAAAAATTTCATGAGAAGCACATACAGAAAATAGTTAGAAAAAGGTCTTGATTTTGAGAGGTTCGATGCCAGTGAAGACGATGTATATGTTCCACATTTGTGGTACTTTGACGTTTCATAACATGTAACTAATGGTGGGTTCATGCAGACATTTTTAGTAATAAGAATAAGAATAGTAATAAGCATAAAAGTTAAACCTTCGTTTTATAATGACCCAGTTCATGCAGGAAACATAATTTTTAGTAATAATTTTAAAAATAAGGATTTGCTGCATGAACTGGGTCATTATAAAACGAAGGTTTAACTTTTATGCTTATTATTATTCTTATTCTTATTACTAAAAATTTCTGCATGAACCCACCATAAATCTAATAAGTAAATCTCGGTATGTTGCCTCGCCCATGCGCAAGTAAATACGACACTCATTTGGTTCATTAATTAATTCCGTAATTAAATTGATATGAGAATGAAGTGACTGTTTTCAATACATTTTCTTGGTTTTATTGGTATTTTTTTAGCACTTTTAACATTTCAATTAAACAAGCACTAAGCTAATGCTAATAATAATCATTCATATTTGTAGTCCATTATTTGTCTTTGTACAGTTTTGCAAACACAATGACAATTCAACTGTACTGGTTGACCAGTGGCGGCTGGTGATAAAGGGCACAGGGGCACGTGCTCAGCCCAAATTTCAATAGAACATATTTCTCTTGTGTTAATTTACTATAAATTACTGTTACAATAATATCAATTAATTGTATACGACAAACTATTCATATTCTAATTATTATTCCTTTTTATACCACAAATAATAATTTTTATCACATATATATGACAGACTATCGATCGAGCACCGAGCCACCGTACTCCGAATTCCCCACATTTCGCGCGCGTGGGTGAGGGTAACACAGTTTCCCAGCCCTCGTTTTTAATCGGGCTTTTTCGGTGACTGGTAAAGTGTGGCAACGATTGCAGACAAAACGTCGTTAAATCGGTCGAAAATCTGCTGAACGGATCACAGTTGTTGAGTGACTGTTTTTAGTTTTATTGTTTATTTTCTTCGCTGAGAAGTGTGTTTTTACTGTTTTTGACAAGAAGGGGTGAATGATTTAAAACATTTAAATGAACGAGCTAAGAAGCATGCTAGCTACAATGAAAAACATTTACATAACATCTGAGATTTTGGTGTGTTGGGATAGGTAGACATAAGGCAACATCTTGATAGTGCTTATCGTGAAAATATAAGACGTCACAATGAAAATGTGGATAAAAACAGACATATTTTAAACCAAATAATTAATTGTATTAAATTTTGTGAAACAAATCCGGGACTTTAATGAAAAGGCGATTAACATTTTTGTGAATAATAAGGACATGCGAGCTGATTTCCTCTACAAATAACGGTAAGATACCTATATCAAATTTTTTTCACATGTTGCCACCCATTATTTTAATATATTTAAGCCCTCAATATTCGTGACTAAATATTATTTCAAAAAGCTATCAAATTCCAAAAATTATTCTTGTGAAAGTCTATATTTTTTGTATAAAAGAATTTTTCATTGAAATTCTGAAGTGTCAGTAAAACGCATGACCATGAAAATTTTAAAAATTTTCGCCTGCGGCGTCATTGGTGGCTAATAAGTAATCCTACTGACACACCCTGTGCCCACCCATATAACACACCTACGAGCCGCCACTGTGGTTAACAGATTTGTACAAATTTAGGCGAACCGTGAAAATGGATACAATTCAGTTTTATTTGTGCAAACTGACATTCGCCAATCAATTTACGCAAATTACATGAGTCTGAAAATATCTTTATTATAAACTAGCGACCCGCCCCGGCTTCGCACGGTGTTTACGACATCACCTTAGAATCCCCCTAAAATTATCAGCGTTTCTCTACTATATTATGCATGTATTATACATATAAACCTTCCTCTTGAATCACTCTATCTATTAAAAAAAAACCGCATCAAAATCCGTTGCGTAGTTTTAAAGATCTAAGCATACATAGGGACAGACAGACAGCGGGAAGCGACTTTGTTTTATACTATGTTATTATTATGATGTTATGATTATGATATACAAGTAAATACATTAACGTACCACGCAGTCACTCCTGCAGTGGGGTAAGCTATTATAGGAATCTAAAGGCGATCGGGTCCCCAGGGCCCATGCATACATATTATAGTACCTAGTTGGGTTATAGTTTTGTGTGAGTTATATTACATATTTAGTGTTATGGAGAACTTAAGCTTGAACTTAAACTTGAAGCTTAAAATTATTCTATAGTTATGGTGAATGTCACAAAAGTATAAGTAGAACTTGGCGTTTTTAACGAAAGATATCCTCTGTCGTTATCCTCCCTATTTATCTATCCTCTGTCGTTATCCTCCTCTATCTATTCTCCCTCTAATGACGAGAACAAAATTTAAAAAACTATAGTCGCAAATTTTGAGATTTGGTATTTCATTTAAGAAAAATTGCTCAAGCCTATTTCAGAAAATAAAGTGTCCTACTAAATAAATTACATACATTTTATTATTGTTATTATTAAAAATATGCAGAAATTTACTATCAGAGGAAACAGACTAAACAACAGCATTTTTAATATACTAGGTGTCTAAGAAGATAGGGTACTCGAAAATGGTTAACGTTTGAGATATGGTATCCATATAAAAATCAACCTAAAATTTTACGAGAAATTCAAACAGAAAAAAATATTGTGTTATATTTAACATTAAAAAGATGATACAGACTTCCGATATAATCGGAACTGTGAAAATATTTTCATTGAATTTCAATTAATATCCTGCTATCCTTAGGTTCAAATTTTTAGAATTAAATTCCGACCAGATGTCCCTAAACTTTTAATGAAATCGACTTGCCAACCATCCTGTATATATGTATATACATCTCATCGGAGTAAAGAGAATGTACGAATAGACAATAGATGATATATATGAAAACAGGCATCTCAATTCTCAATAGACCAGTGCAAACCAGTGGCGGCCTGTGGAATTTGACATGCTCGTATTTTCGTAAGGAGGCATGGGACCCACACCATTTAGGGGGTGGTTACTAGACCTAGTAAAGTGGAAGGCTATAATGGCAAAAAATGTTCAGGAAAAACTTGCGAATTTTTTTTGCCAAAAATTGCTGCCTCCGGGCAAAACTTGGAAAGGGCTTGCAAAATATTTGCGAAATATTTCTTTTTTCATAATCACCGAATAAATGCAAAATTTTTTGTACTTGTGATTTTCTTGACATTTTGAGATCTGTAAAAGTTATGGTAATTTGAATTGTTATGTCATCCCAACATTTCGTCTGTGACAATTTACAGCAGTTGTATCTTTACGCAAAATAAGAATTTTGCAAAAAATCACAAGTATAAAAAATGTATTTACTCGGTGATTGGGAAAAAAAATATTTTGAAAATATTTTGCAAGCCGTTTCCAAGATCTGCCCGGGGGCAGCCATTTTTGGAAAAATATTCGCAAGTTTTCCCTGAAGATTTTTTGCCATTATAGCCTCCTACTTAGTTCTAGTAACCAAAATACGAGCATGTCAAATTCCACCGGCCGCCACTGGTTTGCACTGGGCTATTGAGATGCCTGTTTGCATATATCTCTTCTATTGTCTATTCGTACATTCCCTTTACTCCGGTGAGATGTATGTACATACAGTGCGTGTCAAAAGTTCCGGGACGTCTGGATAACTCGAGAAATACGCCTCCTAGAGAAAAATGACCTTCATAAAAGTTGTAGGATTTTTCCCTGGCAATCCAATGGTGACCATGGATTTGACCTTAACCGTGACCTTGAAGGTTATGTCAAGGTCAAGTCCGTTTTAACAAATGGGACACCCTATTTTTGACAACGGAAATGAAAAGAGCGGAAAATTCTACAATCGATTATGACCTTGACCAACTCTCGTGATTTGACCTTCAAGGCTATTCCAAAGTCAAATACAATTGAAGCAATGAAGTTTGAGAAATACGTATCATTGGAAAAAGTTGACCAAGGTAAAGACATATCAAGCCATCTAAGGCAAGACTCTTTACTTTGCAGCCAAGTTAAGGCAAGACTCTTTACATTCCAGCCAGTTAAGGCAATCACAATCGAATTGCCAGGGAAAAATCCTATAACTTTTATGAGGCCATTTTTCTCTGGGATACGTATGTATTATCAAACTTTAATGTCGCAATTGTATTCGGGCTTGGAATAGCCTTGAAGCTCAAATCCCAGGAGTTGGTCAAGGTCATAATCAATTGTAAATTTTTTCTCTTCATTTCCGGTGTCAAAAATAGGGGGCCTTATTTGATAAAACGGACTTGACCTTGACATTAGCTTCAAAGTCATAGTCAAGGTCAAATTCAAGATCACAAATGAATTACTAGGGAAAAATACCACAGCTTTTATTAAGTTTATTTTTCTCTAGGATGCGCATTTCTCGAGTTATCCAGCCGTCCCGGAACTTTTTGACACGCACTGTATATCCAGGATGGTTGGCGAGTCGATTTCATTAAAAGTTTAGGGACTTCTGGTCGGAATTTAATTCTAAAAATTTGAACCTAAGGGTAGCAGGATATTAATTGGAATTCAATTAAAATATTTTCAAACGTCAAAAAGTCGGGCTCTAGTCATATGTAGAGATTTCTAGAGCTTTATTTATTTATAAAACATATACATTTAGGAATACATTGTTTTAATTATTGCATATTTTATGAGACTTTAAAGTTTATGTTTGGAGAATATAATTTATTTAAGATTAAAGTCCTAATAAGTTTCGTACCATTGAAAATGGGATTTCCCAAAGATTTTAAGAACATTATGCACCCGAAATATCCCTATTAAAAAAAATTAGTTAAATGAACTTGAAATTAAATACTCAATGTTACAGTTTTAATGAAAGTTGATTTTTAACATTTTTCTGATGAAATTAGAATGCTTTATGTTTTTTTAATTCATCTAAAGCACTGAATTTAATAATAAAACTAAAATTTTGAGAAAAACTTCTAGAAGAATTGATTATTTTCATGTCTTCGTACTCAGAATGACTTTTATTATATTTATATTTATTTCTTAGATTTAGTTAGCTATGGCAAAACTAAAAGATTGTAAATCGAGTAATTTGCAAAAGTCAAAACTCGAAACGCGTATCTTTTTCCGTTCAAAAGTAATTGAATGTACTATTTTCGTTGACACCCAGTTTGTATGCATGTATTTTTCAATGAATCGTATAAGTATTCAAATCCTATCTTTTTTTGATCATATCACTTATGTAAGTAATGTTTTTTTTAGAGTAAAATACTC
Source organism: Aromia moschata (assembly GCA_029963805.1). Lineage (NCBI taxonomy): Eukaryota > Metazoa > Arthropoda > Insecta > Coleoptera > Cerambycidae > Aromia > Aromia moschata. Next base: position 310,300 of record JAPWTK010000268.1, read on the forward strand.
AACTACTGGTCTAAAACATGTATTTTTTATCAACTTTTGAAGAAATACAGTGCATACTTATACATAACAATACAACAAAATCTGACTGTAGAATTAAGAATAGGTAGGTACATAAGAATATGGACCATCAAGAAATATGTGTTTATTAGGGATTTAAATTACATGTAAAGAAAATTCGCTGATATATCGGGTGTCCCAGATTTTAGTAACGGTAAACTAGTAATTTAGTAACTATCCACCGTGTATACATATTTACGAGAGAGTATTTTAAATAAATATAGCTCGGCCCCATAAACTACAAAACAACGTAATTAGTTTCTCACTTGTTCGTCAGCTTAAAGCCTATTTTTAACTTCGTTTTTATACATAAACCCATATTTTTTTTTATTGCAGCATAATGATTATCCAAATACTACTACATTTATTGTTTTACAATATATGGCTTTGGAGAATAAATAAAGGGCTGACTGACAGACACGAAATGACTCAGGTGAGTTATTTGAATTTTTATTTTTGAACATTATGCTGCAATAAACAGGTTTCCAAGTCTAAAAATAAAGCTGACCTTCAAAGTGACTAACAAGTGAAAAAAATGAGTACGGTATTTCTCTTAGTAGAGTCTACGAACTTTTACGAACAGTTCTCGTTTCTCGTAAATATACCATGTGAATAAATACGGTGCCGCGCCGGCGTGTAATCTGAAATTTGGGACACCCGGTATATTCTTGTTTTGTTTTTATCGTTTCCTATGTATTTTGTTTGTTTGTTTTTTTTTTTGCAAATAAAATGTTTAACAAAATCACCTTGACATACTTATGTTTTCTGTTTGATTCCTATAGTGTCGACTACGGTACAAACCAATCGGTGCTTTGTGCAACTATGAAATGATTTTGATCCCTATTTTGCCAGTCCCTATTTTGCCATCTCTTTTTTTTCCATAGGTCACAAGTCTCTGAGTTACATCACGGGAAAATCCCAGAGAAATATTATAAGGAAATTATTTGGTTTGTTTCACAAAGTACCATTTAGTTGACAATCTAGTGCCGACTTGTGGAATTTGAGATTCTCGTATCTTCATGATAGAGCAAGTGACTAACATCAGATTTCAGTGGGTTATAGATACGTTTGTATATTTCGATTATTATATGTCGTTTCACTTCTGTTTGTCCTTTTTCCGATGTCTGATCCAATCCGATTTCCGATGTCTGATGTACACATACGATATAGGGATGGGCACCTAACATCGATGTTTTTGAAATATCGATGTTGTCCACTGAACATCGATGTTTAAAACATCGATGTTTTAATTTCGATGTTATATTTTCAACATCGATGTTACTTGTAAACATCGAAACATCGGTACGTAATACGTATCCCACAAATATAATTTAATTTTTCAGTACTAATGACTAATTGATTCGTTTTACTCTTTGTACATTGTGGCTTACGCGACATCTATCCCTCAAGGCAGTAAGTATTAAATTCCTAACAAACATGTATATTGTATAATAACAGGTAACAGTTTTTAGCATTAGAAGTTTAGTTTATATATTACTGCGTGATTGAGAAAGAGGGAATATTTAAAAAAATTCAGCATAAAAAAAGTATCAATGATAAAAAATTTATTCTTCGGTAGTTTAAAAGAGAAATATATGAGGTTTAGTGCAAAAGATTTTCAAAGTGTTTGCCGTCGGATTCAATCACGTGACGGAGCCGATACTCAAATGACAAAACCGCGCGTTTTCTCATGTCTTCTGGTATTGCCAAGATCTCTTGTCTGATGTTGTTCTTAAGTTCCTCGATGTTGTTTGGCTTCGGATCAAACACTCTGTCCTTGAGATATCCCCACAAAAAGAAGTCGCAGGGGTTGAGATCGGGTGAAGAGGGGGCCATTCGATACCCCCTCCAGCTTTACGGGGGGCATCCAGAGCAATGAGTCGGTGCCCAAACTCTTCAGAGAGGATGTCGAAGTTGCCCTGAGTTCGATGAGCTGTGGCTCCATCTTGCTGGAACCAGTACTGATTTATCATTCTTCCTTGCCTTGCAATTGGAATTAATTCTTTCAGCACTTCTTCACGATAAACGGCTTCATTCACATAACCCGTGAGAAAGAATGGGCCGATGATTCTTCGGTGAGAGATCGCACACCAAACGCTCACTTTCTGAGGGTGTAGGGGGCGCACAACTGCCAAATGGGGGTTTTGGGTGCCCCAATAACGCTGATTTTGCTTATTGACGTACCCTTCCAACTCGAAATAAGCTTCATCAGAGAAGTGGATGTGAGTGATGTCGACAGTCTTTTCATCGAAGGCAATCAGCATGTCATTGGCGAACTCGAGTCTCTTCTCAATATTGACCATGGTCAATGGCTGCTGAATCTGAGTCTTGTATGGAAACAGTTCCAGATGCTTGTGCAGAATCGTAAGCACACTCGATTGACTCATTGCCAGGGTCTGTGTTGCTCTCCTGGTCGAAGTAGAGGGCGCTTCTTGGTAGAGGGCTCTCGCCTCCTCCACAGCCTCAGGGGTGGTCACAGTGATCGGACGACCCGTCATTCCCTTCTTGTCATCGAGAACACTGCCCAGCCTCTCAAACTTGTCAACAGTCCTAGTGTAACATGGTAAAATTTAAAAAAATAAAAATCATTAAGATTGAAAAAAAAAATTCTTACTCTTTGATGGTCTTTTCCTTCAATGTCGTGTGGTGTCCGAACTTGGTCCGGAACTTTCTCAGTGCCGCCGAAGTTGATTCGCCATTCTGATAGTAGGACTTTACGATAAACACCCGTTTTTCGGTCGAATAAACAGGTTCTCAGTGCGCCGAAGCTGATTCGCCATTCTGATAGTAGGACTTTACCATAAACACCCGTTCTTCGGTCGAATAAACAGTCTTAGCGGACGCCATTGTTTTTGTTTTGGTTGACTGCACACAAAACCTCATACATTCCTGTAACCATAAACTACGTCCAAAAAATTTTCTTACTCAAAATGTGGCAATTATAAAAAAATTAAAATATCCCTTCTTTAAAAATCGCCCTGTACTAGCGACCCGCCCCGGCTTCGCCCGGTTTACATCACATTAGACACCTTTAAAATTATCAGTGTTTCTCTACTACATTATGCATGTATTATATATATAAACCTTCCTCTTGAATCACTCTATCTATTAAAAAAAACCGCATCAAAATCCGTTGCGTAGTTTTAAAGATCTAAGCATACATAGGTAGTAGATAGATAGATAGGGACAGACAGCGGGAAGCGACTTTGTTTTGTACTATGTTATGATTATTTCTATTAGAAGTTTAGTTTTCTATTTTTGTTTTACGTATTCTGTTCTTGTTTTACTGCAGAACAATAAACATTTATTTATTTTTATTGCCACTTATTTTTTATATTATCTACATAATATATGCAATAATTTGTATCGCCATCTATTCCTATTTTCTAGTTTCTACTTCTACAAAATTATACACTTTTTTTCAGAGATCATAAAAATTAAAGTCACTTTATATATATTATTTTGAAACATCGATGTTTCCCAACATCGATGTTTTCTAGCCGATGTTTTTACTACCATCGATAGTAGGTACCGATGTTGAACATCGATGTTAACATCGATGTTTTTAAAAATGTGCCCATCCCTAATACGATATACTCGTACTAGACGTAAACACACGGATATAATAGCAAAATAAAATGTCGACACTTGTGAAAAAAATGCACAACATATTTGCTTCACTACAAGATTTTGCTTGAAACGGCTTACAAAATAAACTGCTCCTCAAAATTGGCGTAACACTTTTTAGATTAGCGTCATTTGCGTTCTATTCGAGTTAGATACTTGCGGTTTTTAAGTTTCTGTAGCCTATAGGGTTGGTTTTAATGACCCGAAGTCCCTACGTTGTGACTTAAACGGTTCGTACACCCCAAAAAGAAACCCCATGTGGAAATTAGAATTCTCAAGATTTTGACAGAGATCTGCCACACGTACCGCCCCCACTCACACCCTCTTTTTCCGCATCTGTAGAAGGCTGCGTAGGATGTCGTGTTGTCTCGAATTTATGTCTGAATTCTTTTAGATATTTTCACTCACTCAAAAATTTTTGGAGGGAGTCAAAATAAAGAGGACCATTGGCCGCAAAAGAGGATTTGAAGGAGAGAAACGATATGACGTCTCAAATCGTTTGGCGAAAAGGATTCAAGCATCCTCAGTCATTCTCAGTCTCAGGCTTTCTGAGTCATCCCACGCATCAAGACCTGCTAACAACCCCATAGCGTGGCAAATTTTCAGGAGGGTGGGTTGGAATTAGAATATCACATTTGGCGCTCAATCGGCCGTTCACAGTGGGTTCCCTCAACTTCAACAGCCTTCGAGTAATGCCATGACATGAATTCAAGACAAACAGACATTCCACGCAGCCTTCTACAGGGGCGGAACCAGAGGGGGGTGAGGGGGTCGGAGTAGGTTGAAGGAGTGCTTGGGTTGTCAAAGGGTGAAAGCGAGTTTTGGCACCCCACAATAATTTATTAGGCAGCAATAAGCAATGATTTCGCCCAACAGAGGTTAAACCACGCAAAACCCTGCGTAAAAGCAAGGGGGGTCTTAGGGGGTCTGGAAATAAGTTGAAGAAATAGGACAGTGACCAAATACCTAGAACTTATCGAGGAGGTCTTAATGTGTGCCGGGATGGAGTTTTTGCCCGACAGCGTCCTTCTTAGTCCATCCTGTATGTCTCTGAAATTGCTGTCAAAATCTTGCAAATTAAAATTTCGACATGGGGTTGTTTTGGAGTGTGGACGGCGAACCGGTTAAGGGGGAATCCTGCTTTAGGAGGCTCAATAAATCGTTTTTTTCTTATCGCTTAAATCTATTCCTGATGTATCTAAGAATATGTATCTAAAGTTATAGAGGCTAATTTACAATATTTTATAGATACAGCATTAAACGCAGCGGTGTGTCGAGCCGGTATACGGGCGCTCGGGCAGTTGGAGCTTGGAGCGCGCGCTCCTTCTCGCGGTCGAATAACTCCGAACTATAACGTGTGTGTAAAGCCGACATCGGCCTGTTATGAAAAAAGGATAAACAGAAGTGAGACGACAGATAAGAAGCAACCGCATAGGTATCGAAGGTAGTGAGGGAATAAGACCGGTCCTCTCAACGGTAAACTTTAAAGCGCGTTTTCTCGAGTTTTTGTTTTTATGATTTTTCTAAACGGCGGGCGAGATCGCAAGGAAAATTAAAACAAACCAATTAGCTTCAGTTTTGCATTCTCTTCTATTTGAACTAAAAAAGATTGTACAAAAAAAAATTTAAACAATTTTTTAAGCAAGTTGAAATTATTTTTTTTTGTTTTAAAAGCACTTTTTTTTCAAACCTGAGAAAGATTTTAAATTTCACAATTTTTTGGTGTTTTCTTAGTTCATTTAGAAGAAAAATACATGAAAATAAAAATTTTCTGTTTTTTTTTGTCAGACGAAAATTACGAGCTCCATCTTTCCTGCCAATTGGAGACTGCAATTACAAGGTGTTGCACAAATGTGCATAAAAATCGGCTGCGTTTGAATATTTTTTCTCTCGAAATTTTTTTTAATGTTCCACCACACAATACCACACAATGTTTTAATGCAATAAAATAATCTGAACAGTTCGTTAGATTTGCGTATTCTTTTCTGTCCTAAAAAAAAATTCCCACAAAAACGCTTTTTTTTAGGCCTCCTAAAGCAGGATACTCCCTTAAGTCACAACGTAGCGCCTTCGGGGCATTCAAACCAACCCTATAGGCTACCGACAATTAAAAACCGCAAGTCTCTAACTCGAATAGAGCGCAAATGGCGCTAATCTAAAAGTGTTACACTAATTTTGACAAGCAGTTTATTTTAAGGCTGGGCCCATTCCATCATATTTCCCATCCTTCATGAATCCATTTTTAGTGTGAAAATTCATAGGTTATTATTAAATGTGGTATACCATTATAAAGCGAATAAAACAAGTAATTTTTTTATTAATCATTTTTTAAAAAATATTTGCAATAACGTACTATTACTGTTTTTTATGTAATTAACTGCTAAATTATGTCCTTGATAGAGGTGAAGAATATTTTTGTTATCATTAAAACTACATACATAAGTACTTCTAATATGTTTAGGATGGAAAAACATATTTTGATAACAAGAATTGGCATTGGAATATAAAGTAAAAACAATATAAAGATAAAAATGCAAAAAGAGGTTTTGGACGTCGCCACTCCTCCAACCTCTAAACATTTGAAGGTTTGTTGAAGGTTTGATTTGGCGTTTGTCGATTTAAGGATTGTGGATTTGGGATTCGTAGGTTTGGAGTTTGTGGGTTTGAGGTTTGTGGGTTTGGGTCATATATTTCGTATCTGGATTGATACACAGAACCTTGTGATGAACAAGGGGCTATTTGATGCTATTCTGAACGTTAAAAAAACTTCAATGAAAGATCCACATTTTTAATATTAGTTATTTTGCGTCCGCCATATTGAGTTAAAAAAAACATCAAATTGGTAACTAGCGCCCGCAATAACCCCTGAGTACAATTTTTTTGAAGTAGAACACAAAATTTCAGTGAACATATTTTCAAGCTTCTAGTCCGCTATCTCGGGTCCGCCATTTGGAATTTTGCAAATATGTCTACGAATTCGTAATCAGCGACCTCCAAAACCCCAATTTCTAAATTTTTAGAAAGATTTAATAAAAAACAGAGCAATTAATGATTTTTTCGTAAAAAAAAACGCGTTTTCTGCAATTTGTTTATAACTATTTCAAAATGCGATTTCTCTAAGAAGAAAAAAATACATATATCAGGGTAAATCGAAATGGGTTTTGAAGGGCAAGAGTAGAAGGTCTTCGGAAAAGAATACTCTGATTTCTGGTAAAAATTTTTATTGGCCTGTGTTATGTATAAATTATTTCTTCTGATCTATTGCATTGTCTGTTTCAAGTTTGATGTCCACCCTCATAACACCCTGTATATTTGCAGTTCTAACATCTGAAATTAATAAAAATATTTTAATATACATATATCAACTTGATTAGGTACTTTTTAAGCGGCAACACGTTCTTAAGATCACAGGTGCACGATGCACATCGCGATGTGCCATTAGAGGCGGTCGACCAACGTGGGATTAATTCCCGTGCCCGCTGGAGCGAGGAGTGCGCGGGGAGAGGAGCGCGTATCGGCGGAGGACGTGCTGCGACGGTTCCTCACCCCGGCGGTGGCGGCAAAACCGCCGCCACGCGGCAGTCAGTCCTTGCCGCTACCTCTGCTGAGGACATGTTGTGGATCCTCCGCAGGACTCGCTTGTCGGGCGCTGCCGCTTTACTCAACACGCTCAACAACAACAGTGGCAATGGTAAGAATTTTAATATTAATCCTTTGAGATTTTAAATTTAAACACATACTGTCAAATTCGTAATGCGGAACGACTCAAGGTGATGAGTACAAAGGTTAAGTAAAATGATAAGTAACAGTGATAATTAGATATTTTCATCTAGCGCTGAATTATTACCTACATTTTTTTTCGAGATCTCGAATGTTGTGAAAATTACCGAGTCGAATTTTCCTAGAGCATTCGAGACTGAGAAGAAATTTATGGTGATTAATTCAAGCACTTGGGAGATTCGGTAAAAAATGTTCACATCTAACTATAATTAAGAACTATAGACATCTTGTTGATGTTTTTATTATAGGATACAATATGAAACAGAATTACGAAATAGGCTGGGCATGCTGACAGAAAAGTTGTGTATTAAAATAAGTGGCGTTTATATAATACCTGTAATAGTTATCTACATACATTACATCTATATAATTAGTGCGATATGAGCGATAATACTGTCACGAAAAGGGAAATCTTGCTAAGACGAGATCGTAGACTGAGTCCTAGTATTCACGAGTGTAGTAAAAAGCTTTACCGCACATGTAATGTACAACAATTGATTTAGGACTGTTTAAATACAAAAATACATTATTTTTTAAATTCTGTTACATCTAAATCTATTAATTAATTGTAATGAACGTTCATTACTTCATTACATCTCTAGTGATATAGTATGAGCTCATTACACCGCTAGTGCTGTAATGATTTGCATTACTTAATTTAAATTGTTAAAAATGAACGATATAATAAGATCTTATGATATAAGTTGTAGATACATATATTTTTTTTCTCGTTAGAATTTGATTATTTACCTACGTAATAGATATAAAATATGTTTATAATTTTATGTTCATGTAGAAATAAGAAATAGTACGTCATTAATAAATAAAGCCGGCAGATCCGAGCGGCGCGGCGGCCCATCTCAACGGGCCATATCTCAACGGAAATAACAGGGTAAGTTTAACACATTTCGTTCTAAATTGCAACAGTTTATTGTTTTCATGAATTTTGTTTTTGCACATACAAGTAGTAAGTAGTATGACGCGTATGGTTACGGCCCGCCGCCCAGATCTGCCGGCTTTATTAATAAATAATCAAATGTCAGTTTAATGTCGCATTAACAATTGACGAAAAATTTAGGGTTTTCTTAGGCTAGCCAGCAGGACGAATATTTTTGAAATTTTTTTCGGTGCTATGGTAACTGCTAAAAATAAGAACATCCGATCGGGTTTAAGATATACTAGATGTTAAAATTTTGCAAGAATTATGCAGTCGGTAAAGTTACCGAACCCATGTTTGTTTAGTCATGATTAACATGCATATGTACAGGGTGTGAAAAATTAAACACTTTAAAATGGAAACATCTGTCTGTAGACGAAAACTAATCGGTGCCTGGGGCTCAATTTTACACATTTAGACATATGTATATCACAGTGTCAGAGATATCAATGTTAGAAAAAAAGTGTAACTTTTACGGAGTGAGTGTGAGTTGAATTTCTTTCACAGTAATATTTTAAGGTGGAATTCATAGCCGTCACTATACAAGTAAGTAACACTCAAGTGTCTGCTTCGACCAATATGGAACATCGAAATAGGCACTTTCGGTGAATGTTATTATAATTGAGCGACGACTATGAATTCCACTTTTCATAATTAGTAATAGAAAATTCGATATTTTAACATCGTATATTTTTGCGGGATGCTTTGCAGGAGACCTCTCTCCTTACTCTCTCACATTTATTTATTATTTTTTATTATCTTCTAGAATATTATTTTCTCGAAATTTCCATTGCTGTTTGTATAGTTTTTGGTAATACTGGAAAATATGTATTTTGAGGGGTGATTTTATTTTTTTCTCTGAAACTATTAAAGATAGAGGGGATGATTAAAAAAGAAAATGTATTATGTACTGTCTCGCGCAGCAGTCGAATTTTGACCAAATTTAGACCAGTTTATTTGTACGCATTTGGTAATTTCGTAATTTTTCTAAGGTGGTGACCTGACAGAACCCTAAGAAAAAATTAAACAAAGAAAATAGTGTGCAATCATTACGAACAGAATAGAACTTAAAAATATAAATAATAAAGAGAATAATGTGCAAAAAAGGGCATTATTACGTACGGAATAGCACTCAAAAAATGTAAATAATTTTCTTCATAATATAAAATTTTGAAAAACACCCCTCAAAATACATATTTTCCAACAAAGGGTACATGTCAGAGAGCCAAACACTATACAAACAAAAAATGTACAACAAAGTGCATGGACAATTTATTCGAAAAAAATCCTATCATATTCAGTTCCAGGGGCAATGTGCTTATCGTATACGAGGGGAGTAAATTAAGTAATGAGACTGGCAACGTAGCGCCTGATCTAGCAACACCAAATCTTGGAAGGGCGGTAGGAACATGTAATGCACCTTCAGTACAAGTTTGAACTTGTTAAGAGTCATTTGTTTGCTCTTGTTGTGACTGTTTGTGTTTGTGTTGTTGTGACTGTTTTCGTAAACCAGTTTTTTCTAGTGCGTTTTAAAAATGAGTGACATTAATTTTGAGCAACGGTGTGATATCAGGTTTTTCATCAGACTTGGACACAGTGCAACGGATACTTTTGCAAAACTTCAAGACGTCTACAAAAAACAGTGTTTTTTCCCACTGCACAAGAGAACAGGTTTTTCGGTGGTGTAAGGCAGGAGTCGGCAACCTTTTTCTATAGAAGAGCCATTTGGTGCTACAACGAATATAGTGCGGGCCGCATGTCATCCAAAAATTAAAAATACGTCATATTAGAATAACAGAAACACATAGGTATCTATCATAATGAATGTGAAATAAAACGGACAAGGAAATAATTCATAAAATAGTTTAACCCATTAAGTCCCAAATGTCCTGATTTTTTAAAAATTACACATTATTTAAAGATACAAAAATATTTCTGTATAAGCTACATATTTTTTTTTCTCACACTACGAACTTTGGTAAAAAATGTTCTAAAAAATGTCTTAGAATCAATCCAAAAATACGCTATATACATAATTTTTTTCATATTATTTCAATAACATTTTTGGAAATTTCTATTTCGTGATTTTTTGGAACAATAAAAAATCGTCTAAAAATCCTGAAAAAATATATATCAATAATTTTTTTTCTCGAAAACTATAATATTTTGGACATTTCTCAAGAACAAAAATGTCTTGGAATTTTTTGAAAAATTTGTTGATTTTTTCATGTTTTTTTTTATTGTTCCAAAAACCACAAAATCGAAAGAGCAAAGGGCCATAAGGGAAATTTAACATTGTGATTCCGATTTTAAAATGGTATTTTTCCTCGATGACCCATGATGACCTGCCACTAGCCCTAGAATATTATGGAAATCGACGCGTACAATTTTTTTATAAAAAAATTAAAATGTCAGATTCTTCAGCATTAGGTCTATGGCAGAAATTTGAGCTTTGAGTCTCTTGATGACCACGTGGCTCATCGATATTGGACATGAAACTTTCAGGGCCCAAAGATATTGTCATAAGACATATTTTGGCAAGGCGGCAAGTTGTAACTAATTTTTTGTGGCCGCTAGGGGGCGTCAAAGTTTTTCTTACTTTTTGTTAAAATTCCGCTTAAAATGAGTTTCAGTCGATGCATTGGGACGGAAATCATCGAATTAGATGAATTCTAATGTTGCAAAATACAGTGAAAAAAACATTATTCCTAAAACATTTATTTGTTATTCGTTACTGAAAATGTATTTTACAAAATAAAATATACATTATTTACAAAGTGAATCACATTAGCTCGTCTTCATTTTTTGACATTTCTGCTTCTTCGGTATCGAAAATTGAAGATAAGTTTCGGTGATTGGCCAAGTTAATATTCGCATGTCTGGCATAGGACAAATACCACACAATGGCACAAAGTGCGAACAACAGCCGAGAGTTCGACACCCGGACTTGCATTTGCAGTAATAACCCTCTATCGATTCGTATCCTTGGTCATTCAGTTTATACTTGATGTAAACATTGTAGGCCTTTGACGCAATGGGTCGTGATTGGATTTTAACTCGGATGAGATTTTTGACTTCTTTGTGAGTGCAATATTGGAGGACGAATTCAGATTTCGATGATTTGGGGATGTGGTCAATCACGTAGGATTTGCATCGTTTGATTTGATACGAACCCAATGTGAAACGCATTATGTTGTGTTCGTCAAGTATTGGGAAATCCGTCAGAGCACTCTGGTTGAAAGTTTTCCATTCGGATCTTTTGCGATCTAAATCCAACGCTTGGTCTTTCAACTTGCACTCTGTGTTGACCAGTGCATTCATTCGCTCCGATATGAATCCTATCATATCTTTATCGGATTCGATTGGTTTGAAAAACTCTATAGATTGCCGCCGCAATTTTCCAATCGTCCAATGTCGATTCGATCATCGAGTTGAACCGTTTGTTGACCAAGAGTTTGTATCGTTTCAGAATTCCGTTGACAATCTCGATTTTGTATCGGCATTTCGTCGCCTTTCTTGTTTGGTTGGCTTCAAGAGATGTCAGTTGGGCTTGTTTGGGTGGAATACAAGTAGGCATTGCGACTCTGTAATTGGCTTTCAGTTCTTTCGCATCTCTGAAACCGCGGTCGACAATGAAAACATCACTACTTTTAAATACACGGTCAAAGTCGTTCTTATATTTAGTGATGATTTCATCCATAATGGTGGCATCGTTTTTCTTGGCTTCATAAGGTCCAGAAGACTCCTAATATATAGCCATTTACCGCAATTGCGATCATCGGTTTGATAAGTGGACAGCCTTTCTGAAGCGAATAGGTCTGTCTTTGGAACTCATTGTTATTGATCTTTTGGATATACGCGTAGGTGCCGTCCCACATTGTTGCGATATCACCGGAATCACAATGAAGAGCATTCACCATCGTTGATTGATGGGATTCGATGAGTTCACAGGGCAAAGTTTCCAGGATTAAATGACTCGCCCACCATATTGTTGATGAGTTCTTTTCTCACTGATCGCGTCCTCTGTCATTCGAAGAAATCGAGTCAGTTCTTTATTAGTTTGTCCAGTTCTAAGTTTCGTCAAATATATCGCTAATGACTGTTGTGTCGTTCGGCTTTTGGAATTTCTCAATTCGGAAATGCATTTGTCGTGAATTTGATCAATGAGTTTCTGGGTGGGTACTGGACCTCGGCGAAAAAACTGGACTTTCACAAAACGAACAAACTTACTGGGTCGCAATTGCTTTCAAAAGATTAAAATTCTTTTTTTAAATTGAGTATTCGTAAACCAGTGAAATTTTATAGTCTTCTGATCGAAGGGTTCAAACGAATTGGCTGGAGTTTCACAAATCAGGTTAAAAAACCAGTCATATTCTTCGTCTTCCAAAGTCACTTCGAAATCAGAAGCGAGAAGATTCATCTGTTTGTGTGAGGTCTCCATTGCTTGTATAATGATTTCCACAACATTGATAATTCGGTGGAACATAAAGGCGCCGGGTGATGAAGATATTACGGCGCAGAGACTGTTGGACTCGATTGCGAGAGTCAGAGCAATTGCACACAAAACAGTTTTCTTCCGTGTCTTTGACTTTTATAACATTCACCGATCGGTGTCTTTGTTCTTCTTCGGAGTCAGGCGGCGATCGGTCATGACTTTGGGTTTCAAGGATTTTTTTTTATTTTTGGCATAACACTTTACACACACGAAATAGTTTTCGGTAATTGTCGCGCCTTTGGCCTCTTCAAGGGATTTTTGGATTTGAGCTCTGATGCCGATTCTCAGACCACACTTTTTTTCGCGTGACAGAAGACTATTTCGCAGTCGGCGCAATTACTTCTCGCTCTCCTATTGGAACCACTGGGATCAGGTGGCGGTTCCATATCACTATCCTAAAAGTATTGATATTAACTCAGACTGAATGTAAACTTACTTAAATCTCAATTACATTCATGATTCAATATAATGACAACTATGTGTCAATTGAAAAGCCAAAATAATTATTTCAATATACTGAATATAATTATCTTATTATAATAACACAGCCACACAGAAAAACAGTTCTATGCAGCGAGCATGAGGGTATGGAATCGACAGATTTCATACCCTCATGCTCGCTGCACAGATTTTTTTTTGTGTGTGGATGTGTAATTATTACTTACCATTATTCGACTGATTTTTGATGATGACACCGATTTCGAGTTCAATAGTTATGTCTTATGCACTTAAGTCACTTAAGGCACTTAAGTGACTTCACTTCACTATTTATAAATGACGCAATTCTTTATTTGTGAAGAATTAGAGAGCGATGTGCACACTAAGCAATCACAAACACAACTGAAGCGTTTCGAGCTCTGCTCTCTTTTTTATAGGTACCATTCGCCCGAACCATAAGTACGTCGCTCAATTCTAATTGGCTAATAATAGCATGACGCAACATTTGCAGCGCTATGATTGGTCACTCTTTGCTGACTTAATGTAATTTCTGGAAGTTTCCATTTGTCATACCTTATGGACGAATCCGCATCGATTTTCGAATGCATCGATTGAAACCCATTTTTAGCGGGATTGTAACAAAAAGTAACAAAAACTTTGACCACAAAAAAATAAGTTACAACTTGTCGCCTTGGCAAAATATGTCTTATGACAATATCTTTGGGCTCTGAAAGTTTCATGTCCAATGTCGATTGTGGTCATCAAGAGGCTCAAAGTTCGAATTTCTGCCATAGACCTAATGCTGAAGAATCTGACATTTTAATTTTGTATAAAAAATTGTACGCGTCGATTTCCATAATATTCTAAGGCTAGTGGCAGGTCATCATGGGTCATCGAAGAAAAATACCATTTTGAAAATCGGAGTCACAATGTTAAATTTCCCTTATGGCCTTTTGCTCTTTAAAAATGTCATTTAAAAAATCTGAAAAAAATTTGAGTATTTTTCGATTGATTCTAAGACATTTTTTTTCCTAGAAAAGTTTTACCCGAAGTCAGTAGTTTTTGAGAAAAAAAATGTATACAGAAATATTTTTGTTTCGGCCGCCATTTTGTTTTACCAAAAATTTTAGAAATTAAATAGTCATTTATTATTATTTAACCCCCTTTTAAAGTGAGATTTCCGGGAATTACAAATAGCCAGAAACGATTTTATTGCCAAGCCCATATATTTAGGGTGTTTCTTACCTGAAAACTTGATAATAGTTAAAATTTGAAGATATTTAATTTTGGACTTTTGCACAGCTAGATTATCGATTTCGTCCAGTGGGCGCTGGTGTAAGGCATTCTCAGAAGGAAGAGAGCTGACTGAAGATAAACCACGCAGCGGAAGGCCTTCATCCTCAAGAACTGATAAAAATGTCGATAGAATACGGGATCTTGTGCATTCAGATCGTCGGCTAACTACAAGAATGATCGAGGACAAGTTAAATTTGAATCGTACCCACTGTTCATAAGATTTTGACTAACGAATTGGGGATGACAAAAATCTGCGCAAAAATCTGCGCATCTTGTTACAGAGCCATTTCAATTAACGAGTTTTTAGCATGTAAAAACATTCCTGTGGCTCCTCAGCCTCCTTATTACCCTGACTTGAGTTCTTGTGACTTATTTCTCTTCCCGAGATTTAAAAATCGTCTCAAGGGATGTCATTTTGGGACTATAGAAAACAGTCAAATGGCTGTAACCGACCAGCTGAAAGCTATTTCATTATATGCGTTCCAGCAGTGCCATGAGGAATGGAAGAACCGTATCCAGCGATGTGTGACTTCCCAAGCAAGTTATTTTGAAAGAAACAATTATAAAACAAACATTACAAAAATTGTAATTCTATTCAAAAAAAAAATATTAAAAAACCTCATTACTTAATTTACACACCTCGTACTTATCATGATATGCTCTTTAGCGAGGTAAGATTGTGTAAGATATTTTCATAGCTGTTATCAACTTTTTTGAGTTGACGTCATCGAATTGTTCTTAAACGAAAACTGTCCCCAAATATATCCGAATTTGCGATAGAGGAGTTACATACAAATAAAGGCGATAGTTTCATACAAATGTGCATCTAAGGCCTGGTTCGTCCTCTTTGGTCTCCAGGCCTAGGTGAAAAAGGATACTCTACTGATTCTGGCCTTCAATACTACGGCGGTTGTTCTGTGCGGCAGGAAAAAAATAAGTCTTATTACTTTCCGGACAAACCGTACATGCAGTCTGTACAGGGTGATCGATTTATCATAGGAAATGAGTTTATCTCGGAAACGGCAGAGAGAAATTAATTTTTCTGAACGGTAAATCACTTTTACTAACCTTCTCTAAAAAAAAAACTCACATCCTATGATAAATCGATCACCTTGTACATACAGGGTTCGGCAAAAATCTGGAATAATGCGTATATCTTCTTATCCATTTATTTTACAGGAATGTTCTTCAAATAAAAGATGATTTATTTATTTGCATGTTCTGATGATCCTCATTTTATAATATTATATTATTTTGTAGCTGCGGTAGCCATCTTTGTTTGTTTAAACATCCGAGAATATAAAATTTTCCTCAATTCCTATTTCGAGAAAAATTTTTTTTGCAGTTTGGTTCATTTGGTAATCCCCAAATACTATCAGTAAATTAGTATTTGATGGAAACCCATAATATTTGTACATATGTATAAACTAATAGTTACCATGAAGACTGATTTGCCTGCATCACATGAATTGCATCTACTCTCCAAAACGACACATCGGATCAAAACAAGTGTTTAATTAAATTAGTTTGTCTCAAAGGGGGCATCCAATAATACCAAACTTGATCTCCCACGTCTCCCCCCTGGGGTGGAGCGGGGGGCAACTTCGAAATTTCAAATGGGAACCCTCATTTTTTATTACACATTCGTATTCTACGCCACAAAATACGTAGGTTTTTCGAAAGCACAACATTGGGATTTTGATTTTGACCAAACATTATGATCTAAGGTAATAAATTACAATAATTTCTATCAAATAAATAGATTAACACTTCTTAATGTTGAAAGTAATTTTTGACAACAAACATATCACCACTTACACCAATATTTCGACCTCTTAAGTCGTTCATCTTATCTGGCCGTCCCTTTTTATACTTGTTCTTTAACTTAACCCCAGAAAAGAAAGTTACAGGGGATCATATCAGATGGCTGGCCTAGTTAGCTGATTTGAGCTCCTGTGACTTTTTTGTGTGGTTACGTTAAAGGCATAATAAGAAACGGCTAAATAAGGTGTTAAAAAACGACTGAAGAGTTCCAATTATTGACGTTATGAGGGTAATAGTGGGTGAGATGTTTGTGAATGCGAGAGCTTTTGTGTACTAGCAATAATGGTACACATTTTCCATATTAAATGCGATTCATGTGATAGCAAGCAAGTCAATCTTCATGGATACTACTAGATCATATTTTTGGTTGCCGTTGAATATTAAATTATTGATTGTATTTGGAGACTTGCCAAATAAACCAAAATGTTAAAAAAAACTTAAATTTTTTTATCGAAATACTCATTATGTAATTTCATCAAAATAAATATATAGTCGTATGCAGAATAGTGGGCCAGCTCAAATAAATAATTAAATAAAACATAGAGTGCTATTTGAAAAAAAGGAAGATGGCAGCCACAGTTCTGTTATAAAAAAAAAGAATTTTGAAAAAAATCACCCTAATAAAATTTGTGACCTTGAATTTGACCTTGAACATGACCTTCAAGGTCATTTGAAGGTCAAGGTCGCTTTATAGGAACACCTACTTTTGACTCCGGAATCGAAAAAAGCGGAAAAAATTACAGTCGAATACGACCTTGATTACCCTCATTTCAAATTGTGGAAGTCACCACCCTGAAGTCAATCTCATAATATCGTGGGAAAATGATTCTTCGCAAACTAGAGATACAATGTCACAAACGGTTTATTCCTGGTTATCCATTGATAACCTCAAATTTGAACTTGACCATGTCCCTCAAGGTCATTTCAAGGTCAAGGTCAAGGTCATTTTTATAAACGTGGAACTGCATATTCTTGAGCCCGAAAATGAAGAATGGGAAAAATTCGAGACAACGATAATCATCTCATCAGAAAGCCACTCCAAAGTCAAACGTACAAAATTGACCAATGAGGGTGGTGACCTCCCCAATTTGAAATGAGGGTAATCAAGGTCGGATCCGACTGTGATTTTTCCGTTTTTTTCGATTCCGGAGTCAAAAATTAGGTGTTCTTGTTTGAAAAAACGACCTTGACCTGCAAATGGCCTTGAAGATCATGTTCAAGGTCAAATTCAAGGTCACCAATGGATAGCCGGGGGAAAAATCCTAAAACTTTTGCATAAAACATTTTTTCCAAAAATGCACTCCTGGAGAGTTATTCTGCTGTTCCGGCACTTTTCTGTACACCCTGTATACAGATGATTCCACTTAAAATAACAATGTTGACATCTATTTCTGGTAGAAGCCCCAGATCTCTCATAATATTTTAGTTAAATATAATGTATCAGCTTTACTTTGCCGCCACATTTTTAACATTCTTTATAAACTGATAAGGTTGCGAATTGACAATCCACAAAAGCGTTATTTTTTTTTTACTGAAAGTATGCGAATTGTTCGTAATGATATTGCATAAGACTGCAAAAAGGGAATCAAGATATGTTATGATGTATCTGCGAGTGATCATGATTCCTGCGAATCCCTGTCAATGAGAAAATACAGTGAACACCCCCGAAGCAAAAGGTTGCCATTATCCAAACCCTGCCACTATCGAAATACTAATTAAGTTACCGATAGTGAGCATAAATCGTTTAGTCAACAAGTGAACTACTGAGGTGAGGTGAATGTAACAAACGAAGCTTTCCACTTTCCGCTACTTGTACGACCCGAATTCTGTTTGATATCAGGAGAGACTTATTTAATTTTCGTTTTTATTTGCCTCAGGGGTTGCGGTTATTGTTATTTTCGTGACTAAATCCAAGAGTTGTGTCATTAATTTCTTTTGTTCGTTCTTACATGGATTCCGAGACAGTCCTAATTAATTCAGTTTCTAAATGGCTTCCTATTTTTTTATACCATGTATACATATATACATATGTTGTATAACGGGAATTAAGGTTCTCTTTAGCGACGTATTAGTCGCATTGAGCGCAATATTGATTTGAGGCTGATTCAAAGGTTGTGACTTCTCTGTGCGATAAAAGAATGTAATTAGTGTTATATATCACATTAAGTTTGTAACCTTTCATGCAATTAATTTTCATTTGTTCCTTTTTTTGAGATTAAAAAGTATATAGTATGTTGAGGGGATAAATACGAGTACTATATTTTTTCTTTGTCAAATCAGCCACCCCATTTGCCCATTTCATTTTTGCGAAAAAAATACTTTTCCGGGTATCAAAATTTTCGTCATGAAGTGTAGTCTTTGATGATGCTGTCTGGAGTTTTGCAGGAATGATCAAACATAACCTCAAAATGGCGGTCCTTATCAAGACGTCGCTCAAAAATACGACTTTTTCATAAAAATTGCTGAAAAAGAAATAAATAACGCATATTTTTTTTATCAGACCAATATACTCAATAGTATTTTGACTCGCTGAATCCGATTCCACCGTCAGAATTGAAATAGGGGGTCTCATTTTTTTAACCTCAAAAAAGCCAGTCAGAAATCAAGATTTGTAAAAAAATGAATAGATTTATGTAAAGTTTGGTATATGAGTATGGTATGATTCGATTACGAATCTGAAGTCAGATTTTTAAAATTCAAGATGGCGAATCCAACATGGTGGACGAGATTCTTAAAAAAACAATGGATTGATGCCAATTTTGGTATAAGGGGGTCTTTGGGGTCGCTGTTTATGAATCTGTCACCAGATTTCTAAACTTCCAAGATGACGGCCCAGTACATGCGCATGCGTATTTGAAAAAATCACTGTAAACTCGACTAATCGACTTGAACTTTGTTAGTCGGGAATTTTTTGGGGTCGTCGATTATGAATCTATCATATTTCTAAAATTCTAAAATAGTGGCGCCGCACGGCGCATGAGCGGTTTTGAAAGAAAAGTAAAATTGATTAATCCCTCTGGAATTTGATATCCGCGGATTTTTGAGGTCGCTGATTACGAATCTATCATCAGATATATAAAATTTCGAAATGGCAATTCAGTACGGCGCATGGAATAGATACATCAGATATTCGGAGATATTGAATATCACCTGTATTTCAAATCATTAGCTCAGAGTTAAATGCCTTGAAATGTAAGGAAGAGCTGAAAATAGAACAAAATTTCTTGAAAAACGTGTGGTCTGGTAAGGCAGACTACACCATATCAGTCGAGTGCATTCTTTCTTGATAAAAAATGCTGTCAACAAAAAAATTACTGTGTTCCTCTGACGGGAAATTGTAAGTTGTCAGTTTTCAACCAGGAATAAATTTTAGTTTTTTTTTTATTCATGACTAATTATAATAACATAAAATAATTTTATTATTTTTAAGTAGACAATTTTGTTTAAATAGATTTTTATAAAATTTATCAATATAAAATAAGTTTTGACAAAGGAAGTTTAGTACTTTGCGGCCCAAAAATAAATTTCCATATTTTTATATTGATTTTTTCAAACGCGCATGCGCCGTACTGAGCTGCCATATTGGAAGTATAGAAATGTGATATGATGATAGATTCGTAATCGGCGATTCCAAAAACCCCCGAGTAAGAAATCCCATGTCAATTGATTAAGTTTACATTGACTTTGCAACAGCGTATGCGCCATACGGCGACGCCATGTTGCTGTTTCAGATATCTAGTAGCAGATTCATAATCAGATTGGTCTTCTATTGGTTTTGGATTCTATTGGATTCTATTGGTTTTTTGAGAATCTCGTTTACCATGTTGGATTCGCCATCTTGAATTTTGAAAATCAACTTCAGATTCGTAATCAGCAACCTCAAAAACCCCCATTCACCAAACTTTGCATAAATCTATTTATTTTTTACAAATCTTGGTTTCTGACTTTTTTTATATTAGAAAAAAAAAGACCCGCTATTTCAATTCTGACGATGGAATCGGATTCAGCGAGTCAAAATACTATTGGGTATGTTGGTCTGGTCAAATGAATATGCGTTTTTTATTTCTTTTTCAGCAATTTTTATGAAAAAGTCATATTTTATTGTGGGACGTCTTGATAAGGACCGCCATTCTGAGGTTATGTTTGATCATTACTACAAAACACCAGACGGCATCAAAAACTACATTTCATGACCAAAATTTTGATACCCGGAAAAGTATTTTTTTTCGCAAAAATGAAATGGACATATGGGGTGGCTGAGTATACAGGGTGAGATATATACAGGGTGAGTCAGGAAGAATGGACCTACACTAAACTGGAGATCCTAAGACACCAAAATATTATGATTGAGCTCAACATGCTTTATACCAATGTCGCTGGTTTAAGAGACACAGTGTGTTATTCTGAAATTTCTCAACAACTGAGAAAGTTTTGATAGTATACATCTGAAAATTGGTAGTTTTATGTTTTTTTTTTTTGGTGTGAGAATTACAAATTTTAAGCTTATTTAGACGTTGTTCCTAGAGGGCGCTAGTTTTACCATATTATTTAGGTAAATTAAAACATTTTTTTTTTAGATGAAAGTCGATAATCTAAAAGAACCATTAATTCTATAGAGAAAAGGTACTCTTGTTTAGGTCATCTAAATATATCGGTTTTTAAGTTATTTGCAATACTGTATAAAGGTTCCATGTATTTTATTTTTTTATTTTCAAAAAGTTGAAGATGAAGTACGGAGAAGCAATCAAAGCAAGAGTAGATAACAATAACAATTGTTGGTAATGTACCATGGTTACTTTTTCAGCGAAAAGATCCTGTTTCGCCTAAGCGGTTGTAAATATTTCTGAAAATTTTATGATTAGGTTGGCTTCTATTTGTTTAGATATCTTCGGGCCGCTTCATGTCCGCTAAAATTTGCCTGAGAAAAAATACAAATCATATTACGCATCTCACTGTTAGAAAAATGATTATGTCGTGTCATTTTATGATTACTAGCTAGTTCTCTTGCACAAATAATTACTGATATGTAAATTTCACAAATGTTGACACAAGCCTACTTAGAAAAAATATAGCAATATCAGCGTTTGAAAAAATCAACAATATACATTGTACCTTTTAAATGCAAAAAACTTAAAAAACCGATAGATTTAGACGACCTAAGCAAGAGTACCTTTTCTCTTTAGAATCGAGCGTTCTTTTAGATTCTCTCTTGTTTTACGCATGGCTTCACCGGTAAAAAAATATGTTTTAATTTACCTAAATAATACGGTGAAACTAGCGCCCTCTAGGAGCAACGCCAAAATAAGCTTAAAATTCGTAATTCTCACACCAAAAAACATAAAACCACCAATTTTCAGATTTATACTATCAAAACTTCCTCAATTATTGAGAAATTTCAGAATAACATTTAAACTTTGAACACGCTGTATCTCTTAAACCAGAGACATTGGTATAAGGCATGTTGAGCTCAATCATAATATTTTGGTGTGTAGTATCGCCAGTTTAGTTTGGCCCATTCTTTGTGACTCACCCTGTATATATCATATTTACTATATCAAAAATACGTTTAATTTTGGCCAAATAAATTTTACACTCTCACTTGTTATTGATCTTTTAATGGGGTTTAAAGTTAAAAAAATTCTTATATCCTCGGTAAAGTACAAGAAAATATCGTCTAATGGGGATCCTTCGTCACACATAGACTCTTAAGACCTGAAATAAAGTTAATCTAATAACACAGCCATACAAAACTAATTTTTTTGGCACAGGGGTCTGACTATGTGTACCCTATGTTTTCAGGGTCGCTGAATCCGAATCCAAGGTCAGATTGACCCCATCACGTCAGGATTTCGACATAACCTCAAGAAACTCTATAACCAACGCTGTTTAGTCCTGTGACGTTTATACTCAAGCTTTAAACTAAAAAACCAATCTGTTAATCCACATAAACCCACAACCCTATAACCCCGTAACCCCATAACTACTAACCCTATAACCCCGAAACCCCATAACCCCGATACTAAAGAAAATAAATCATCAATGCCAATCTGCATTATATCAATGTTACAAAACAAGAACCCATAACCCTATCACTCCATAATTCCATAACCCCCGTAACCCCGAAACCCCGTAACCCCATAACTCCATACCCTGTAACCCAAAAAAAAAATAAATCATCACAGGCAATCTGCATTATGGCAATTTCTCAGGTGTTGAAGATTCCGTAAACCTATTTTATTAAACCAAATAAACCCATAACTAACTCCATAATAGCTTTTATAGGTTCACTTTTTTTCACGCAACCTCCTCGCGGTGTACATCGGATAACATTGATGCTGACAGTTTTACAAATATTAAATAGATTTACAATTGAGTCCGATACTTTAGGGATATGGTACTTTTAATTATAATTTATCGGGTTATGAGGTCATAGGGTTTAACAGCTTTAGTTTTGTGGAATCCATGCCACGATAGTTGTTTTGGTGTGAGAGATTGAGTATGACGATTTTAGTAACATGGTTATGGGGTTATGGGGTTACGGGATTATAGGGCTAGTGGTTATGGGGTTACGTGGTTTTGGGGTTACGGGGGAATACGGTTAGATGGAGATATGGAGTTATAGGGTTATGGGTTCTTGTTTTGTAACATTGATATAATGTAGATCGACTTTGCTCATTTCTTTTCTTTAGTATCGGGGGTTATTGGGTTACGGGGTTATATGGTTAGTGGTTATGGGATTATGGGGTCGTAGGGTTATGGGTTTATGTAGTTTTCGTTTTTTTATATACATACCCATATTGGTTTTTAAGTTTAAAGCTTGAGTAACAACGTTACATGACTAAACAGTGTTGATTATAGGTTTTTTGAGGTTATGGCGAATTAATCATCAATCTGACCTTGGATTCAGCGACCCCGAAGGCCCAGGCCGGGTGCCGGTTGGGGGGGGGGAAGGGGGGGGGAGGGGGGGGAAGGGGGGGGAGAGGGTGCGTGACGTGACGCATGACGCAATATTTTCCAGGGGCAACCCCAAAAACGTCGTTTTTTTTTATCAATTCACATAACAATTTTTCGGGGCTTTCCGCCATGACCGGCTCTCGCCATATAAATTATCATTTATACATTTGTGTAAAATCATAAATGCTCTATCTAGTTTTGCCTATAAGACTTTTGTACTATGTCCGGATCTGATGCGTGTATCAGATAATACAAATGAAACGATACAAAATGTATTGTTCTATACGATCGGGATTTCGACATAGATAGAACACCCTCTCTTTCAGCGAAAATTCACATCAATAACAATTATGCAAATTCCGACGACGTTGGTGCCATTTATCATTACTGTCAAAGCTCGTCAGGTCGTAATAATCCATTAATTTTGCTGTGCTCTCGTTTACCCTCAAATGTAAACGACAGATTGGGAATTGCACTGGTAGAGGTGGGCTGAAATAAAAACAAAAATATAATTTAGTCATCATAGCACCAGAGAGCCGACAACTCGTGCAGCAGTATTCGCATTAAATAATGGAATTATGTGGCTCTCAGAACAAAAGATCTGTATCCGAAAGCTAAATCTTATATCAAATGACAAAGCTCTAGTTGGATAAATACGAGTAATACAACCAATAATACTTCCAATAAAAATGGTTCTTGTACCTTCATTGTTATATATAGAGTTATTATGGAGAGTAATAAAAACAAAAGCAAAATAAAATGTAAATAAAGCAGTCTATCAGTAAAATTGATAGGGTATAAACATGTTGATCTAATCTTATTTTATCAGGAAGAAAGCAGGAGGGTCAATAAGGCGATTTTTTGTCCCATGCTCGATTAACTTCAAACTGCGTTATATTCACTCATCTACATAAGCCTCTCAATTTAACGAAACCTTTTTTTCATTTGAGTCAGTATTATAAGAAAAATAAGCCTTTTGTTTTTGCATCTTTATATGGGATTTTGGTTTTAGAGATAAATATATAAACACTTCACTCATTTACCGATGAGCTCCTGTCATCATACTTGCTTTTTCCTTATATGTGCCCTGTAAAATGTTAAAATATCATAGTGTAACGTTTTGTTCACTACGGGTTCTTAAGGTACGAAAAATTAAACTCACACTACTTTCAACTAACACTATTTATTTAATAAATACAAATACACTGGACATCCACATATCCGAACTCCATATTTCCGAACTCACGATATTTCCGAACTTTTTCTCACGATATTTCCGAACTTGTACTTCCACACAACCGAACTTGTCGCTTTCGAATGTCGAATGTAGCTGTTGAATGAGCCAGAAAAACCCTTTGCGTATGCGTCAGGTTTGGTTATCCCTAGGTGAAGAAAGTTCGGAAATGTGAAATTTTGCGGAACGAAAAAGTTCGGATATGTGGATGTCGAGTGTACGGCTTTAACATTACGTAACTAACACTAATTTATTTTTATACAATTTATATTCGATAGTTGCACGAAGACCGAGATGCGTAATATGTCTCTAAGGATAGACTGGAGTTCTGGTTATTTATTCGAAGCGAACGGGCTCTCGATCGTGCCGGTTCAATCTCCACCGTTCGAGAAAATCGCATCGAGACGGCCGCTCGAAAAATCTCGACGCTTGTGGAATGTCCTGGAGGGTTACGCAACGCGGTGACGTGTCGGTGAATAATACTTGTGTTGCTGTACGGTTGACCGGCCGGCGATGCATGCTACTGGTGTTTTCGCCACACGGCCCCCCCTTAAAGACATTTCGTCCCGAATTGTACCATTATCCTCTGGTCCATGACGATACCTGCAGCATGGCCCATTCTTGCATCGAGACGTCCGGTAGAAGAAATAGTCTACAGTTTTCTCGTTCGGTGACCTCCTGAGGTTGTAGCAGCATACCAGGATTCCAGTACACTGGAAAAGGACTTCTAGCATACTTCTTATCACCCTCCAATTCAGGCCATCTAGTCCACTGGCTATCTTCGGTATCGCCAAACAATTTATATTATGGGACAAGAGCACATCCTTTAGTTCAACTAGTGTGTCCCAGACATTTTGATAAGTTGGTTTGTGGTGCGAAAGCTGCTTGGTCACCAAATAGAAGACGGACCTCTCTTTCTCTTGCCGTGATTTGAGGAACTCGTCCAACCTCTGGTCTTTGTCTGCGTAACTCCTCCAATTATTCAACCGCCTTCTTGAAGGTAAGTGCAATCCCTCGGGACATTCGGAGATCTGCTGCTACACAGTGGGCAAGACAGAAGTCAGCAGGAGCCTGGAACAGGTCACGTGGTTCTTCTCGCGTTACACCGTAGCGAGGTTTCTGACCGTTGGAATGAAGCGACATGAATTCCTCAAAAGAGAGTTCGCTGTCTGGTGGACTGACGTGTCGAACTTTGGCTTCAGCTTGTTCGTCATTGTTTCCGGCGAAAGGAGCCAAACGGTTGAAGTGGAACACCCTTAGTTTCCCTCTTGGTAATTTCTGGATCCGGTAGACGACATCGTTAATCCGGGTGACGACCTCATATGGATCTTCCCAGGAGCTTTGAAGTTTTGGAAATAATCAACGACGACGTTGTGGGTTATATAACTAGACTTGGTTGCCGGGTTGGTACCTCCCATCGTTGGCGTTGATGTCGTAGGTTTCCTTCATGCGGTACCCTGGATACTCGAAAGGACTCGTTCGTGGATGTCGTCCATTCTTTGATGTAGAGTACTGAGGTAGTCCTCTCCAGCTACGTCGTCCCCTGGTGTACAGCCGAACTTCAGATCACAGGACAGACGTAGTTCACGGCCCATGACGATGCTTGCAGGTGTTTGCCCCGTTGTTTCGTGGACTGACGACCGGTAGGCTAGCAGGAACAGGTGGAGAAACTGGTCCCAGTCCCTCTGGTGGTTGGAGACTACTTCGGATAAGTACCGGTTGATGGTCCTATTCATTCGCTCCACCATTCCATCCGTCTGCGGGTGCAGTGCAGTTGTCCTCGTCTTACGGATGTTAAGTGTGCGGCAAACATTTGAAACAGAGTCGGCTCAAAATGTCTTCCTTGGTCCGAGTGTAATTCCAAGGGTACACCAAATCGACAAATCCAGTCCTTGATGAGAGCGTCTGCCACGGTATTTGGAAGGACATACTCTACCCTCGGGGTAGTGTGGGTGGTAACGATCAAATGTCAAATGGGTACCGACATTTTTGTTGCAGAATTAGATTTTACGTGTTACGTAAATTTTTATTGAAACATTTTTTTTTCATTCGTTATATATAGCGTTCAATTTTTCCATGAAACTACTTTTAGCGTTATCCAGGAACAACGAGGACGTAGTAGTTTTCTGTTCCATTCAGAGTGCTTGTTTTATGTGAGCCCCTCGCCTCTCACTAGCGGGGTGCTTGATTTAGGTGAAATCCCTCACCATACTTAAATTAAATGCTCAAAATGATAACCTTGAACTTCATGCAACAGTGCGAGTGAAATACGAATCATGCAGTGAAATACGAATCAGCAAGTGCTGATTCGTATTTCAAATGCCTGTACGCATTTCATAAAGTTCGTCTGGTGTAATTGCGGCGCAAGCATCCTTGAATAGCTTCTAGAATCATTGGATAGCTTTTTTGAAAATAGTAAACGCGGGCTTTTGTCATTTCGATTCTACATGTTTTTTCCGAGAATTACGAAAAAAATTTTTTTTTGCGCCATTACAGCGCCATCTGTCACGAATCAAAAAAAAAAACTTTCGACAAAACCTACGTATTTTATGGCGAAGAATCCGAATGTCTAATAAAAAATAGAGGTTCCTATTTGAAATTTCAAAGATGCCCCCCTGCCCCACCCCAGGGGGTGGAGGTGGTGGGTCGAGTTGTATCATTGGATGCGCAAAAAAATTTTATTACCATTTTTTTTTATGATTTTCCAGTCCCAATGCAGTGATGTTTTTGGTTAATCTAGTCATCACTCCTCTGCCGATATTACTAGGGCGCATGTCTCCGCCTTCTCCAATCACATTTTACTGAATTTTCTTTGTAGATGTAGTCTAGCCGTATCATTTTTGGAAAACGGTCCTGTAAAGCATGTTCCATCCACTATCTCTGGAGCTCCTCTTCTGTTCACAGGCGTGTATCCAGCGTCCTCTCTTGCTTCTGCTGTTATTAACGGGTCCCCGTTGGGTAGTAGTTTTCTTAGGAAGCTTCTTGCTTAAGGCATTGATTTTTTATGTTCAATAGATCTCTCCCGCCTCGACTTCGAGGCAGGTAGAGTCTGATTACTGAAGAGTTAGTCTGCAAGTGTCTGAATTTAGTTAGGAGCTGTCTGGTAGGTCGGTAGAGCTCGTCAAGATGAGTAACGGACCATTTAACGAGTCCGAAAGAAGAGTATGTCAACACTGGGACAGCCAACGAGTTGATATTTTGAGGCTTTGATAAGATTGCCTCCAGATAAAAACGTATTCAGCAACTTTGTCACGCGGTTTTATATTTCTCTTGGAAATATTGTTTCAGTTGTTTGTGGTTGATATTATTATCTTGACACATTCCCAGGTAACACTATTTCTCTTTCGGTGGTAGTTGATGGATATCAGCATATACTTTTGGATTGTTATGAGGTGCTCCCTTCACAATACTCAGTGTGGCGCATTTATCCAGGCCAAAAGATATTATGATGTCGTCGCTGAACGTCCTAATAGTTTCAGTGAGGGCCTGGAGTGAATAGTTTTGATCATCCACGTAGAGCAGGTGACTTTGTGTTGCGCAGTTTCTGATGTTGATCTTGTTACAGCTGTTATTTTATTCAGTAGTGTAGATAATGAGTTGAATGAAGAAAATCGGTGATAGTGAATAACCTTGGAACATTCATTTTTTGATCTCAATCACCTGTGTTCCTTCCAGAGACAAATATTTGTTTTTCATTACTGCATAAGATGTTGGAGAAGAGCTCTTATCCGAGGGCAGACTTTCTAAATTTCCACAACTTTAAGTAGCCAATCGTGAGGCACAGAATCGAATGCCTTGCTGTAGTCGCTGTAATACATTGCAGTTTTGGGCTTGTTTCAATATCACAGCGTCGATTGATGTTTACAACCCGCTGTGTCTCTGATGCAACCCCTTTTGTTTTCCTCAAAGATGTTGTTTTCCAAGCAGTGACGATAATTTTTTGAATCATGATAGTCGTGAATAACTTATATATTGTAGACAGACACGTGATGGGTATGTAATTCTTCGGTTGTGCAACATAACCCTTTTTGAAAACCACGTAACGTGTTGCCTGTCATCAGGAATTCAGGTAAGGCATGAGGATCGTTAATCACTTTGCTAGAATATCGCGAATAATTATTATTATTGTCTTTCATTGATATTGCACAGCATATTTCATATGACGTAGCCTTTAGAGTTTCTAGGATTTGATATGACAGCAGAAATGTATGCAGAATACAGTCAGAGAAAATCACACACTTCTCACTATATTTGCATCAGCAGCTGAAATTTTCAATACGCCCACGACTGAACCTTGCGTCACTCTCAAAGGGAGTTCTAAAACTAATCGCCATTTAGTTTCATGACATTCACGACCGGAGTTACGACACCCGTTAAAGCCATTAGTGCATGATACTGTTCCAGAAAGGGACGGCCATTTCATGTGAAAGACTTATCTTTATGAGCACGAGCATAACTTAATTCAACGAAATTCGTTGAAGTTGCCCTAATTACGTAAATGTACTTCGTCTGTTGCAGAACCGTTAGTAATAAGTTCCCAGTAAGGAAATGGCAGTTGATATACGGACCAGTTATAGTCATCACATACATAAATAAAAATCTTAATGTGAACGGCAGTTGTAAAATGTAAATACCGAGTTTGTATAATGCGCTACGTTGTGGTAACAATATTGAATAAAGTTTGTTTACAAGTGGTCTTATACAGCTGATTTAAAAACAAATTTTAGCGTTTAAAAAAGCCAAAGATCAAATAACAGATATATAAATCTCATGTATGTGTATCCGTTCAGTGGCATGTGTTGGTAATTTGGAATAATACCGAGGGTAAAACTAGAGTTAATAGATTTACCTTTTTTAGTTTATTGCAGGTGAATCCGTGTATACTCGTATATCATTAACAACTTTCTATTGTTGATATTTGTATCACTCATTAAAATATGTATGTATAATAATAGGTAACAATAAACAGTTTCTTAATTCTTTAATTTCGCTTGTTTTTACTTTCCTTTATGTTTTTGACTATTTTCAGCTGAAGAGAAAATATTTGGGAAGATGTGTTATTAAGAAATACATGTGAGACTAATACATGTGAGACTAAGTACTAGATATGCCTTTAAATAAGTGAAATCAAGAAAAACTGAAGAACAATATTCGTGGTCTCGGACTGTGCATAACAAAAATACACAAACATCGAAAAATACAATAAACTGTTAATAACAACCAACCTGTTGATTCGACGATCAAGCAATGCGGAGAATACAATGAAGACCACTAAAACAGTTGAAGTGATAAATTAATGCTACACGTACTATATAGACAAAATTGCGTACAGTGTAGCAAAAGTAGCCTTGCTCTTGGTCGCAATAGACAAAACCTGAAATTGTGGACATTTCTTTTGTATCTGCAGCCGTGAACGCTTCGAGAAGTACAATATATTATTGTTTGTTTCTCTTATATCTTATCTTTTACATCTCTTGGGGTATGTTCGTACTACCTCGTACTACGTTCGTTGTGCGCATTTCGCAGGCAAAGCTATTCTGGGTGTACTGTACTTTATGTATATGTACATTGCAAACATTATCACGTGAGATTATTTTTTGATACCCACAGTGTACCTGTACTTGCGATACACTCGAAAATGGCTATAATCTACCCAATCGATTCAAAAATTGTATTCAAGACAAGACAATGACAGTATTTTTTTAATAATTGACAGATGTAATTTTGTGAGCAAAAAAATCATTTCATCGACTCTAATAAATAAGCATTGAGGAGCCGGCGAAAAGACGTTTTACCCATTTTCTCTTTTGATGTTTTAGTGTCGAACAGTTTTAATCTTCTCTTGAAGATGCCAACTTAGTTGGCGAAATGCGCGTCGAGAAAAGTATAGTAGTTCGGTGTTTCGTGGAAAACGTTCAGGTTTAGTTTTTTTTTCGAACAATCTCTTCTTAATGGATGCTTATGCCATGAATATAAACTGCCCCTGCTGGAAATTTGAAGCAATTTACCTAAAACTTGTGTTAAGTTTTAATTTAAGTCAGATAACTGTGCATACATCATCCCCACTCCTCCCCACCCATTAACTATTCATGGATCAGATTAAATGCCAACTGAATTAAACATCACCTGAAGACAACCCTGATACAGGAAGGGTAAATGATCGATTCTTCGTATACCAGTGAACTCGAGGATTCACTCGACGCCTAGAAGGCTGCAAGCAGTTATTACACATACGGGCATGTGACCAAATATTAATAATCAGCACGTTTGTATTTTTCTATGAGATTTTATATTTAGTTCGGATCTAAGGAAATTTTGATATAGTTTATTTTTTTATTATATCTATACATTATCTTAATAGCATAATAGCAAATAACTGTATTATAAGCCACGAAACAACTTAAACCTATGCTTTTATGCATAATAAATATTGTATTACAGTGGATCAATTTATATAAATAAAATTAAGTTTCTTCACGTGTTGTCTGGTTTCTTTGGTCGAATACGGTATATGTTAACAACATTTGATAAATAATACTTATCGTTTAAGTCAGATAAACAATTAAAATTTTAGTAAAACGTATTGTGTCATTTTGTATAAAATTTTGAAATACTTTCAAGAGACATTCGAACAGGGGATAACAATCTCTACTATACCCAATTTTAGTAAAAAATAAATAAACCGATTAGGCAGTGTATTTATTACTTGAAATTTAACCCAAACCATGATGGCAAAAATGGTAGTTTTTTCGTCCATTTTTTGGACCTCGAACTATAAACTTTTTTGTATATCAAATAGTACCTACCTACTATATGATGGGACATTAATTCCAGAGATTTTAAGAAGAGCATAGGCACAGTTCTGTGATATGAGGTGAAAGTGATATATGTAGGTTTCTCATAACCTATGAAAGTATATGAAACCCTTCAAGTGTTTCTTTGACCAAACAAACATATAACGAGGTGAAACATCAAATGGATTTTTTTACGCCGGATTCAAATATGACTTTAGTTCTTATCGAATACTAGCGACCCGCCCCGGCTTCGCCCGGTTTACGACATCACATTAGAAATCTCTAAAATTATCAGTGTTTCTCTACTATATTATTAATGTATTATACATATAAACCTTCCTCTTGAATCACTCTATCTATTAAAAAAAAAACCGCATCAAAATCCGTTGCGTAGTTTTAAAGATCTAAGCATACATAGGGACAGACAGCGGGAAGCGACTTTGTTTTATACTATATTATGATTATGATGAAAATTCCCTGAGATAGATGATGTTAAACTGACACCTCTCATAGATGGGGGTGCTTTTTGGATATAAGTCCCGTTTTCCCTCATAGATTGCGGCGCTTTTTGAATGAAAGTCCATTTCCCTCTCGCAGATTAGGGTGGTTTTTGAATGGGAGTCTCCTTGTCTTTTACACATATTCAGGGTTGAAACATTGTTTTGAAGATTGGCTATTTGTATCCCGTGGTACTGAGCAAACCCTACTTGTGAGTACATCATATAGTGGACATCTATCTTCCAGTTTGAGTATTTATTCGGTGATTCAATAGTAGATGAACTATTTGACAGAAAATACCCAATATTACTTGAACTTCAGTTATATATTCATATTTATGCAATATGCCCCGACTGGAAATCATCACTTTTATCCCCTTATATCTCTGGAAATCTGCCTATACATCTTGAAATGTTACTTGGATAAATATTTCATTTAATTTAATTT
This sequence comes from Aromia moschata, assembly GCA_029963805.1. NCBI lineage: Eukaryota > Metazoa > Arthropoda > Insecta > Coleoptera > Cerambycidae > Aromia > Aromia moschata. The sequence continues at coordinate 342,681 of JAPWTK010000268.1, forward strand.
GCCATGAAACAAAGTTTGAAATTCGAGGTTCAAAAAATGGGCGAAATTTGCCTTTACTCTTTTTAGGCCAATAATTTTTATAGTGATAACATGTATTTGACATTTACATTTATAGATTTATAGCGTTCATATATCTTCTCAATTTGTTGTCGATTTTTTTTGCGAGATTTCGTTATATTGGATAAATCCTACTTACATTTTCGTGTTGATATAGAAAGAATATTTATTTGAAATTATGTACCAAACCCCGATATTTTTAAGCAGATAAGCTTGTTGGATGGCGATATTTAAAACAACGCTTTTCAATAACGTTTTACGATTTTTTTTCTGCGATTAACAATGCAAATATACCAAAAAAAATATACCTAAATCTTCAAAACACTTTGGTACCTCTGTTACAAATTATGGGTAATTTTCAATAAAACTGAAAGCTGTATATATAAGTATTTAAACACAACTCTTGAAATCATAATGCATACTTGTTAAGGTCACTTAGCCACTACTAGTGGCGGAGATAGAGAGCGAGCCAGGGGGGGCGGGACTCTTCATCCAAGCCACCCATGTACATGGCGTCCCAGATTTTTTTTTATCAAGACTTTTGTAGAAAAACTAATTTTACGTAAAAAAGTTCATATGAACACAGGTCCTGAAACGCTTAGTTCTCAACACACAAGGTGGAGTTTAGTTTTTTTTTCGATTTTCTTTGGAAAAGTGCAATGAAAAAAGGTGCTTTGTTTTTCATTAAAGAATATTTAATAACCTGATTGCTAACATTTTCAAATACTTGTTGGGGTATAAAATATTTTTTTTTATGAATACGAAGCGGTTTTGGAAGATAACTGGTAACTTTTTTCATTGCACTTTTCCAAAGAAGTGGAACCGCTCAATATGAAATTTGATAAAAATCCATTGGCGTAGAAATTGAGTAGATGGAAGAAAACTCAACTCAAATTAAATTTTATCACCTGGTAGGTCGAAAACTAAGCGTTTCAGGATCTATGTTCATATGAACTTTTTTCTTAAAATCACTGTTTCTACAAAACTTTAAATATAAAACTTTTAATATGTATAAAAAATATGTGAAATGCATTCGTGCGTCAGTGATAGCTACAGATCAGTTCTGATAAAAATATATATGTAGACTAACAGCTAATATCCACATTTTTTATGTTAAGTTGTATCTAGTGGTATACAATGGATATATTTTTTTACACATATAAGTATTTTTTGTTTTCATAAAGCACTAATTAATTTTCAGTTTTTGTCACGACGCGATATATGTTCTCGAGTTTGTCTGCAATCAGAGTCTTCGTATTTATTTTTTTATAATTTAACTTATAGCGCAATCATTAATATTGTATTAATTTGTATAAAATATACTTTTATTACATATTTATACGGAACCTTAAGTGGTTCATGTACTGATTTTACAATATTCGTTAATATTGTTTAAAATGGTGGAGTTTATTAAAAATTTATGAGAGGTTAGACAAGGATGCTGAAATATAAACGAGACTTATTTTTGGGCGCATAAAATTGAACGGAGCGAATGATGGCTTTTAGATGTGCTGGGTAGAAATATCAGGATTGGGGCTAGTCAAAAAGGTGGCTTCGTGAGATGCTCTCAGTATTATGGCATACGACCTCAGAGCAGTTCTTCCATTGTGCAAAACTTCATCATAAAGTTTGTTGCTCGTGAGGGCATAAAACCAGCCGAAATTCTGAGGAGACTGACGGCACAGTTTGGGGATCAAACACTCTCAATACCGCGTGTTTATTCCTGGCAGAAGGAATTCGATGAAAGGTCGTGAAGAGGTCGAAAACGAAAGCCACAATCGTCACTCACGCACGAACACATTATTGAGCAAAACATTCACCATTTTGCACATTGATTTTTTGCATGATTTTAAAGTACTACTCCGAGCTTTTGAGCTAGGTTAAACGTGCTTATCGCCGCATAAAAACCTGATCAACCCATAAGAGAAGTGATTTTTCTCCATGAAAACGCTAGCCCTCGTACCCCGTCACACATGTAAAGTTAGAGACAATGGGCTGGGTACTACTTGATCGCCTTCCCCTATATCCCTGTTTTATCACCCTGCAAATTTCGTCTCTTTGGGTTACTCAAAGCTTCTTTGAGTGACCCGTGAGATGACAAATGAGGTGGGGGAAGTTTTGCGTAATTGGCTACTGACACGACCAGCTTCTTTTAGAGACGACGGGATAAGGAACTACTGATCTGTTGTAAAAAAATGCATTGTTAAAGTCGGAGATTGTATAGAAAAATGGAGTACGCCTGGTTTTTATTTTGCTGCAAATACAAAAAAAGAAACCAAAAAGGCTCATTCATACTTGAATTGCCCTCGTATAATTTAGTTCAAGTTAGAAAGTCAATCGAAACACTTTCGCAAGAAATTGTATAATTCATGAATCACCAATGCATTTTTTTTCGAACTTAGAAAGCTTTCAGCCGTTATAAATTAAACCGTCACATCTCAGCGCTCGTTTTGCCCTCATCAGTACTAAAATTTATGCAAACGGAGGGCGGCCACCAATTCTAAGTTTTACTCTCCTCCTTTTGCGCGTTGGGAAATGCCCATTGTGTGTTCCTCTGTTCTGCTAAAGAGGATTACATATATCCTCCCACGGAGCAAATCAACTTTTAAAGAACTATGGACAGCTATACATCTTTATAATATTGAATATTGAATAAGAATATAACTTTAGCGAAAATCGTGAGATTTCAATTTTCGCACGGGGAATATCGAATAATAAGACTGAAACTTTTAATCAGACAGGTGAGGTGGAGTTCTCGTCGCTTTATAATTCTGTAGTTCGCTAGCAGACAACATACTGCGAATATGGGACATAAAGAAAGATGCTCACAGTGCGCAGAACGGTTCTAGCTCGATCTCACTGTGGAAATAAATGACTATATCCTTTCACAATCTGGTCATTACTGGTATGCGACAGAGACTCGAAACTTAAGTACATTAAAATTGTATGGTGTTTCCGGGGTAAAGCTGCACACTAGGGATATAACAAAGTGTGCATACATGTCATAATAATGATAATAACAATAATAAAAGGGCTAAGTAGATATCTCTTCCTCTAGGCTTAGAGGCGCTAAGGAAAAATGTCTGCTTTTGTGTTGGAGAGAGGCTCGTCAGACTGTAGGAAAGCGAATATACAGGGTGATTCAGCTAACTCGTTCATTAAAAGTTTATGAACTTCCCATTTAAATTTATTTTTGAAAATTTGGAATCAGGAGTTAGCGGGGACGGTCTATTCAACTAAAGTACTTGTGCTTTTCTGACACTTCCGGTTATACCGGAAGTAGCTATCAACTTCCTTATTTTAAATGGAACACCCAGTATATTAATACATTTTTGAATTCCCCTCCTAATTTTAGTTTGACTTTGTTAACAATTCCCTATACATATATTCAGCAGATTTTGAGATATTTTAATTTCTTTGAAAAAAATAGGTTTTTGTAGTATCCTATTGATATGCTCGTCACCGATTCAAAACAAAAAGTTATAGTAGCAAACTTTGGGCTGCCCTTGGGTGGACTATTACTGTTTCAGGTGGTATGTAATGTGATTTTTTTTTTATTTACAGGGTGTCTAAAAAAATCAAGTTCATTCTGAAATATTTCAACTTCTCAAAACTCAATTTTCTTAAATGGAACACCCTGTATTTTATTACTCTGTGTGATGGAGAATTGAGTGATCTTTCATTCTGTATTAGGACTCCCTATACCTATCTGCTACCGTTTTCTTGCTATCGAGGTATTTTTCTTCGATACCATAGTTTTACATTTTCTTTTTAAATTACTTCTGACTAGCGGGCCATGAAGCTCACCTGCGATCTTCAAACATATTGGTTAATTCATGGTAAACTTCACGGGTTGGGTGGGTTGGAGCGCCATCCATTTTTTACCAACACGTATTTAGAAGATTTAGTGGAAAATTTTACAAAAAATTTGAAACTACTGTTCTAAGAATTTCTAGGTATTTACGAGAATTTAAATTTTCGTCATACACTTCAAAACACATGCGATTACCTATAATCAAACAAAACACATTAAAACTAAATGTATTTTGAAAGTTACCTTCACGCACCATTCGTGGATTTTGTTCTGCCCAAACATGCCAATTCCTCTTTTTTTATTATCCCTTCTCTGTTAATTTTTAACTCGTCGGTCCAAATAATTTTCTTCAAAAAATGTAGGTCTTCCTGCATTTTCACTAAAATGCTTTCGCAAAATGGCACGCGCCGTACCTCGTCACCTGAGTGGAGAGCTTGCAGTTTTAAAATGGAAAAAGCATGCATTTTTAATTTTGCCAGAATTCTCTTTATTGACGAGTAAGATAGTCCCAAATCTTCTGACGCAGCTCTAATCGACGTATGTGGATTCGCATTGAAATATGCCAAGACATTTACTTGGTTACCTTCATCACCAGTATGAAACCAAGTAGGTACACAATTTGCGACATGTTCTAGTAACTTGAGTGCCAAATCCTTTAAAATTTACTTCTATTCTCTTGAAGGCAGTTTTGTTTAAAGACCGTAAACAGACGACAAGTCCTTTCAATAACTTTTTTACAAGTCCTTTTTTAAATATGTCTTCATTTCAATATTTTTGTCGGTTTTCCATAATACACGTTATTATTTATAATAATATTCTCACTTTGACGTCTACTCTGATGTTTACATTGACAATTAAAACAAATCGTTTTATTTTCATGGCCCGCTAGTCAGAAGTAATTTAATAAAATGGAAAACTATGGTATCGAAGAAAAAATACCTCGATAGCAAGAAAACGGTAGCAGATGGGTATAGGGAATCCTAATACAGAATGAAAGATCACTCAATTCCTCATCACACAGAGCAATAAAATACAGGGTGTGTCATTTAAGGAAACTGACTTTGGAGCAGTTGAAATTTGTCAGAATGAACTTGATTTTTTAGACACCCTGTAAACACAAAAACATCAAATTATATACCATCTGAAACCTTAATAGTCTGCTCAAGGGCAGCCCAAAGTTTGCTACTATAACTTTTGTTTTGAATTAGTGACGAGCATTTGAATAGAATACTACAAAACCTAATTTTTCAAAAAAATTAAAATATCTCAAAACTGCTGAAGATAGGTATAGGGAATTGTTAACAAAGTCAACCTAAAATTAGGAGCGGAATTCAAAAATGTATTAACATACAGGGTGTTCCATTTAAAATAAGGAAGTTGATAGCTACTTCCGGTATAACCGGAAGTGTCAGAAAAGCACAAGTACTTTAGTTGAATAGACCGTCCCCGCTAAACCCTGATTCCAAATTTTTAAAAATAAATTTCAATATTCATAAACTTTAAATGGACGGGTTAGCTGAATCACCCTGTATAGCTTAGGGTGGACCTTAATATTTTTTTCATTGAGAAATTTTTCTCAAAGGGCCGGGTGAAAATCAGTTCTGATACCTAAAAACGTCCGGTTGAAGTCTGTAGGTGCCTCTGAACCGGAGTTACGATCATTTCAAGTTGTACGCAAAATTCAGGAGGATATATCGCGGAAGGCAATTTTTCTGTTTTTTCAATCCTGATTCTCAAACGATAGATTCTCCTGCATCGAATTGCATAATTTAACGGTAGTATGAAATTCTCCATATCATACGAATCAACTTAATATAATATTACCTTTAACTTGGTCATTTTACATTGATTATCAGAGAATTTAGGATTGGAACATACTATAGTGTCCGACGTTCGTACTTGTAACGTTAGCATCATACTTTGGAGTTGGGGAGCTGCGTCGTGGTATAATAGGGGTAGTAATACAAATCTATGTTATGTGCTTGTTTCTCAACAATCGAGTAGTTCAAGATCAAAATCGATTCAAAGAAGTAGATCAAAATCGAGTAATTCAACAATCAAGTTCAATTAATTCTCGAAAAAAATTCGGTTTTTCTCTTAAAGTTCAAGAGAAGTCGAGAGAGAAGAAGTTTCGAAGAGAAGAATTGAAATTGGCGACGATCCTAAAGTGGTCGTTTGAATAGATTCGTTCGAGAATACGCCTCGGAGCGATCCGAGCAATCTGAGCAGTTCACCCGAACACGCGTTTTTGATCCAAGCACTCCGAGGTCCCCGAAGTGCTCCAAGCGCGCGCCAAATACAAATAACCTGAAAATAATTTATTCCGTTCTTATTTGTGCAGTTTAACAAGTATATCGATTGAATTTTGTTGGATTTAACTGAATTAAGTCAATTCAATTGATTTAATTACTAAATTGTACAAATAAAAAAACAGTTTAATTTAATTTAATGTTTGTTTACATTCGTGTGTTTACGTCCGAATCACTCGGATCGCTTGGAGCGCTCGAATCAAAAACGCATGTTCGGGTGAACTGCTCAGATTGCTCGGAACGCTCCAAGGCGTATTCCCGAACGAATCTATTCAAATGACCACTTTACGACCGTCGCCAATTTCAATTCTTCTCTTCGAAACTTCTTCTCTCTTGACTTCTCTTAAAGTTGGTAGTAATACGAAGAAATTTCCGCAGCTAATGTCAGAGCGAATGAAGCTACCACCTTTAAGAGAAAAACAGTATTTTTTTCGAGAATTCATTGTTACGTTCTTTCGTTTGCTCAAGCTCGAATAACCCTTAAACTACTCGATTGTTGAGAAACAAGCACATAACATAGAGATTTGTATTACTACCCGATTATACTACTACGCAGCTCCCCAACTCCAAAGTATGATGCTAACGTTACAAGTACGTGTACGAATGTCGGACACTATAGTATGATCCAATGTAATTCTCTTATAATCAATGTAAAATGACTTCAAGTTAAAGGTAATATTATATTAAGATGATTAATTATTCGTATGATATGGAGCATTTCATACTACCGTTAAATTATGCAAGTCGATGCAGGAGAATCTATCGTTTGAGAATCAGGATTGAAAAACAGAAAAATCGCCTTCCGCCACATACCTACGTTCCTGAATTTTGCGTACAACTTGAAATGATCGTAACTCCGGTTCAGAGGCACCTACAGACTTCAACCGGACGTCAAATTGTAGGTTTTTACCTTTTTACTTTTGAATCATGATATGCTTAATACTCCTCAGAGTCAGGTAAAATCACCATAATAAATTATTTAGTTTTTTCAATTTTCTTTAGTTTAATTTGGTGTTTTTTCTCAATTTTTCGCCATAATTGTTTTCACTCAACGAATAAACGAAATCTGACGATTCCATCTAATTCAGGAGGAAAAAAATACATGGAAATATATCCTTGCGACTATCAGATTTGATGATTTTCATAGTTTTGAGCGTATCGAACGTTTTCAGTGATTTTTAACATGTAAATCCAATAAGAAACTTCCGGCGCTTTGCGGCACGGGAAAAAGGTTTCGATCGCGGCAGTTTTGGTTTCCGCACAAGTTTTTTAGGTACCCAGAACTGATTTTCACCCGGCCCGCTGAGAAAAAACGAAAAAAAAATATAAGGTCCACCCTAATATAGCTTCTTCATCAGTAAGACAGACGCAGACGTGCGTGGTGGCTTGAGCCATATCCGACTAGAGGTACCCTGTTTTCGCAGAACACGTTGGATCTCGGGGAGTAAACATTTAAAACAAATCCGCAATCTAAGGTGTTTACCGTGTCGAGGGATGGATGGCTCTGCGTTAATGAGTCTCGAATAGCTGCCTCCGAATATATCGCGACCTTTGGTTGTAGATTAGCGTTACTAAAACATTATTAACAGTGTTGTAGTGAACTGTTCGTTTCTTCCTGTTCGTGGAAATTCAATGGTACAACAAGACCGGTTTCTGATCGTAAAAAAGGTAGATCAGAGCAATTTATCTGCAACTAGTCCATTTTTTAATTCATAAAACAATGTATAGCTTAATTGGTGAGGTGAAACAGTTAAAAAATACACGATGGGTTATCGGTGGAAATAAAATATAACCCTTAATCTAAACGGTTACTTGGTATTGAAAGATTTGCTGATAAACCGGTAGAAGTTTTATCGCATAGCACATTAAATATTAGTAAAGGAGTCATATACTGGCGAGACTTTTTAAACTGTTCATTGGGAGAACTAGAGGAAAATTTAGCCAATGAGGGTTTGAGCCATTTAAACGAATTCAGACAAGGAAATATGGAATAGATGGATATATACTCCTAATCGTATCCTTACATTTCTTACGTCAAAGGTACTGGAATGTATTACGGCCGTCATGTACAGACTGAAGTCCGACCGTATTTCGTACTATGGTATCTTCATTGCGTTGTACTAAATGGACTTGGTCTTCTATACATAGGACATACTACACAAAACTGCTCTAAGGGATCGACATGCATTTGTGGTAGGGCACGAGGGATCACGTTGCGGAGGGAACCTTTCGTTTGTTCAAGCTGTCATGGTTCCGCATTCATCAAGGGTCATAAATGCCCCTTTTTATTCAAGAAGTTGCCAATAAGAAATAAATATGACAATAAAAGGTTCTAGAGAAATTGAGTTACTTAAAAGCAAAAACGAAAGTTATTGTAGGTACTCCTAGACCTGAAGTTTCCTACGCGCATGCAGTGCAAGCAACAACAAAAACCGTAGAATCATATATAATTAGAGAAACAATTAACCTCAGCTTACAGAAATTATAAACTGGTTACTGAACGATGCTTTGAAGAAACTTACTAATACATTATATCTACCGAGTAGTTCGACACAAGTAGAAATGAGAATTGAAAGTATAAATAAATTCGCAGAGCCATTAGCACTTAGCCAAACATCTAACGCATATAACTCTGACTCATTTTATTGAGAGAAACGAAAAGCGGACAAGTCTCCTGTTAATTTGATAGACTACTCTGAAGGTAGCCTTTTGCCAGGGCAGAGCCAAGGAAAAGTGACTAAAAATCTGATACCAGATAACAACATACGGATGTAATACTTTTCTTAACTCTTGGGTCTCTCTTAACAAAATGCTGTGATATCTTTTGAACGAATGTTATATAACCTGTGATATTTATATCTTTATCTGTTTTTTTTTTCTATTTACTGATTTTATTTTATTTATTATCTACTTATTTTTAAACCGTTTTTAAATAATTACAATATAATTTCAATTTCTTTCTCCCTCCCTTAAACACACGACGACGGAGAAATAACCTTTTTGTATCTGTCTACAAGAAATACCTCCTAAAATCAAAACGAGACTCTGGAGTTATAAGTGTGCTTTATAAAGAATGGATCGACGATTGTAGACGACAAGGAAAATATCCCAATAAAACTACTTACCTTGCAAACGGACATTCCAACGGTAGCTGTATAATTATATTTTCCATTTAAACTAACAATTTGTAATTTATACTTACCTGATTTAGCTGGAATAGAATCGCTCGAGAAAATCTAATTTCACTGTTACCTACTCCAGTCTTGATTCTCGAGATTTTAAGCTCATAACCCTGTATGGGGTCAGATTCTAGAGATTTACGAATACGAATCATAGAAGACGTTATCAATGATAATGATTTGGTTCTATTGAACAGGAGACAAAACATATATACATAGCAGGTCAAATTCTTTTTCAGCGATAGATCTCTAACCCCACTCGCCAGAAGTCTCTCATAGGCTTTGTGGTCAGTTATTATGCTACTGAATGTTTTGATTTTTTGCTGCTTGAAGCAAGTATCCCAGTATTAAAAGGGGCGTGTCATAGAACTCCTTAGTCTCATAGTACCTTGAAAAAAAAAAACTGAACGTTTTCGCACAAAACTCCGAACTACTCATATTTTTCTCGATGCGCGTTTCTGCCAACCAGTTGGCATCTTCAGGAGTAGATTAAAACTAAATTCTACCTTACACACTTGCACTATTTGTACTAAATTTAGTACTAAATTTATGCCACGGTTCGTCGTCCTGATCAAAAGTCTTGTTGGGCGTCAAGTGTAATATTGGACAGATTTCGAGATATCGGCTATTTTGTCAAAACGGACTTGACCTTGACATCCCATTTGTTAAAACGGACGACCTTGACATAACCTTCAAGGTCATGGTCAAGGTCAAATCCAAGGTCACCATTGGATTGCCAGGGAAAAATCCTACAACTTTAATGAAGGTCATATTTCTCTAGGAGGCGTATTTCTCCAGTTATCCAGCCGTCCCGGAACTTTTGACACGCACTGTATGCTCCGTGCAAGTTATCCAAAAATGACAATGAATAATCCATTGGACAGAGTATGTTTTGCAAATTTTTGGTCACAACAATAATTGGATTCCTGATACTGATTATTCTCATGAGAATGAGCTCAGTTTGGTAAATTTAAGATGAATAAAAAAATGGAAAAGCACTCGGGACAAAAAAATCTCGATATGAATCAGAATGGCTGATTTTGTTAATACCGGCCAGTTATGGGATCTTTTTAAGTTGTAATATGATTGTTTTTGGTCATTATGGCCAAACAAAGTTCAAATACTCCTGTAGAAAAGTTCCGTGGTAAAAATACCACCCAGTCACTAGATTGCCATGAAACCGCGAAAAGTGACCAAAAATGGCTCATTTTTGGCCAGTGCATGACCAGATGTTATACCTAGAGTTACATCCATGTCGGGAACTCAAAGAGCACCGTTCGCTTGCTTTCTCGTAGAATAATATAACCCTAATCTGCAGATATTTGAAAAAAAAAAAAACATTTTTTGATGTTCTCATTCCGAGAGACAAAATAACCAATATCTCGAAATCTGTCCATTATTACACTTTACGCCCAGAAAAAACTTTTGATTAGGACGACCCAAGGAACAAAAAAATGCTATTAGAAAAAAATTAACCGAGGGCCAAAATTATAGGGTTTGTGCGGGGTCCTTTAGGAGATTATCCGACTTTCTTCGATTTTAACACGTATGTATACATACGGTATGGACAGATTATATTTGTATAATCTTTTTTCCGTTTTCATTCAGAGTAATTTCAGATATGAAATAAATTATTTAAAGATATGGCGAAATATTCAAAACATTTTTTCTTTTATCCTGAAAACTTAAATAGATAAGTATGAGTAATAAATAGATAAATAAATTAATATTGCAAATTCAGATACATACATATTTAACACCTCGTAATAGGTAGGTTTTTTTTCCTATTTAGTCTGTCATTTTATAAAATATGCCTTTTACAAACCTTCACACAGGGTTTCGTAAGGAACTAAATCGGAGAATATGAGAGAAACTATATATACATATATTATATGTAAGTCTAATTAGATTTTCGTTTGACGTAGGACGTATAATATTTTTACTTTTCTTGTTTTTATACGACAACGAGCAAATAAAATACCATTTATGCAGAAATGCTTTTGTCTAAAAAATAATTTTAAAATGTTGGAAAGTCGGACAAAAACGAAATTATTAATTGTTGCTACGAAACTCTTTTATGGACTAAAAAATAATAACGGTCCAGCAATGATGTTAAATTCAGGATTTTATTTTTATCGGTATTGCTTAAATGGCCACGTACGTATGTAAATATGTAGATCTAGATATAATATTAGAGCAAATGTGCCTGGAAATATGTATATTAACCCAATTATGCAGATTAAAGCTAATCTATATTGTTTTATCAATATTCGATTACGGTTTCTATGCAGTGTTTTCAGCAATTTCATTGTTAACCAATTAGTTACTCCATAACGACTTGTATAGAGTGATCTTTTATTGCATGAGGGGCAATGCCACTATATATAAATAGATTTATAATAAGATTCGCTACTACACAATGCAGTATAAATTACTTAACTTTCATATGGAGACATAAAAAAAAACCGTCATCAAAGTTGGCCGAGAAAAAAAAGACGTATTTCTATTCTTGGTCGAATTTATAACCTTATTTACTTGTCAAGACTGTCATATCATATGACAGCCATTGTTTATTTTACAAATTGTGACAGTCACTTGTCAAAAGTTTGACACCGAAAAGCTTAGACACTTAGACGCTATTTCCATCTCTCGTTCATAGCCAGAGTTGATGACGTTTTTTTTGGATGTCTCTATACATCTACCTATTGATTAACAAAAAAATGATCGATTCTCATATTGTATTATAATGACAACTTACAAAACTGAACTGCTACTACTCAAAATATATTAAGCGAAGATTATGATATTATATGCGAAATAGATAAAAATCGTCAGGGATTTTTTCGGAAAAATTGTTCGAACACTTCAAAAGATGTATACGGATAGAAGCTCGTCTATAATATAATTCTCGAAACCGTAAAATAACCACCTGGTGGCTCGAAAAAACTTTGTAGTCGTTAGAGCGCATGCGCCAACTCATAAGCGGGAAACTTAAAAAATGGTTTCTAGGTACTCCACTTTTTTATTATTTATTTTAAGTAAATGTATTCAATTCACTCAAGACCCATCAGGATCTCAAGTGAAAAGAAATATATTAAAAGTACAAATATGTTAAATGAATATAACAGGGCAATACTAAAAAACTTGTTTTAACAAAAAAAGTCTTTATTTTTATAAGCTACTTTATCATATTTGTTTAACATATCTTTGTTACTTGGAACTACAAAATAATTTAAATTATTGTTTATTAAACTATTATTATTTTGCAATGTTAAATGATCCAATATGGATATCTAAAAGTAAGACAAAATAATGTAGAAACGAGTACAAAGAGAGGACATGTATGTACCTGAATAATATAATTGTTGAAAAATGATCAACACGCGACATAGACTACAAAATTAAAATAAGCTAAACTAAAATTTCACAAACCATTTAAAATTTTAAAAAGGTAATTTTTTGCTACCCATATATAAAACAAAATAGATGGAAACTAATTTTACATATCATTTTTTGGAGCAGCAGACAGGTCGCAATAGCTCTTTTTTTATTCTGAATAAAGTTTTAAGCACACTAATTTGTATTTTATGGATTTATAATCTACATATCAACTTCTTTGTCCTTTGCATTCTCACTGAATTTAAGAAACAACCTATAATATACATTTATAATTATAAATACACGTTTTTATTAAAATTCTATGGTACAAAATACCGTTTACTGTGAAATAACTGATACATCTATTGAATGTTCCAAAGTTGATACTAACGATGTTTCGACCACTAGAAAAGGAGAATTATACTTTATTACATAAAAATCATAACCCCGACTTACGTAATTTACTTTGCCTTTGCAGCAGGTGGTATATCATGTTGTTCCAAGCGTGCTGCAATCGACATATCTTGGTGATTCAAGCTCGATGTAAGCTTGTACACAACCCGCGAGCTTGTACGGACATGTTTCATGTACATACGCCGCGCCGCAGGCGTGTCAATTAACCGAATATTTTACATGTCGAATTTTGTATCCCGTTGTACTCAAGCGCCTCTAGCGGCAGAAACTGATTGCTCGAAGAACTTCGCCAGGACACGATTTCAATCCCTCCAATAAAGTTGGGTATAGAAATGCATATCATACCTAGGTTTTCTATCATGGCCATTTTTGATATGGGTGTTGATTTTTTTACTTGTCAAAAGGTCAGAAATATTTTTGTAATGACAATCTTTATTTTTTTTTATGACAAAAAAGTATAAGAAGTACTTTTTTCACGTAGTAAGGTAAATATTGATATACGTCACATATTTATGTCACATATTTATTTACGCAACAAGTGTATAAAGTGACTTCCTTTTAATCGAGTGTGAATATTAAAAACATATTGTACAAATCAGTATCACTACATGATGAAACCAAAATAAATTAAGTATCAAATAATATACTTTAGTGGTGTATTTTTGTATGAAGTGCTCAATCCTTATACAGGGTCAGCCCGTGTTGACTTAAGTATAGCAAATATTACCAGCTAAAAAATTTCTATGTGCAAGAGAAGGCGGTGTGGATGGGGAGGTAAAGTGTTTTGGACTACGTCTCGTCCGCCATTACTGGCAATAAGCACAATCTGGCGTCAGATCGTCGGGATCACTGATCTGTATACTAATGGATAGGCAGTACAATAAACTGTATAAGTTCTATTACACTTTCCTTCTCACACTTTTACATTTTACGAAAAAAATAAAATTTTAGAAACCGTGAAGCGTGTGTGAAGGTAGTACTCTAAGAACGGTTGTAGAAAAATTTATTTCTAAGAAAATCTACATTAAAGGTAAAACAACAACAAGACACAAAAGAAAATTCAAAATTACAAATTACTGGCGCATTCGCCATATTTGAGATTAAAAAATAATTGGTGAAAAATTGTAATTCATTGGTAATTATTAATAACACTTTCTTGAGCACCGTACACAGTTTTTTATCCCCTTTCGATTTGCATTAGCATTCCCTATACCTAAATCTAACTGATTGGAAGTAGGGGCGGGCGACACGGACTGGATAGGTCTCACATATTAGCTTGGTCTCACACTGGATAGAAACATGCCAATGTGCGAATGTCCGTTACTACTATTGTAAATACAAGCTCTCACAGTACACAAGGCTGCCTAACAACGGCGATTGAAGCACCGTTTACGTGATTTCGCGATTGAATTGAGTAAAAAATATTTTGAAATATTTTGTTTTGTGTATTGTAATGATTCTAGTACTGTGTTTTTTGTTTATACATATATAGCGAATAAAACTTGTGACTTTTATTCAGTATACAATTATGGACGCAAAAAATAATGAGAGGACAGTTTGTATGCGCCGGAACCGTACAATCGTAGATCCGTAATTATTCTGAACTTACAGTACCAACCTATTGTGTGCAGTGTGTATTGTGTGTAACAGTGGCGAAGCGTGAGATTTTTTCTTGGGTAGACATTGGGAATAAAAAATAAAAATTGGACAAACGTCTTAGTTGTCCAAATTGTCAAAACGTCTACTTAGAGTTGTAGATATTGTGTTAAAGTATCTAAAGTAAAGTCCGACTGCCGTTTTATTACTAGAGACATCATAAAATCCAAGAAATCTCTCAACTATTTCGTTTTTGTAAATGTACCTTAGAATTATGTTAAATTGCGCTCGACATGAAACATATGTTGTCTCGTCTGCTTGAACAGAAACAAAATCAGTATTTTTCAGTTCGTCCAAAATTATTTGGTGAACTACGTATTTCACAGATTCGATTCATTTTGAATGCCACTCGCAAAAATTCGTTGCAGGTAATATGTCTTTTTGAGGCAGCATGTTTGTTAGCTTTTTGAACAACATTTTTTATAATATTCACACCATCTTTTGCCCAGACTTCAATTAGGATCTTCTATATTTGTCATTTTATTACCTACTAGCGACCCGCCCCGGCTTCGCACGGTTTACGACATTAGAAACCTCTAAAATTATCAGTGTTTCTCTACTATATTATGCATGTATTATACATATAAACCTTCCTCTTGAATCACTCTATCTATTAAAAAAAATCGCATCAAAATCCGTTGCGTAGTTTTAAAGATCTAAGCATACATAGGTAATAGATAGGGACAGACAGCGGGAAGCGACTATGATTTTCATTATTTCATTATTTATTACACAACGCACAACGAAACAATTAAAGCAATGACCAATTTAAAAACACAACCCAGAATAAATAGAAAATTAAAATAGAATATAATAAGAATAAGCTACAAACTCAAACGGGCGCGCGGTGAGCGGAGGAGCGGAGTATTGCAACAATTGCAGTTGACCACATGCATTCGCGAATTCGCATACGTCCAATCCCGCCGTATACAGACGGGACAGCAGCGCAATACTTAGGTCGTCGACTACAGTAGACAAATGATGTTTTGTCTTTGATACCCGCATATCGGCCTAATTTCCGCGGATATGCCACCGCGGTGTGCTACGTGCAATCGCCTGCCGCTGGCAAATAGGATAGACAAATTCGGAAATGTTTACCCGGCTATTACTTAATGTCGCGTCGGACTCTAGATTAGTTACTGAGAATTTAGAGAATTAATAGAACAGATAACAGGACATTGAAATAACATGATATAATATAATATTATGTAATTTCGGTCGGTCGGCATCAGGAAATTAATTTGAATACAATAATTGGAAAATGAAAATGCATAAATATTTTTATTTAAAAAAGGAAAATAATTTTGGGTAGACAATGTCTACCTTGTCTACCCGTACGTTTCGCCACTGGTGTGTAATGCCTTAAGAATATAAGATCTTACCTCACGAATCGATGCTGACGGTGACAGTGAGAAAAACGTTTACCTCAGGTATGCGAAAATACTATAGACACGATTCGCTCTGAAATAAATCATCAAGTCGCTTCCCGCTGTCTGTCTGTCCCTATGTATGCTTAGATCTTTAAAACTACGCAACGGATTGTGGTGCGGTTTTTTTTTTAATAGACAGAATGATTCAAGAGGAAGGTTTATATGTATAATAAATGCATAATATAGTAGAGAATGTGATGTCGTAAATAAACACATTTTTTTTGCGCTTACATTGCAAACGCTGGCTGAACCCTACGAGATAGATCAAAATAATGTACTACAGTATTGTACACCTTAAAAAGGCCTACAAAAAAGTCCGCGTGCACCCGTGCGAAGCCGGGGCGGGTCGCTAGTTTACCATAAACAATAACGAAAATCATGATTAATGAAAAATAATTTGAATAAGTGTTCATGAGACTACAAGAACTATCTTGTCAGTGACACTTGTGGAAACAATGCCGACAAAATTATGTAAGAAGAATATCTTTTAATTTGAAAGAAAACGATTATATAATAATTACCACAAAATAACAACTTTTTTGGTGACAACTCGTGAGATATGTATCAACAACCTTTTTTTTTAACAAATTTCTTGAAGGCGTCTCAACATAATAACATTAATAATATTACGCACAATACAACAATATTACGTCACAATATTCTAACACTTTTATAAGTATTATTTATTACCGATGTGTTTATTATGCTCTATATTAAAATCATCCACATACAAAATTACGTAATTTTACAACATTAGCTTCAAGTTCATTTTTCCTAAAACTCCCAGGTTGACAACAAAATATTTTGTATGGGAACAGTTGTACATCACCCTCAAGCCGACGCTATCTTCAACGTTACTGTAACCGCGTCGCAGGCCTCTAATTACACGATATTTAAAGATTTGTTATGGAGATCGCGAAACCTATTACTTACCGAGACATAGGCTCTATAAATTTTTAGAAGTGGGGTGACTTTTTTGCCAAAATGAGGTAGTTAATCAAAGTTTTAATGACGTATACATTGCAGTATTGTAATGGAGATAGATAAAAAAATGCTTAGTATTTTTTAACAAAAATGTAGTGTGAGTAGTTAACTTTTAAAAATATGTAGTAGTACATAGGCATAGTTCCATCAAACTACACAGTTCAGGCTGTCTCGGCCAAACTGAGTGTGTGTAAGGTGAATTCAGTTGACTGCTGTGCTTGCATGCAAAAATGTGATAACCCGGTACTCACGCTAAAACAAAGGCCTGATACGTAGTTTGCAATGTTAAGTTTTTTAGTTTTCTAAGTGCATGAAATACGAGGTTTGTAAATTAAGTAATGAGACTGATTTTTTAATTGTTTTTTATTCAAATAGAATTAAAATTCAATTCAGTATTGTCTCCTTCAAAACAACTTCCTTGGAAAGCCACACAGTGTTGGAGATGGTTCTTCCATTCCTCATATCAGTGTTGGAACTCATATACTGATCCCTTGAGGTGATTTTTCAAGCTCGGGGAGGCGAAAAAGTCACAAGCACTCAAGTCAGGCGAATAAGGAGGCTGAGGAGCCACAGGAATGTTTTTTACTGGCTAAAAACTCGTTTACTGAAATGGCTCTGTGACAAGGCGCATTGTCGAGATGCAACATTCAGTTGTTCTTGATGTTTGGTCTCACACGCATGACCCTTTTTCGAAGTTTTCCAACAACATCTCCGTAAAAGTGTTGATTTACTGTTTGGCCTGGAGGCACACACTTTTTGTGAGCAATTAACTGACTATCAAAAAAGCAAAGTAGCATGCATTTGATCTTTGACTTGCTCATTCTTGCTTTTTTGGGTCTTGAAGAGCTTGAAGTGTGCCATTCTATGCTTTGGCGCTTGGTTTCCGAGTCGTACTCAAACATCCAAGTCTCATCACCAGTGATGACAAAAGGGGAATCATTTTCAATCGATCCCAAAAAGTCAAAATATCTTTTTTTCCTGATGTCCTTTTGTTCCTGCGAAAGGTTTTTTGGAACCATTTTTGCGCAGATATTTCTCATGGTTGCGTATGATCATATCGCGTGGTTCATCTTTAATCGACTCTCTTCCTTCTGAGAATACCTTAAACCACCGAAAAACCTGGGCTCTTGAAAAAAATAATCCGTAGGTGTGTTGAAGGTTTGCAAATATATCCGTTGCGCTGTGTCCAAGTCTGAAGTAAAAACCTGCTAGCACACCGTTGTACAAAATTAATTAATGTTAATTAATGATTAATTAACTCATTTTTAAAACGCACTAGAAAAAAACCGGTTTACCAAAACAGTCACAAAGAACAAACAAAATAAATGATTCTAACAAGTTCAAACTGAACGTGCATTTACGTTAACCTACCGCCCTTCCAAGTCCCGTCTCCGCAGTGTTGCTGGATCGGGCGCTACGTTGCCAGTCTCATTACTTAATTTACACACCTCGTACATAAATAATTAACATTTTGTTTTTATTTTAATGTTTTATAACCTTTTAATGTTATTACATTGAACGAGTATCATCATTATAGGTCTCCCAACAATTCGTTACATTCCCTGTAAATTATACTCAAATTCAGAAAATCATCACTGGTATAACCAAAATACGCCATTTTTGCATTTTTGACTAATTTTCTGTAATTATAAAAGACTATTTACTAATGTCATGGAATGACGTCTAATCAATAAGTTTTTAATTCCTTTTCACACCCTATATATGTAAGTGATAGGTTTTTCCATCTCCCTAATATATCTTTATTATGTCTTATAATAAGTTAGAAATGTAAAGGATATGATAATACAGATCAAAAGAGAATAAAAAGTTACATCAAATGGTATTATAAAACACAGGGTGTTTCGATTAAAATAACCGACTTATTGCGTTTTGAAGTTATCACAATTCTTAAAATAACCGACTTATTGCGTTTTGAAGTTATCACAATTGATGGCTTAGTATTTTCTTGTGACATTTTGTCTTCTAGATCAAGTATTATCTGGGATGTGTGAATGTGTGCATGTGTGCATGACCATGTATTAAAACAAAAAATTATGAAAACTGAAATAAATAATAAAGTAAATAAAATTTGAACACGATTTGTTTCTCGATATATGATATGTTGATGAAATTCAACCAAAAATGTCATGCAGAAAGCTTACATAGCTGACAGCAACTCCCAATATAACCGGAAATGCTCTGTTGATGTCAATATTTTCATCAAAGGGATCACATCGACAAACCCCCATGTACAAATTTTCCAAATTCAGGCATTTGTCGTTTTTCGTATACAGTTAACTAAACGCCTTCACAAGGGCGTTTCCAGGGGGGGGCGATGGGGACGATCGCCTCCCCCAAATGGTCAAGTAAAAACCAAAATAATCGGAGGATTGCGCTTGCCGTTGCCTCTAATGACTTTTTTTTTGCTTTTTTGTTTAATCTGCATTGGTCTCCCCCAAAAGAAAAATACTGGCTACGCCCTTGCGTCTTCACGCCACAGCCAGTATATATATTATTAAACGGTTGCAGTTTTAGTCACTGCTCGTCCGCGAACATTCTTCTCTACTCTCGACGATGACACAATTAACTATATAGTGTATACAACAATTATATATATAAATATGAAACATTTACGTTATTTTGATTGCAGTTTATTTACTGCATCCTGATTATTTACTCTACCCATTGGCCATTAGTCTAAATGCAACAAATAAATATAATAAGCGGCACACATATTTTTTCCCTGTATCTCATAAAGTTTCCTCATCTCTATATACATGTTTTTAACTTAATATTGGATATGAACCAGTCACTTTAAGTTGCCAGCTTATTAACAGTATTTTTTTATGGAACAGTTACCTATGTCTAACTTATAAATAAAATAATTATTTTTGTGTATGTAAATGTACGATTCATCCTTTTTGATTGTTGTATTTTCGCGAGGAAGTAAACAATATCTTGACTGCCAACAAAAATGGTATGTCTAACACCCTGTTATCCTTGTTTGCGCAGGCATTCTTCTATTGTGTAAATTCAATATAGAAAGATGAAAGCTGTCCATTAAACTCGCATATTTCTTTGACGGTTATTTTTGGTAGATACTTTCCTTTTTAAGAATATTGGAGTGAAAATAACATAAGATTTATCTGAGCAATTTATTTTACACGTGTCAGTAATTGGAATACTTTTTTCTTTGATATCTTCTAAACGTCACAATTCCTATTATATATATATGTATCTTCCATATTTAGTATAATAATTATTGTGTATTAGTTAACGTTTTAACGTGATTGGAGCAAATACCGTATCTAGAATAAATATTTTAATTCGTATATCATATACTAAGTCAGTTATCAAAGGTAGTTTCACTACTAGGTAAATTGTATCAGCGACAAGGTATACTTGAGATACTGTTACATACAGTTCAGCATTACTGAAGTCAGCTGTTGGAAATTATGGACTGATGGAAATTTCTCAGATAATTTTTGATATACTTCACTTTCCTGATGATTATCGAGGACTACTCGATCGACCATTTGGCATGTTTATTGTTTCGAAGAAGGTTTAGTAAATAAATCAAACTACAGCCGACTTTATAAAAGTATTGTCCTAAGTAATGTGTTCCAGTTCTCACTATTTGTTAATTTAAAATCATTAATTGCCGGACGATGTACTAAATTGTCCACTATGTATTTTCTTTATTTCACTAAATAAATGACTGTTATCATTATTTTGTGAGTAGTAACATTTTGTCACAATTTTAAAGTATTTCGATAGTTTGTGCGTGTGTACAATTTTAAGGCGTCACTAAAACGATATACAGGGTGTCTCAGCTTTTAGTTTACAGACTTTATCTGCTCACCCAGGATAGTTAGCAAAAAACTTTATATATAAAAGTTACTTGAACTCATGAGGGCTATAAAATGACACATTCCGTTTGACATGTGCTAGTGACCTTGAGGATATGTCAGTGTCAATATAAGTTTTTTAAATACAACACCCTGTATTTTTCGACATTTTTGTATTTACCGAACAATTCTACACATATTTCATGTAACATACCCTATACCTATCTTCAAACGTTTTCGAGATTTTCAAAGTCAAACAATGATACGTGCAATATGCAATAGAGGATTAATACGCCGTTTAGAAACTGAAAATGTATTAAACTAATTGCTTATAATTACTGAAATATCCCATTGATCTGATTAAAATTACTTTTAACAATGCCTCTCAATTGTTTCAAAACTGACAAGGCAAACTGAAAATTCTTTATATTGTAAAAAAAATAGCTGTTTGACTTTTGCTTCAACCGTTTGTTCGAAAACGGTTGAAGATAGGTATAGAGTATGTTGCATTAAATATGTGTAGAATTGTTCGGTAAATACAAAAATGTCGAAAAATACAGGGTGTTGTATTTAAAAAACTTATATTGACACTGACATAACCTCAAGGTCACTAGCACATGTCAAACGGAATATGTCATTTTATAGCCCTCATGAATTCAAGTAACTTTTATATATAAAGTTTTTTGCTAACTATCCTGGGTGAACAGATAAAGTCTGTAAACTAAAAGCTGAGACACCCAGTATATCTATATATACAGGGTGTCCTCTAATTAATAGTACACATCAAAACCACATATTTCTTATGTCAAAATATTGGTAATTAACCAAAGATACCTTAGTCCAAAAGTTGATAATAACCAAGATACAGGGTGTCAAAGTTGAAATTTGGTGTTTTTTTTTTCAATAAATTCTGAATAAATAGGAATAATGGCACGAAATTAGATATTCGGAGTTTTTTTGAGGCGAGAAAGTCAAATTCGTTGATACATTTGACGTCACTTATAGAGGGCGCCACCTATAGCACATCGAGCTTGTTTCACAACTATAGAACACAACTATTTTGCGGTTCACTGTATCGCTTTGACTATTAAAGACATTGATCTACATTTTTTACGTAAAACAGGTCCACTTTGTTGAAGTCGCTAGGATTAACCGTTTTCAAGATATTTGCATCTCAATTCATCTGTGCGCTTATTAAAAACATTGAAAATTTCATATTATTGTATTAGTCAGAAAATTAAGTACCATAAGGTCTAATATCTAATACGAATTTAATGTGAATAATTAAGAAAGACAGATTACAAGAAAGTAAGTTCTCTTTAATTTAATATTATTAAAGCCATCAGAGAGGTCATTTTGTCAAAGAAGAGTCAAAAGTTTTACTGTAAATACATGTTTACTTGCTAAATATGTATTATTGCATATTTTATTTCAATCATAACAATGACGGAAGTATTAATAAACAAACAGGTCTACTTTCGGCAATAAATGTTCAAAGTGATGTCCGTCTGTCGAAAACGACTGTCTAATTTTAAAAATAACTGTTCGTTTCGAAGTGATACAGCAGCATTGTTAATTTTCTGCCATAACTCTTCTCGGGTATTGAATTCGTGTTCATACACCAGCGATTTCATATAACCCCATACACAGAAATCAAGTGGATTAAAATCAGAGCTTCGAGCTGGCCGAGGCATCTGACTTCCGCGACCTATCCAGCGATCAGGAAAAGTGGTATTTAGATATTGTCTTACAAGTCTAGAAAAGTGTGCCGGAGATCCATCCTGCATGAATATCATATTTTGTCTTAACTGTAGGAGAAGGTCATCTAAGTAATTGGGTCACTGAGTTTGCAGAAAAACTTAAACTAGTGTTGGAAATGCCGTTCGCGTACTAAATGTGGATTTTCTAAATCCCACGCATGTTTATTCCTAAAGTTGGAAACGCCTCTACGCGTAAATGTTGCTTCATCTGTAAACAGTACTTTGTTTAAAAATATCGGGTCAGCAATTTGTTGAAGTCGACAAAAATGCAGACAAAAATGCAGGCAAAATCCAGTCAGCCTCGAAAATCAGCTTGTAGCAGATTTTGCACAGGCGTAAAGTGATAAGGATGAAGACCTTCTTTTTTTAATACTTTCCATACGGTTGACTTGCTTACTCCAGTTTCCATAGCAATGCGTCAAGACGAATTCTTGCTTAATTCAGGATTTTCAGCCACACGAACCAGAATTTCTTCTTCCTGCTCGGGGTTTAAAGTCTTCGGACGACCTGCGGAATCTCGTTTGGGAAGAAAAGAACCTGTTTCTCCCAATATATCGTACATTTTTGAAAAACTTAAAATCTGGTTATCTCCGATTTGGATACATTTCTAAGTCCTCCCTAAATCTTCGATGGGCTCTACGTCCGTTAAAATTTTCCTTTGAATATACGCATACCACATTTCCTCGTTCGAAAACAAATTATGTCTCGGCATTTTTCACTTAACTTCAAATAAACACTTTTTAAGAGCTGTTTAAAGCAGAGAATAACGCGAAAGTTTGACTTTGACAGTAAACAAATTTGTTTCGTTTTTATTCTAATTTTGTTTCAGGCAAGGCCTACTTTAAAAAACTATTTAAGATCTCTGAATCAAGATTAAGTACACGTAGGAAATATCAAATGCAAATATCTCGAAAACGGTTAATCCTAGCGACTCCAACAAAGTGGACCTTTTTTTACATGAAAAATGTAGAAGAATCGACGTCATTAATAGTCAAAGCGATACAGAGAACCGCAAAATAGTTGTGTATTTTGAAACAAGCTCGATGTGCTATAGGTGGCGCCCTCTATTAGTGACGTCAAATGTATGAACGAATTTGACTTTCTCGCCTCAAAAAACCCCCGAATCTCTAATTTCGTGACATTATTCCTATTTATTCAGAATTTATTACAAAAAAGGAAAATCAAATTTCAACTTTGACACCCTGTATCTTGGTTATTATCAACTTTTGGACTAAGGTATGTTTGGTTAATTACTAATATTTTGACATAACAAATATGTATGTGGTTTTGATGTGTACCATTAATTAGAGGACACCCTGTATATTGATTTGAAGATGGCGACTGTGGTCAGTAAATAAATGTTAAGTTGCTCCCAGGGCGCCATGGCAAATTGGCAAATGATAATAATAGCCATACCCTTCCCGCACAGATCCTAGAAGGTTACTCTTCGGAGTAATTTTATTATACTTGGGGTATATATAGGGATTATTAGTACTCACCAATTAACAGAGGTACTTTACGTTCCAACTCCGGAAAGTTATATGAAATCTATAACTATTATAAATCTATAAAGTTTTATTTAAAACTTTCTTCTAAAACAGAAAGCCATTTTTGTGAATTCCGATTTTATCATCTTATGTATCTCACTAATTTTTGGTAAACTACTGGCTATTTTTGGTTTCTCCAAAATGGAAATCAATAATTTCTTGGTCTTGTTATAAAATCATACGAGATAATAGGAATTACTTTTTTTCTTGTTATGTTATAATACTGTTACGTATTTATCTTTAAATGATTCACTTCTTCAATTCAAAAAACACGTTTATTAAGACTTTACAACTCCTCGAACTTAACTGTGTAACATCCAAATCACAATTCTGAAAAACCAACTGCCGCACCCTTGGCTACGCCACTGGGTAAAATTATTGCAAGAATTGATTCTAAAATACATATGTGTGTAGGTGGAAATAAAAATTAAGACAAAAAAAGTAAACAGGTGCAAAAAGGTAACAGCTCCAATTCAATACTTGTTTCGGTGAAGGACAAAACTGATTACTTTTTAGAATTTAATTATTATTTTATACATATTTTTTGGAACATACATTTACAGTTTAGCATAAATCACAAATTTTATATTGGTTTCACTTTTAGAAACTTTTCAATCTCCAATGAAAGGTAAGTATACAAAAAAAAACGGAACTACCATGTTTTTTCACCGGGAATTGACATAATTTCCAATAGTGGTTGGGGAAATTTGAAATGCGGCGGATTACCGCTTTTGATTTCCACTCGTTCGTCGGTTCATCCTTCCAATCCGTAGTTGCCGAAATGCCGAATGCCTGCTGCCGACGGTTTTGACTGAGATAACCGACGTATCATTTTAAATCATTCTTTTACAAAAAGTTCATATGTCAAACAATTAAACATTCTGTGTTATGTGCTCACTGCTCATTTTCGATAAGAAACTAGACTTAACGTTTCGGAATGTACATAATCGGAATATATTCCGATTTTAAAAACATTTCGAAATGCAACATTCCGATTCTTAAAATAATCAGATTGTGCCCATCACTATTCAGAAACACCGACTGTCTTGCTTGAGCGTACTTTGCCATAACCAGTAGTTTTTCTGCATTTCTTCTCGTTAAACATGAGCGATTTGTCGTGTACATATGGTCATAGATGGAAAATGATCGTTCCACATCTACTGAAGTTAAAGGTGAAAATTCAAGATTGGTCACACGGACGAAGGACGACACACCACGCACATTAGTTTCACGATTTCGCACAGCTGTTTGTATCACTAACAGTTGTTTGTTGTCACTAACATGAGTACATTATGATTTTTACATCTACAAAGGACAATGTACGTGTTACTACCAGTGGGGGTATGGGACTCACACCATATTTTAAGGGGTGGTTACTAGATCTGAGTAGGCTATAATGGCAAAAAATCTTCAGGGAAAACTTGCGAATTTTTTTTCCAAAAAATGGCTGCCTCCTGGAATTGGAAACGGCTTGCAAAAAATATTTGCAAAATATTATTTTTGCTGTAAACACTGTGTAAATAGAAAGTCCTTTTATACTTGTGATTTTCTTGATATTTTGAGATATGTAAAAGTTATGGTAATTTAAATTTTTATTTCGTCCCAACAACTTTTCGTCTGTGAGATTTTACAATAGTTGCATCGTTAAGCAAAATAAGAATTTTGCAAAAATCAAATATACTTAAAAATACTTTTTATTTACTCAGTGATTTTAGTGTGATATTTGATATTTGTACATATTTGATACAGTGATATTTCGCAAATATTTTGCCATTTTCAAGATCTTCGGAAAAAAATTTCCGAAGTTTCCCTTCATTCATTTTTGCCATTATAGCCTTCTACTTTGGCCTAGTAATAACACCCAGAAATATGGTGTGGGTCCCATGCCTCCTTACAGAAATACGAGCATATCAAATTCCATCGGCCGTCACTGGTTACTACTATTTCTATACTTTTAGTCGTTGTTTACAAAATCCATTTACTAGCTATCAGTATCGAGGGTGAAATATGTGAAACACCTAAAACATTAACGATCTTATTGCCGCAAAAATCTGTTGTTTCGTTCACTGTCAGCTACAGAAATTTATTGCGTATGTCTTCTTTGATATGTCTCATCACATGTTGATATGTCTTCTGAAAATATGTTTTATATAATATACCTATATTGGCTAGAAGCAATGGAAAATCGGATGCATATTTGGCAAAAAAAGTCTAAAGTGAATATTGTCGACCACGTTCCACGGAAGGCAACATGCGCAAAACATAATGCACAAATTTTTCTAACAATATCAGTAATATTTTGTTGATAGATATCCGAATCTAAATCTTTCACACTTTCGGCGTCTACGAAATATGTATCGACGATTGCAAGGAATATATAAAAATATGTGATCCGTCTATCGTAAAATTCTCATAATTTTCAATCACCTTTTTCACTCATAAATGGTAACGACTGTGCCATTTTTGCAAAAATTCATACAAAATCAGATAATATGTAAATACACTACACGAATTCTAAAAGAAATACGTATACGGTGCAAAATACGTATGTGCACACGTTTATTAGTTAATCACGACACGACACATAAAATCATTTTAAACTCGGCCTTCAACTGTTCGTCCGTCCGTCGGGCTAATCTTTATTGAACAACTGAATGCTCGCTAAATTGCATAAGATAATGATGACATCTAAACAGCTTGTAGTGGAGGAAGATATCATTTCGGAGGAAAATTAGCACAGGATAATGAAGAGCACCTTCAAACAACCAGGAATATGCTGAATACAGAAAAGTATGACAATCTTTGGAAGAATGAAGGTGAAAAAAAATATGCATTTGCTGATCGTTTGCGGCGTTATGGTGTCACAAAGGTTGATTATGATGGACCAATGCGTGTCAGCATGTTGAAACAGGCAATTTACTGCTGTTCGATATTTTGCATTGCTTTATAAATATATTGATTCACGAGTTAATTATTGAGTACTGAGCTAATAATAAGATCCTCTTTAGTTTCAAAACAAACAGTAAATAACAGCCAAAATAAGAAAAGAGTTCTTTTCAACGGAACTCTTCCCTAACTTAGTGTCGTAACACAGCTCTGATCTGATATAATTTGCCAGTTTAAGTACGTCATAAAAGCTCTTAAAAGTCTGGATATTAATGGATATTAATACAGAAAAAGCATAGCATATTCGTAGAACAATGAATGCAAATGTTTAAAGGTTTAAACTTTTTTTTACATAAAAAGAATTTATATAAAAAATTGTAGTTATTCAACGAGTTGAAGTTAATTATATAAATTAATATAATTTATCGTCATGTTAGGCAAAGGAAGTAAATATTTCAAAACTGCTATTTATAAAAAAATATATGTAAATATTTAGAGTGAAAAACGTGAATAAAAGCCAATCCAAAACATATATTTTATGCTGGAATGAAAACAGTTGCTCAAACCATAAATAAGCTCCAGGAAAAATTCGTAGCTTAGGATCCAGGAAATGGAAAAATATTTGAGTTGTTTGGTTGGTTCCTGTCCTGAGTATTAAGTCACGAATTTTTCCCTTAGTATTCAACTACTTTTACCAGTCATGAACGATTGATAAAAACAAACTGTGTTTCATCTTAACAAATTAATTGATACATCATTTTGAACTTCTGTTTTTGTCATTTCAACACATATTTTTTTAAACTTCAACTTTTACGTAGTGCGCTCGTGTGTGTCTAGTTTGATAAATGGCATTTTTTTAATGTACGAGTAGCTGAAATTCTTTAATATTGTTTGGAAGTATTAGTGATGAATGGCAGGCGATTAAGAATGTTCCTGATAAAGTTAAGATGAGCAGATGGTTCGGAATTTAATGGAGTATTACTTAAAAAAACATATAATAAGAGCCGTGTTTCCTAAAATAAAATGTTTCTAATCTGCGCCTAATTTTTCTTCATTTCGGTTAATAGCGTACATGTCATTTTGCATATAAATGGCAGAATAAATTGTCATACAGAAGTAGGATGAAAAGAGTTACTTAAGTTAAGAGAGACTTAAACAAGTTTTCCACTAACACTACTTTTACACTCCACACGTTTAGCCAATTTCACGAAACGCAGTAAATCTTAGCAATATCTCATGATATATAACATAGCTAGCGAAACGCGCACAATATTTGTAAAAGTATGTTTTGGTAGTGGAAAATATGTTTAAGTATGTGTTAAATGATAAAGATTGAATAGTTAACACCGTGGGTTAGTGGTAAACCAAAATGTTAACATGGTAACAAAGGCCAAAATATTTCTTTAACGGCCCCTGGGTCAGAATTTCTCAAACGTATCACCTGAATTACGTGAAAATTCAAATTTGATCGTCTTTGCATTTTTAACATAGCTGTTGACAGTGCAAACGCAAATCCAGTTGGATTTTGCAAAAAAAAAGTGTTATATTGTTTTAAACATTGTCGCGCAACGCTTGGAGCGCGCTCGGACTTGCCTAATAGGCAAGCTGACGCTCCGAGCGTTGCGCGACAATGTTTAAAACAACTTTTTTTTCGATTTCGGGCCATTTTTTTTCTCAACGGAATATTTATAAGTATAAAATGCTGCATATGTGGTATTTTTTAAGTGAAAAGGAGGTGAAGAATATACATATAAAGGTGAAGAATATAATAAACAATTGTATAACAAACTGGCTTAAATTAAATAGTTTTGATTGAAAAAAATACACGATTGAAAAGTAATCTGTGACTATTACAATTACGTTTATATGGTAAATATTGGTTAATTAGATCGCCGGTCAAAATATTCATTATTTAAAAAAAAAAAAGACAAAAAAACTGAATTGTTTATGTCTGTTAACAAAAATTTTTTTTTGCAAAATCCAACTCGATTTTCTTTTGCACTGTCAACGGCTATGGAAAAAATGCAAAGACGATCAAATTTGAATTTTCACGTAATTCAGATGATAAGTTTGAGAAATTCTGACCCCCCTTCGTTAATAAGATAATTAATATGATATAATATAAAAATAAGTTAATAAGACTATTATTACACTTTATAACTAATAAATTCTGGAGTGGATACTGGAACCTTTGGCGTAGAAACAAAAAACTCGACGTTTTCCACGAAACACAGAACTACTATACTTTTCCCAACGCGCATTTCGCCGACTAAAGGCTCGGCCACACAAAAAGCGATCCAGAGGTCGTCGATGCGGTCTGCGATATAGGGACGCCACATAGGACGCGATACTTTTGTGTGAGCGATCCAGTCTGGTTGCTTTCTTCTAGAGAATATGTAATGCGTTTTCATATTAATTTTTGTTTGATATAGTTATTGACTATGAGCTCGGATGAAGAGCAACTCCTTCTGCTACTAGCTTTGCAAAAAACAAAGAAGAAAAGACGATGTTGGGTACATGAAATCGATAAGAAGAGAGTTAGGGGAATACCACCGCTTATGTATCCAACTGGTCACATGAAGATAGATTTTTCAAGTATTTTCGTATGTCGCGAGAATGTTTCGAAGAATTGCATGTATGTGATACTTGTCATCAATACTTATCGTACTACATATTGAATTACAAAACTTGGATTGTGTATATACATAATACAATTTTAAGAAGATTTTTTTATATACAGGGTGAGTCAAACTTAACGCGACAAACGAAAGGTACGGATAGGGCATGTTATTCTAAGCAAAAAAGTTCTAATAAACATGTGTCCGGAAATGCTTCCTAAGAACGCTACGGACGTTTAAAGATGGCCGGCCCAAATTGGTTTTCTTGCCTTTTATTTCAAAAACTGCTTAAAATAATTGGTTTAACGTAACAAAACAAACTAAAATTTTACAAAACTGCTCGAAATGTCCACCATCATTTTCAATGCAAAGTTGACATCTGCGAATGACTGATTAATTCACTCCGCTGCCTTATTAATTAAAAAGAGAAGCAGGCCTTGATAACAATTGAAAGTGTTTGTTTGACAGCCTTGTTAGACGTGTCGATTGAATTCAATTTGTCACTAATTTTAAGCTAGTTTATGAGTAAATTGCGGAAACATGCCAAATACCTACACTACAAGTGAATATGCGGATATTGTGTTTGTTTACGGGTACTGTGATGGTAATGCGCGCGCTGCTGTGAATGAGTACGCCCGAAGATTTCCAATGAGAAGAGTGCCCGACAAAGCGGTATTTACTAGAACATTTCAACGATTAAGAGAAACTGGGACAACTTCGAAATCGCGAGCAGACGGTATTTTTGCACCCCTTCATAATAATCGAAGAACAGAAAATATCCTAGAACACTTCGATCAAATACCTTCAAGTAGCACGAGGAGATGTTCTTTGCAATTAGGCTATTCCCAGAGCATTGTGAACCGAACTCTGAAAGCAGATGGTCGCCACCCCTATCATTTGCAGAAAGTTCAGAATTTGCTTCCTGAAGACCTACCTCGAAGAAGAGAATTTTCAGAGTGGTTCTTGGAACAAATAACAAACGATGCTTCTTACTATCGGAAGGTGATTTGGACGGACGAGGCAACTTTTACCCGTAGTGGTATCTTTAACTAACATAATGCGCATATTTGGGCCCATGAAAACCCGCATGCTGTAAAAGAACAACATTTTCAACATGAATTTTCGTGCAACGTTTGGATGGGGTTATGCGACGATACACTCATTGGTCCATATTCTTGCCTCCAAGACTAAATGGTCCGGCCTTTCTTCATTTCCTGGAAAATGAATTTGAAGCAATATTAGATGACATGCCTCTAATTGATAGAGCAAACAGGTGGTTCCAGTTAGACGGTTGCCCAGCCCATTACACTCTACTAGTGCGGCAATGGCTTCACAACCATTTTTCAGGAAGATGGATTGGTCGCGGTCGAGACTGTCCCCGTCCTTGGCCTCCGCGTTCCCCGGACTTAACCACTATGGATTTTTATGTTTGGGGCAGAATGAAGAGCAAAGTTTATGCTGAGCCCGTCAACGACGAAGCTAGTCTCCGAGCGAGGATCTTTCAAGCTGCCCAAGAAATACCACTAGCGGAGTGTCGTGCAGCCGCGCAATCAGTCATTCGCAGATGTCAACTTTGCATTGAAAATGACGGTGGACATTTCGAGCAGTTTTTGAAATAAAAAGGCAAGAAAATCAATTTGGGCCTGCCATCTTTGAACGTCCGTAGCGCTCTTAGGAAGCATTTCCGGACACATGTTTATTAGAACTTTTTGCTTAGAATAACATGCCCTATCCGTACCTTTCGTTTATCGCGTTAAGTTTGACTCACCCTGTATATTCCACATAATCAGTTCAACCTTCTGTGTTACCTATACAGGGTAACTCAGGGGAGATGTAACAGCTCCTAATTTTTGTATTTATAAGAATACAATTTTGAAATGCATTTATTTATTATTCTTATGTCTTTCGACTTGCCCGAGCGATTTTTCCGAAAAAAAAATCTTGACAATTTTCTTAATTTTATCTACTTCACTAACAACTCTACTCAAGTGCTGTGTGTTTATTAACGGGAAGTCACTACATAGTCTGATGCAAGAACGAGGCTGATCTGTGGATTTTTAATCAAGTTAGAAAGAAAATATTCATACATCCACAGTGCAAAAGATGTCGGTAGTTACCTCCCTTTTGCACCAAAATGAAGTTCATATTTGTGCCGCTTTTGATGCAGCATCCGTCAATTTCAGATATTAGCACCATGACAATGTCATATTGATCGTGTTATTCACAAATTACAGAAACAAGTTTAGATACGAAACTGAAAACTTTAAATGCCTGAGAATTAATTGTCGCTTTACTGCAGCGGACGCGATCTAAAATAAAAATAGAAAACTGTTTTATCGGCATTAGGTATAAATTTAATTTTTTATTTCCGTTTGGAAGCTAAATTACTCTCTCCGCTCCAATGACATTGATTTTTAATGACACAAAAGGCATTACTTGTAGTATTCTGGCACATACAAATTGATATCCCGATCTTCTATGGTTTAGTAGTTTAACTCATAAATTTTCACTATATTTCATCCTACGATTTCGAGATGTATTTCAATTTAAACATGTCATAATATTTCAATTTCAGTAGTGAATAATAAAAATACGAAAAAGAAAACGGGACGATTTATTTGTGACCCAGAAACGCATCATTTCTGACATGTAAATCTCAATCTCAAAGGAGGTGGAGAAGCTAATAATTGGCATATTTACCATATTTTCTCATAAACAGAACTAAAAATAAATAAGTATCCAACCCTAACACAATTTTAGTAAATTGTTATTCATCAACCCAAATAAAATAAAACAGACAGTTTTTTGCTCAAAGTAAATAAAATGTATTATTTTATTTAACTAAATATATTTTTTATAGCAGCAGAACTACTGCCATTAGTCCATTAAAAATGTTAAAAGTTCTAATAATTCTAAGTTCTAATATGTAATAATATACATATAATATTTATAATACATAATATAGTTTACTACTTAGGTACTACATGTTTATGAAATCGCTTATACTATTAAATAACAAATCATATCTATATATGTCTATATATATATATATATATATGATTTGTTATCTGACACTATGGCTGCTAATATAACTAAAAAAAATTTTCAAGAGGATCTTGGTTAAAAGCTCTTGTGAGAATGAACTAATTTTTTTTATTATTAATAGCGATGATCTTAAATGAAGAAAACTTTTTTAAAGTCCACACCAAATTTTTTAAAGTAGGAACTGTTACCATTTTCAGTTTGTTACAAGTGTCCAAAATATATAACGTTGATGAGACGGGACAATGTCCAATCCAAGCACTCTAATTGTAAGATCATTTCTTTGAAGGGTAAACGCCAAGTCGACGCAATTACTGCAGCAGAAAGGGGTTTACTTGTTACAATGGTGACTTGCATGCAGGAGGGTTTGTGTTACCAATGTTAGTTTTTCCCAGGAAAAATATGAAATTGGAATTGCTCGATGGTGCACCGCCGGGAACTATAGCAGGCTCATCAGGATGGATACAACAACATTTGTTTACTCAATGGTTAAATCATTTTGTTAAACATACAAATGAAATGAAACATGCAAATGAAAAACCTAGAAGAGGTAAATAAGTTAAATTAGTTAAAGGAATTCCATACAAAGATGAATCGGAGAAAAGTGTAGCAGATAATTACTGACAGAAGCAGCACATTGATTGACCCCCATATTTGTTAGTAATAATGATTTAGTTAGCAGTTTTGGCACTTTAGATACTTCTGGTATATATCTGATCACAGGGCTGTTTTTGTCGAATTAAAATGAAGGCAAAATATATAACTTACCGTAACTTCCAAAACTTTTGTTTGACATTGTGCGAGAGAATAGTATTAATAATCATTCAATACAATACAATAGTATAAATAATCACTAGTAATAAAATCATTCTATTAAACACCTTTATCTTCACTAGATTTGATACACATGCTCAATTAAAACAAGTACGAGTAACTAAAACAAAACCCCTGGGCTTATACAAAATTTAAAATCAAATCATAAAGAGCGTGATTTTGCTTTGCAAAAATTCAAGAAATCGCGAACAGATGCTAATTGACTTAGACAAAGAGCTTCGCAATTATACGGTGTCTATGGTAAGGAGAGAAAAATGGGGATAGTTAGTGTCGCTAGAAAAATGCATCAAAAACATGCATTAAAAACTCAATGTAAAAACTAAAGATTCTACAGAAATTTCTAATCATTTATCTAACCTTAATCAAATCAATAATTTATTTTCCTCTTTTGTTCAAAATGCTATAAATAACTGTGATGAATGAACAAAATCAATTTTAATAACAATAATCTGCCGCATACAAGTTTTTAAATGGTGTAAACGGTTTAGAGAGGGACGTGAAACAACCGAAGACGATCCGCGCCCCGGACGGCCCTCCACGTGATAAACGGATGAAATCATTGAAAAAATTGGTAAATTAATCCGCGAATATCGTCGTCTAAGCATCCGAGGGCTTACTGAAATAACAGGAATCGACAAAGAATGTGTTCGCCAGATTTTGCATGAATCGTTCAACATGCGCAAAAATGGTGCCAAAACTCCTCACTCCTGAGTAAAAGGAATCAAGAATGAACATTTGCGCTGACATTCTAAACACCATTGACACTGATCCAGGCTTGTTAGACACGGTGATACTGAAGGGGACAATATTCGAAAGTGTGGAAGCGGTTAAAGCAAAAGCGACGGAGCTTTTGAACCAGCTGACAGAGTGGACTTCGAGCATTGCTTTCAACAACGGAAAAGCCTTATAGAGGTGTAGAGTTCGCCAAGGGGAGTACGTTGAAGGCGAAAAAGTTGCTATTCTAATTGGTAACGAATAAAAAACGTTATGACAGCAGTTCGGTTATTTAATAGCCACACCTCGTATATTTTAGTACCATACGGGTTACATAAAAATATATATTCTAAAAAAATTATATTAAGTTTAATGTATATTAATTTATATTTTGAAATTTTCAAAATCGAAAAATGGGAACATTTTTAAAACAATCTTTATATGCTTGTTATTTGATTGTGCGAGTTGTAACTTGGAATGATAACACAGGACCACAAAAAAAAAGTCCTGATACAGAAAGGTGAAGGACCTTCTGGTACGTTTTTCGGTGTGCCAAAAACGAATCTCAAGTCAGAACTGACCCATCACCCTTAGATTTCGACCCAGCACCCCCCAGAACCCCCCCCAAAAGGTGAAAATGTTAGTTTATATAAAAATTCAAAATAAATGTCTCATTCTTTTCTCATTTATCAGTAGCCATAGCAAGGCAAATTATATAATTTCATTATGATGCTTCCCATAAGCCTAATTTAGACCAACTGTAACGTTTGAGTGTTTTGCCGAAAATTCAAGGATGATGGGTTAATAAAAAAAAATTTCACCGTATTCAATTTTAACACAGATACCTTAGGTGACATTAGGTTTGAGGCCCGTGGTAGTTTTTTTCTTTTCATACAGGTGCCAAAATACAGTGAGATATTAATACAGTGAAATTTTAAAACCGCGGGGGATGAAGGGGTTTGCCGCGGTGCTGGGGGAGATAGGAAAATTAAAACTACTTTTAATTTGCCATATTCGGTTTCAGTACCCCAAAAAAAATAGAATGAGTTTTTGAATTTTTATATAAAGTAAAATTTTGATCCTTGGGGGGGGGGAGGTTCTAGGGGTAGCTGGGATGTAACCTTAGGGGCATGAGTAAATTCTGACCTCAGATTTGTTCTTAGCACATCGAAAAACGTAGAATGAGATATTTATTTTGAATTTTTATATGATGTGAACATTTGACCATTTGGGAGGGTGCTAGGGTGCGTTGGGGCGAAATCTAAGGGTGATGGGTCAGTTCTGACCTAAGATTCGTTTTTAGCACACCGAAAAACGTACCAGAAGGTACTTCTCCTTTCTATATCAGGACTTTTTTTTGTGTGCCTGTGTAATGGGTAAACTTAAAAAGCTATGTTTAAATTGACCACTACACAAGAGTTAAATGAAAAAAAAAACTTTTAAACTGATCATTAATTTAGGCTGAGTATTAAAAAGTTTCATTAACAGCTGGTGTGTAAATTAAGTAATGAGACTGACTTTTAAATTTCTTTTATACGAATAGAATTATAATTCAGTATTGTCTTCTTCAAAATAACTTCCTTGGGAAGCCACACAGCGCTGGAGACGGTTCTTCCATTTCATTATAGCAGTGCTGGAATGAGTTCCAGTATATGAATACTGGAATAGCCTTCAGCTCATCGGTTACAGCCGTTTGAATGTTTTCTATGGTCCAAAAATGGCGTCCCTTGAGGTGATTTTTCAATCTCGGGAAGAGAAAAAAGTCACAAGGACTCAAGTCAGATGAATAAGGAGGCTGAGGAGCCACAGGAATGTTTGTACTGGCTAAAAACTCGTTTACTGAAATGGCTGTGTGACAAGGCGCATTGTCGTGATGCAACATCCAGTTGTTCTTGATGTTTGGATTTACATTTAATTCTTCCCCGATCAATCTTGTCGTCAACCAACGATCTGAACGCACAATATCTCGTATTCTATCGACATTTTTTTATCGGTTCTTGAAGATGAAGGCTTTCCGCTGCGTGGTTCATCTTCAATCGACTCTCTTCCTTCTAAGAATGCCTTAAACCACCGAAAAACCTGGGGTCTTGAAAAAACACTGTCTCCGTAGGCGTGTTGAAGTTTTGCAAAAGTATCCGTTGCGCTGTGTCCAAGTTTGAAGCAAAACCTGGTAGCTTACCGTTGCTCAAAATTAATGTTACTCAGTTTCAAAATGCATTAGAAAAAAAAAACGGTTTACGAAAACATTTACCAAGAACAAACAAATGACTCTAATAAGTTCAAACTTGTACTGAAGGTGCATTACATGTTAACCTACCGTTCTTCTAAGTCCCGTCTCCGCAGTGTTGCTAGATCGAGCGCTATGTTGCCAGTCTCATTACTTAATTTACATACCTCCTATAATATTTATTATAGTTATTTACCCTTATATAAATCTTTTGTTTAAACAATATTTAATTACTTTCACATCCACGTAGTGGAATGGAAGTATAGTATTAAGGATTTTTTTTTTAAATTTTTTGTTGGTTAAATTGGTATAAAATATCTAGTTTCAGAACATTCGCTTAAACTTAAAGTTTAGAAAAACAATTTCTCTCTGTTTACCAGTTCGTCTGTCTGCTAAACTTTTTTTTTTTTGATTAAGCTGATTAGATTTTGAACTTAAAGGTTAATCGGTTGGGAGTAATACACTTTTCCTTGTTTATAGGTAATTCCCAAATGATCCGTGCACAAGGTATGCACTTCAAATTAGAGATACATATACAGAATAACAGAAACTGCAAACATAAAAGTTTTTAGCTCATTAGGTTGGAGGTTGAAGGCATTGAAGGGAATAATTATTCAAAATAGGTAAAATAAATGTTTTTAATATAAATTTTGATAATCACATTGTGAAAAGAGCTCTATAAAAAAATCCTACTCCTCATTCCCCCTCCACCCTTGGAGTACGGGAGAGGGGAACTAGAATAACATATAAGGAATGTATTAAAAATAATTGTGAAAATTTATGTGTAGCCAAACCAAGTAAGTATTAAATTTAATACTTAATATGTTCATTTCGTTGATGGTGTTTTGGTATGTAAGACGGGTGGGGCCGGTTGTTTTGTGGTATGTTAATGTGAATTAATAAAGATATTTATGTGACATATCGTTTTATAGGATTTTGAGGTAAGAGAATCAAATATTACATTAAGTCTCTACTCTCACTTTTATTTATCACCATATCCAGTCAAAATAGATCATACATGTCACAAAGGTCATTTAGGCGTACAAGGTCGTAAATATTATAAAGATTATAGATGTCATTAAGTTGATTTGGGTCATTGATATTATAAGTTATAAAGGTCATATGGGTCATAAACGTCATATGAGCCAAGTTGTAACGGTCACACTGGTAATTTTGGCCACAAAGGTGATATGGGTCATACATGATGTCATAAAGGTCGTAGATATCATATAGGTCATATGATAATGTGGGGCAGTTATTTTACTATTTGAATTTTGCATTTTGTTCATAAATAATAAGAAATGGAAAGTACAAGATATGCAACAACACATATAAAAAGCAAAAAAAGGTTTTCGAAAAGAAAAAGAAAAAATAATTAACTATTTCAGATGAAAAATTCTTAAGATAAGTAAGGCAGAGCCTAGCAAAATGAGTCATGTAGCTGTGCTCGCGCATATTGGAAGGAGATAGAGCTTGAAGAACCATTATAATTCGACTGATCACATTCCTTGGTCAGTACGTTTCACTTCTCCGTTTGGGTTGCGCACTATTTCCTTATTCGTGTGTTTGTACCACAGACCTGTGTCTGTTACTCTCGATTTTGATTACGGTAATGATATAGTCTAGAGTAACAATGCGAGATCGATAGTACAAATACACGAATACAGAAACAGTGCGCAACCGAAACAGAATACTGCAACTTTCTCCTTAGAATGACATTTGTCGGGTCGATGATCCCTCGAGTTCTAAGTCGTTTAAACAAATGCGAGCACAGCTACCCTTTTGCCATGCTGTACCTCGGCTATTATTGTAAAAAGATAATCGATAATCAATTAAAAAAGATACTCGTATTCAAAGTTTTTAAACATTTTTTTTTTAAATTTTATGACACTGTATGTAACATACCTACTTAACTTTTAAGCATGCATTTACAGATCATATTTGCCAAAGTCAGTTCACAGTTGCACAAAACAACGTTTGGTTACTTAGCACCCTAAAAATATGAACATTCCCTGTCATTTTCATTATAACATTTTACTTAATAACGGTATACATATCATTATATATCCATATATATCATTATGTAACTTGGTGCTTTGAGAATGCACCACGTGAGAGAATTTCTTATTGTTGTATTTAGATACTTGTTTCTGAGATTTACTTAAGTGGTTTTAATTCATTCAACGTGGTACGAATTAATCTGATTTGTACTATGTACTTCTGAATTTCTATTTAACGTGGTAGGAAATAATCGTGTTGTAGGGAGGCTGATAGCAATACTATTATAGAGTAGAACGTTGACTGTAGCTGATACAATGACTGTAGCTAATAGAGATGGATTTACAAGCACGTATTTAAAGTTTCTCAATGAATATCCCAATATTAGTTCATTGAAGATTATTAGTTTTATTATTATCATTAGTTCATGTACAATTAAACGTACCGTAAAATGGGGTTCCTTTGCACCACTAGAAAAAATATTTTAAGTACCATAGAATATCGTTAACTTTAGATTTTCTTTCATTAGTAAATTCCTTGATTCTACCATATAAAGGGTGAAGTCAATCCAAAACTGAGGTTATGGGTTATAGGGGTTTAACAGCTTAAGTTATGGGGTCATGGGGATTAAAAACTTAGGTTATATAGCTATTGGGGCATAAGAGCTTCAGATTTAGGGTTGTCAGGCTCGAAAAATTGAGTTTTGCGTACACGGGGGTCTAAAAGTTGAGGTTATGTGGTTATAGGGGTTCGACAGTGTCTCCCCCCCTCTTTAAACCTCAAACGTGTGTCGGGCCAATGTTCCTTTAATCTACTGTCCAAAACCTGTAAAATAAAAAACATCACAATGATTGGAGTTTTCTGTGGGGAGTTATCTTATTTTGAGAAAAAGTTTGCCGTTTTCGCCCACTGTGCGTCGTAGACTAATATATTTCGCAATATGTCCATCGATATCTATCCGTCTATAAAATCAAGGCACGGATTTACTATATATGGCACCCTTTCGCTTGGATTTTAAATTTTACGATAGAACCAATAAATCGTAAAGTTCATCGGCTGGTGCAGTGCATAAAATACTAACCCATGTTGTATTCGAAGTGCCGCTCTAAAGAATTTAAAATAAAAGTCGAGATTGTAAACTTTCTCAACTAGGTATTCTTTCTATTTCAGATAGATTTAAGAGAGTTATATTAGGAGTGTAACAATGACAAATGAGAAAAATTTACTTACCGTTAAAAATGCAAAAGTAGTAACAAAAACTGTTAGTTATCTTGTGTACACATTTTTGGAAAATATTTTGTGTGAAAAATGTGAAGAATATTAAATATTGAATGCAGTGATACTAAAATGATAAGTACGTAACTGACGTATCTGTAAATAACTGTTTCAATATAATTATTATTGTATTATAACTTCAAAGGAATTTTTCGTTTTACACTAAGATTTAACATTAGTTTTCTACAAAGTAAACTATTTTCTTGGTTTAAATGTTCCATATTTCTGTTTGAACTTTATCATCACAATATACAGGGTGCTTATAGACCATGAAAACAAATTATATAATGTTATATTTTGGTAAGATTTAATAGCACAGAGCGACAAACTAAAGACTAACATGTCCTGACGCACTAAAGATTGACAAAAATGCTTTGGTGGTGAATAGGGTTAATTGCATTTTTCACATGCTGAATTAGTTCCTAAAGAGTGTCAATTTATGTACGCAATCATATGTGTCAATTTCACGATACTATACACATACATATATCTCATTTATAACATTTTATTATATATTATCTCTCATTTATAATATTTTATTATCGGCTAAGGTCCGGGAAAGTATGCTGTCTCGCAGAACTGGCACTATGCAACTCTATGATAATTAAACTATAAACCGTATTTTTGAGCGCATATTTCTTGCCCCTGTGTACCCACGCCACTGCCCATGCGTAGAATGTTATCCCGAACGAAGTCTTTGCAGGAATCCGGGACTTCGTAATACACTTTCTCGTAAACGGGTAGACCGCCGAATTGAAAACAATTTTTTTGTCGCGAGTGACTAACTCGTTGGTGTACTGTATTTACATATTACCTGATTTTGTGTGGATTTCTGCAATAATGGCACTCGTTGCCATTTGTGAGTTGACTTAAAATAATGGTTGAAAATTACAAGGATTTTACAATAGACGGATTACATATTTTAAGTATTCCTTGCAATAGTCGATATATACAGGGTGAATCAGAAAGAAAGGGCCAATACTAAACTGGAGATACTAGACACCAAAACATTATGATTGAGATCAACATGCCTCATACCAATGTCGCTGGTTTAAGAGACACAGCGTGTTCAAAGTTTAATTTTTATTCCGAAATTTGTCAATAATTACGAAAGTTTTGATAGTATAAATCTGAAAATTGATAATTTTATGTTTTTTGGTGTGAGAATTATGAATTTTAGGCTTATTTTGATGTTGCTTCTAGAGGGCGCTAGTTTCGCCGTATTATTTAGGTAAATTAAAAAAAAATTTTTATCTGCCGCGCATAAAACAAGACGAGAATATAAAAGAACGCTCAATTCCACAGAGAGAAGGTACTCTTGTTTAGGTCGTCTAAATCTGTCGATTTTTCAGTTATTTGCATTTAAAAGGTTCAATGTATTTTGTTATGATTTTTTATAGATCCTAGAAGCAACAGTAAATAACAATAACAATTTTTGGTAATAGTGATAATGACAAACTTCAAATCAAATGTAGGAAGTGTCCACCACCTACCTCAATACATTTTAAAATACATCTTCTTAAATGTCTATGAATTGTTGTATATTGTTGTATTCTCTGCCGGAACTCCTGAAAAAGAATTAACTTCTTCCTTATAAACTAAATCCTTAAAATTTGACCACACAGAGAAGTCCAGAGGGTTTAGGTTTGGACTAGGTGGCCAAACAAATTCACTTCCACGGCCAATCTACCGATGACGATAATGTCCATGCAAATATTGGCGTACTGGCAAGGCAAAATGTTGTGGCGCTCCGTCGTGCATAAATCACGTTTTTTCTTAATGCGTGAGTGGTACCTACATCTTATAAGAGCTCGTTTAAATGATGTTGAGAACAATTGAAGTACCGAGATCCAGTTACATTGGGTGGCAATTCAAAAGGTCCAATGACCAAATTAGAAATTACACCACAGCAAATGTTCACCTTAAACTCACGTTGAAAATGCCTTTCTTTTTACGAGATGTGGATTCTCGGAATCCCACAAATGATTGCTTCTCCAATAAAAAAACCCCCGTCTAGTAAATGTCGCCTCATCGTTAAATAAAATCTTATTAAGAAAATCTCGGTTTTAGGTTTGCATATTTTGTAGAAACTGAGCAAATTGTAGGCGAGCTGGTAATCTTGAGGCAACAACTGCCGAACCGTAGTATAATGATATGGATGGAGCATTTATTTTTCAAAATTCTGCAAATGGACGATTGGCTTAGCTCCGTTGTCGCACTTAACCGACGAGTACTCAGAGCTGGATTTTCCGAAACACGAATTAAAATTCCATCTTCATCCACTGTGATAGGTTTCGGAGTACCATGGTTAAATTTTGGAGGAAAAGATCCAGTTTCGCCTAGATGATTGGAATATTTCTGCAAAGTTTATGATTAGGTTGCCTGCTTTTTGGGTAATAATTGTAGATATCTGCGGGCAGCCTCATGTCCGTTAAAATTTGCCTGAGCAAAATTACAAATCGTATAACACATCTCATTCTTAGCGCTAGATTCACCGTATTATTTAGGTAAATCCTAAATAATACGGTGAAACTAGCGCTTATACGAGCAACGTCAACATAAGCTCAAAATTCGTAATTCTCACACCAAAAAACATAAAACTACCAATTTTAAGATTTATACTAGCAAAACTTTCTCAATTATTGACAAATTTCAGAATAAAATTTAACCGTTGAACATGCTGTATCTCTTAAATCAGCGACAATGGTATCAGGCATGTTGAGCTGAATCATAATATTTTGATGCCTAGTATAGCCAGTTTAGTGTTGGCCCATTATTTCTGACTCACCGTGTATTTCGTAATCGCCGAGAGTGTAAAAGACATTTAGATTCCAATATCAAAAAAATATACCTGGTACGGTTATAAAAGATAAATTTTGGTTTTATTTATGCATTATGTTTTGCGCATGTAGCCTTGCGTAGAACGTGGTCGACAATATTTACTTCAGACACTTTTTTTCCAAATATGTATCCGACTTTCCATTGCCTAGTAGTGGTACGTTACGTAAAACATATTTACAGAAGACATATCCAGTGGCGGCTTGAAAACGGCTTGCAAAATATTTGCGAAATATTTTTTTTTCATAATCACCGACTCGGAAAAAAACAGAAATACAGTCTTTTTATACTAGTGATTTTTGCAAAAGTCTTATTTAGCTTAAAGATACAAACAACTATTGTAAAATCTTGTAGACGAAATGTTGGGATTAAATAAAAATTGAAATTACCATAATTTTTCCAGATCTCAAAATGTTAAGAAAACCACAAGTATAAAAATGAAAACTTTGTATTTATTCGGTGATTATCAAAAAAAATATATTTCGCAAATATTTTGCAAGCCGTTTCTAATACCTTTTCCATCTTTAGAAAAAAATTCGCAAATTTTCCCTTTAAAGATAAAGACAAAGATTTTTTGCCATTATAGCCTTCTACTTAGGTCTAGTAACCACCCCCTAAATTATGGTGTGGGTCTCATGCCTCCTTAAGAAAATACGAGTATATCAAATTCCACCGGCCGCCACTGAACATTTCAACGTGTC
Organism: Aromia moschata; assembly: GCA_029963805.1. Taxonomy (NCBI): domain Eukaryota; kingdom Metazoa; phylum Arthropoda; class Insecta; order Coleoptera; family Cerambycidae; genus Aromia; species Aromia moschata. The sequence continues at coordinate 386,190 of JAPWTK010000268.1, forward strand.
TATATCAATGGGGGAAATATCAAAGAAGACATATATATTATAATAATATATATGTATTATAACATAAAAAAATATAACATAATATACACGCAATCTGCGGTTGACAGTGGACGAAACAACATATATTCTCGGTAAAAAGGTAGTTAATGTTCTGATACGAATTTTAGGTATTTCAGATATTTCGCCTCCGATATTGATACAAACAACGTTTTGCAAACAACGACTAAAGGTATAGAAATAATAGTAACACGTACATTGTTCTCTGTAGATGTAAAAAATAATAATGTACTGATTTTAATGACAACAAACATCTGTTGGCGATACAAACAACAGTGCGACATTCGTGAAAATAATGTGCGTGGTGTGTCGTCCCCTGTCCATGTGAACTATTGAAATTTACAACTTTTACTTCAATAGATGTGGAACGATCATTTTCCTGTAAAACCATATATACAGGCCAAATCGCTCACGTTTAACGAGAATAAATGCAGAAAGACTACTGGTTGGGGCAACGTACGCTCAGGCAATGAGGACAGTCGGTGTTTCTGAATGACACAAGCAAAAGGTATTTTTTAGTGTAGGTACTAGTATTATTATCTCAAATGTTATAGATATTTTTGTTAAGAATTGTATTTGGACAAAATTAATCCAAAATGATCTTGTACGAGTTAGTAAATAAACACACGACTGTTTCATCTCTTTCATAATAACATTCATTTATAGAGATTCAATGGTATAAATATACATTCCCTCCAGATGACATAATATTCAAATTTAATTTCGAACATTTTCATTGCATTTGTTTTGGTTGCGTTAAAGCAGGGCAGCTTTTAATGGAATTGTTTCTCCCTGCGTCTGATTTAAATTCAATGTCTGTTTAACCGCTGTTATTGCAGACGAGCTAAAACAATTATATTAAACGAAAACGTAATATTCCGGTGCGATTCATCACAAGACGACCGGGAATAATTAATGAGTGCTTTAATGTAATCCAGTTTCGTTTGATTCGAAGTGGAACATCAAATTTGGAGCTACGCAGCGGCATCGATTATGCGGTCCCGCATAATAGACCCAAAACCATCAGGATGTCTGATTAAATTTTTGCCTCAGTTACGATAAACTCTTTTGATTGTCATGAATATTAAGGAATTACAGTCGAATTTTTCCGAATGGGACTTTCTCAACTCAGCCAAAAGAATAGTCAATTTAGAGAGAATTTGAGTTAGAAGTCAAATCACATGCAGTGTGTTTAAGTTTGTGTTTGCCCGAGGGTTCCATTTCTACGCCTCTAACAAATTACCATAATTTTACAAAAATTGCTAAGCATTGTGATTCTTTAATATTACGTTTGTATATAACAGAATACTGACCTATAACAAATAAATAATACTGATGGAACACAAATGTGGTCTAGTTCTTCTTCAATACATCAATCTGCTTATTAACTTTCAAGTAAGGCAACACCTACGACATTTACAGCAACCATAGGTGGCAGACGAAGTTGGATATCTCCGTTTCCATCTCCCTAACTTACCATTGAAAGAAAACTAAGATGCCCATGATGTCCTTATTATTTGGAATGCTAATAATAATAGAGGAATTTTTCAGATGATGAAAAAATGAAAGAAAAGTGGGAAGTTGTTCTTTAGTAGGAAGGGCAATGATAGTAGTTACATGTTGCATAATAATTACGCTTCTTTTTGCAACGTATTTTACGTTTGTTGTTACTCTTTTCTTACGTTTGGATAAAATGACCAATTAAAAACTGTAAAAAATGTGTTTTATTTTCTGTATAAAGTTTACAGACAGATTACGATATGTATAATAATATGTAGGTTTAATGATATATCCGAACATTTTGGCGTATTTAATAATAAAAACTTTGATCATTTTCGTCGTTACCGTGCTTCACTCTAATGCTCGTATAATGTATGTGGAAGAAAAATATATTTTTTTTTATGATATTCTACCGAGATTTACTCGTCATTTTTGTTTTGGTTTAATGATTCATGAAGTATTTCAAAGTTAGATTCCCACTTCAAGTATTATTTTAAATATAAGTTGTTTTAATGACTCATTTAAGTATTTCAAAGGTTGATCCTCACTTCAAACTTCAAGTATTCTTTTAAAGTACATATTTATACCATAAAACGGTTTGAGGACTAGACTATGAGTTCTTTAAAACAGGCAAGCATTTAAAACTAGTTCAAAATAGTAGCGTCTTCTTTATCGATTTCACATTGAATTCGAATTTGTTTTAATAACACTTTCTGAATTCAAAATTATAAACATGCTAATAAAATTAATAATCGTAATTAGTTTCATTAGAGCCTTACACGCACTTCACAATTAGGCCCAAAACAATTGTATAGAGTTGTCAATTAAAAAAGATCTTCAATGACTATTGTATTGTAACGTTTTATTTATTTCGGGTTCGTGAGGTGTGAAAAATTAAACTCACACTTTTAAACTAACACTATTTATTTAATAAATACAACTACGGACTAAACACTACGTAACTACACTAATTTATTTTTATACAATTTATATTAGAGCGTTGTACGGAAAGCCCGCCGTTCACATATTCAAATAGAGACTATTCCCCGCCGTCTAGTCCGGCTATTTTATAGTGTCGCCGAAAACTCTAGATGACGCCTCAATCATGCCAGGCTCGTCCCGTACGACGTTCGCGATACGTCCCGAAAAGAATAGAACGCGGTGACGTGTCGGCGAGCTTCATTGCTGCCCGGCTGGTCGGCGATGCATCCTAGTGGCGTTTTCGCCACACTGCCCCCTTCTTAAAGACATTTCGTCCCGAATTGTCGTCCTCTGGTCCATGACGATACCTGTAGTGCAATCCCTCGGGACATTCGGAGATCTGCTGCTACACAGTGGGCAAGACAGAAGTCAGCAGGAGCCTGGAACAGGTCACGTGGTTCTTCTCGTGTTACACCGTAGCGAGCTTTCTGGCCGTTGGAATGAAGCAATATGAATTCCTCGAAAGAGAGCTCGCTGTCTGGTGGACTGACGTGTCGAACTCTGGCTTCAGCTTGTTCGTCATTGCTTCCGGCGAAAGGGGCTAAACGGTTGAAATTGATCACCCTAGGTTTTCCTCTTGGCAACTTCTGGATTCGGTAGACTACATCGTTAATCCGGGTGACGACCTCATACGGACCTTCCCAGGAGCTTTGAAGTTTTGGAGATAACCCACGACGACGTTGTGGGTTATATAACCAGACTTGGTTGCCGGGCTGGTACCTGCCATCGTTGGCGTTGATATCGTAGGTCTCCTTCATGCGGTCGCTGGCGCCCTGGATATTTGAACGGACTCGTTCGTGGATATCGTCCTTTCTCTGGCGTAGAGTACTGACGTAGTCCTCTCCAGCCACGTCGTCCCCTGGTGTACAGCCGAACTTCAAGTCACAGGGTAGACGCAGTTCACGGCCCATGACGATGCTTGCAGGTGTTTGCCCAGTTGTTTCGTGGATTGACGACCGGTAAGCCAGCAGGAACAGGTGGAGAAACTGGTCCCAGTCCCTCTGGTGGTCAGAGACTACTTTGGATAAGTACCGGTTGATGGTCCTATTCATTCGCTTCACCATTCCATCTGACTGCAGATGCAGTGCAGTTGTCCTCGTCTTACGGATGTCGAGTGTACGGCACACATTCTGAAACAGAATCGACTCGAAATTTCTTCCCTGGTCCGAATGTAATTCCAGAGGTACACCAAATCCATGCCACAGTAGAAGTCTCTTGGTTTGGAAGGGCATACGCTTCTACCCATTTGCTGAAATAATCCATCACGACGACGATGTATTTATTTCCATTATCTGTTTCCGGAAACGGACCTGCTACATCGATGGCAAATCTTTCAAACGGACTGCCCACGTTGTATTGTCGCATTGGAGCTTTCGGGTGCCGTTGCGGACCATTACTTGCAGCGCACACCACACATTTCTTGCACCACTCCTTCACGTCAGTAGTGCAGTTCACCCAGTAGAAACGCTCCCTAACTTTTCCCAACGTCTTCGTTACTCTTGGGTGTCCGCCAGTGCTTCCATTGTGGATTTCCTCCAATACCTCGGGCACTCTGTTTCTGGGGACTATCAGTTGTTTTCGCTCTTCGGTACCATCTGATTTCTCCAGAACGCGTTTTAAGAGTCCGTCGCTTAAGACGAGGGAATTCCACTGAGCCCAGTATGACTTTACGGTTGGCGAGTACCGTGATACCTCTTCCCAAGTGGGTTTCCGATCCTCTTTCTTCCAATCCACAATTGGTTTCAGATTCGGGTCATTCTCTTGGTCTCTTAAAACCTTCTCCGACAGCCAATCATCGTTCACCGCCGTCGTTCTGTATACTAAGATGTCCTTTTCTTCTGCCCGCTGACAATGTTTGCAATTCTCAAAGCAGGCTCTTCTGGATAGCGCATCAGCGTTGCGGTGAACTTTGCCTGCACGATGTTCGGTGTCGAAATCAAATTCTTGGAGTCGTTCTATCCACCTGGCTACCTGTCCTTCAGGATTCTTGAACTGTAGAAGCCATTTTAGCGCCGCATGGTCCGTTCTCAGCAAGAATTTTCTTCCATACAGGTATTTATAAAAGTGTTCAACAGATTTCACTACTGCCAGTAGTTCCCGCCTGGTAACACAGTAGTTTCGCTCAGGTTTCGACAAGGTTTTACTGAAGTATCCAATAACCTTCTCTTGGCCGTCCTGAATCTGAGACAAAACTGCTCCCAAACCTACATTACTGGCATCGGTATCCAAAATGAATTTTCCATCCGGGAGAGGATAGCTCAGGATAGGTGCACTCGTCAACGCTTTCTTTAAATGTCGAAACGCTTCACTGCATTCATCGTCCCATTGGAACCGCCTTTCTCCTTCCGTGAGACGAGTCAGTGGCTTGGCAATGTTAGCAAATCCGGGCACATATCGACGATAGTAAGTGCATAATCCGAGGAAACTTCGTAGATCATGCTTATTGCCGGGTACTGACCACTCTCGCACTGTTTTGATTTTCTGGTCATCCACTGCCACTCCTTGACTGGAAACAACATGGCCCAGATACCTCACTTCCTTCTGGAATAGATGACACTTTTTCGGGCTAAGCTTTAGGCCAGAGGTTCGCAAACGTTGAAAGACCTTCTCCAGATTTTTCATGTGATCCTCAAAAGATTTTCCAACCACGATGATGTCGTCAAGATACACAAGACTTCTTCCAAGAGAGTCCTCTTAACACTGTTTCCATCAGCCTCTCGAAGGTTGCCGGAGCGTTACATAATCCAAACGGCATTACGGTAAACTGCCATAGTCCCGTACCCAGAGTAAACGCAGCTTTCTCTCGATCCCGTTGTACCAACTCTACTTGCCAATATCCACTCTTCAAATCTAGGGTTGAGAAAATCTTTGATCCTGATAGAGTATCCAAGGTGTCACCGATTCTAGGCAATGAATAGCTGTCTTTCTTTGTCACGTTGTTTAATTGACGGTAATCCACACAAAATCTGGTTGAGCCATCTTTCTTCTTTACCAATACAATTGGTGAAGCCCACGGACTATTAGATGGTTCAATGACCCCATATTTTTCCATGTCCTGCACGATTTTATCGGCTTCCTCGCGTTTGGCTAATGGCAATCTTCTTGCTGTTTGTCGGATTGGCCGAGCGTCGCCTGTGTCGATTTTGTGTCGGATTACATTTGTCCTGCCCTTTCCTCCTTGCCCATTATCGAAAATGTCTGCATACTTAGTAATTAGACTCCTTAGCTTCGTCGCTTGATCCACTTAAACAAGGATCTTGAAGAAGACGACAGGTGGTTTGATAACTCGCCTGTAATCCTCCCAACTGAATTTCCTCGAGTATCTAACTTTCGAATGACGGAGGAAACCGAAGAACAGTACCCTAAAACGATTCCTTTTCTTAGATTCACTGGGTGATGATTAAGGTTCATTATTCTCACCGGTACTGTTTTCTCGGTCAGCAACAGAGCTTTTCCCACAGCTATTCCTCTTGCTATCTCGCCGTCGTGAGATCTTGGCTCAAACACCATTATATTTCCAACACACGGGTTACCGTCCAAATGAGCGTCCAAGATCATTTTGCTTCGTTGTGGCACTGCCGTATCCTCTGCCAGGACAACTCGAATTGTTTCCTCCGTCTTTCTATGTAGTACGATTTCCTCACCAGTTCCAGTTGAACTCCAGTTCAAATCCCTTGGTGTTCATAATGTCCATTCCAAGAATAAGTTCATCCTCAATTTCAGCTACCAGTGCTCGATGTTCAAACGACACGTTTCCAATGACAACTGTGACATTGGTCTCACCGCGAATGGTAGCGGGATCTCCAGTTGCAGTACGTAGTCGCCAGCTGGTCGGAGTAATTCTTGCTGCTGTTTCAACAATATCTGGTCTAATGATAGTTCTCGTTGCACCCGTATCTAATAGCAACAGTCTCTCTTTTCCATCGACTAGTCCATCGACAAAAACACTATTAGACGGGTGTTGAAGAGATGCGACTCGTGCAATTTTCTTTGGGGCTTGCTTCTTAGAGGTTGACGATTGCCCCTTACGGTCAACCTCTTTTAGTTTTCCGACGAGGGTGTCGTTTCCTTATTTCTAGGGCAGCGACTACGGACATGTCCAACCTTACCGCAATTCCAGCACCGAATTTGCCTCTTTTCTAACATGCCCTCGACGACTCGTCAAATTTCTGCTTCATTGCAGGTTCCTTCTTCAACACCTTCCTCCATCTTATGGACCTTAGCTTGACCTCTGCAACTCTGTTTAGCAGCTTAGAATTCCAAAGCTCGCGCCACAGCATCCACCAGCTTGCTGGGACGAGCGAGGGTCAGAGCTTGACGGGTCTCAGTATCACGCAGACCATCTAAAAATGGCTGCACGGCTAATCGTTCCATAACATTCTCCGGCGTAGATGAATATGCCAAACGAACTAACCGCGCTATGTCCGCTTCAAATTCCTGCAGCGATTCGTTACTTTTCTGATAGCGGTTCTACAACTGCGAGTGGTAGACATGCTCGAGATGAGACTGACCATAACGCATTTCCAGGTGTCGGACCAGTTGATGGTAATCCTCTTGTTCTTCAGGAGAAAGCGTCTATAATATATCCGTGGTATCTCCGCGTAGTGCCAACGTCAGCGCTGTAGCCTTCTCTGCCAACAACCAACCATTTGCCTTCGCTGCAGCCTCAAATTGTCGTAGATAATTGACCCATGAGCTCTTACCATCAAATTGTGGTGGTTTCATGCGAATTTTCGAAATTTCCATGTGACTGCTCAACTCGGGTTTACTCAACCTGTCGATGTCGCTACCAGGTGACTTCCAGAGCGGTATTGACCACTCGTTGTTGTTCCCCACTTTCTAAACTCAGCGTTGCAATTTTTCTCTCTACTTCTAGAAACTTATTCTGGAATTCTTTTTCTACGGTACCTAACTTATTTTCCATTTCCTCAAATTTTCCGTCCACATATTCACCTATTTGTTTCTGGAGGCAACTAGAATTTTCCGTAATTTTCTTTTCTAAAGTTGTATAATTTTCCAGTAGTTTTTGATCCATGTTTTCTATTAGTTTCTGTTCCATCTTAGTGGAATTTTCCACCAACTTTTTGCTCCATCCCTCTTAAGTTTCCATACGTTTCCTGGAGTTCCTGTTGCAAACTTTCTTTTAAACTTTGCAACGCCGAATTTATATCGCCAACAATTTCGAATAAATATGTGTCGGGATTTTCACCGTCTTTTTCCAGAACTTCTCTTAGTCTATTTTGCAGATCGGCCTTTTTCCCGGTGGTTTCACACTCCCGTTCTTCGAGTTCTCTTTTCAAATCCGCCACTTTAAGGTCCTTTAAAAACACCTGTCTTGAAGCCATTTCACTTAATTTATTTATCGCGAATTTATTTATTTAAATGTTTTTATTGTTCAGTTTTTTCACACCCACACCTGACGCCAATGTAACGTTTTTATTTATTTCGGGTTCGTGAGGTGTGAAAAATTAAACTCGCACTTTTAAACTAACACTATTTATTTAATAAATACAACTACGGACTAAACACTACGTAACTACACTAATTTATTTTTATACAATTTATATTAGAGCGTTGTACGGAAAGCCCGTCGTTCACATATTCAAATAGAGACTATTCCCCGCCGCCTAGTCCGGCTATTTTATAGTGTCGCTGAAAACTCTAGATGACGCCTCGATCATGCCAGGCTCGTCCCGTACGACGTTCGCGATACGTCCCGAAAAGAATAGAACGCGGTGACGTGTCGGCGAGCTTCATTGCTGCCCGGCTGGTCGGCGATGGATCCTAGTGGCGTTTTCGCCACAGTATTATACATACCGGTTAGGAAAGTGCAAGATATCAAAGCCGAACATTCATAAATAAGAAAAGAATAAACTCTGACAGATAGAGGAACTGACAGAGAAATATTATATCCATAGTTGCCAGACTGACATGTCATTTTAAAACTCTATGGGCGTTATTCTCTGTCTTTCGTGATAGGGTAACAATAAAATATGTAGGCGGGACGCCCCGCCCATAAATTATAATGCGCACGTGTGAATTGAATTATTACATCGTTATTGGTTTACGGAAAAAAATCACTTGAGTATTCCTTGCGTACGCAGTTGGTATTTTAGGCGATTCCATCGTTGGGCCATTTTTTATAAACGGTTCCTTAAATGCAAACAAATATTTAACAAATAAAACAAACTGGTTACGGACATGAACATGAGAGACCACGAAATTTAAATGATTTACGGGCCAGAATTGTACAAGTCCTAAATTGTTACGCTTAAGAAATGTTAGAACGCGTAAGAACTGAGTTTTACGATAGACCAGGGTTTTGCGAAGAACAAAGCGGCGACATTTTGAACCACTTATTCAATAGGCATTTTTTCTTTCTTTCGTCTTATAACCGGGTTGATTTATATTTATCTTTTTATTTTTTATAGAACTTCAATTTTATTTTCTTGCAGACCGGTTAGTTAAGGAATACAAAAAATTTGAAAATAAATACAATTATGTTCGTACACTTCTTTTAAGTGTATGGCATAATTTTAAGTCAGAATTACGTGAGAATTTCGTTTCATACAGCTAAGTCGATGTACACTCTAATTGCTGCGAAAAAGTACTGAGTCCGACTCACTCAAATTCGTTAGGTGGGCGGTGTCTCTCCACCTCCACATTCCAGTTTCTGTTAACGCGCAGGTAACGTTTTACATCATACGTTTCTAATACGTACACAAGCGTGAAACACTGGTGCATCTAACTGTCTTTGTCTGTCCTTACTGGTGTCTTTTAACTTATTCTCTTCTACACATGTATCGCCAATATGTAATGGTGCAATTTCCTATGGGGTAGATTATATTAATTATATTCTAATAAATAATATTTATAAAAAAACGCTTAATTGATTTTACTCATCGACGGCTCCGAGCAGTTTTGTGAAAACGATTTTTGGTTTGCTATACTGAATTTATTCCAAGTTCGTGATTCGCACTGCACACTGAATACGTCACACTTATTGCACTAGAAAAAATGTTACACTTCTGAGCATATTTTCATCGAATACTTTTTTCAATAGAATATCCATTTTACGACGCGTCCTCGTTTACTTATTGGAGTGCCAGTGTGGCCCGGATGACTTGCTTTTAATGAGGATCGCTAAAATGGAAATGAGCTCTTACATGAAACGGATATTTCTTTACGTAGGCATTAATGGTATTGGAAAAGTAGCATTACGTAAGATGATTAAGGTTTTTGTGGACAATAGGTTGTCTCTATAAAAAGGCAAAACCCAATAAAAATGTGCTGCCTAAGGAATAACCACTTCCACATCTAATTTTACATGTAAGTATGGTTTTCATGAGTTTTTTTATTATTTTTTTTTTGTTAGATAGGCCTAAAATGTTCTTAAAATCCCTGTCGAGATTTTAAGTTTAAGCAAAAAAAATATATCTGTCTGTTAACCTTTATTGTGTACACAATAACTCGAGAACGCATGAAGAAAACAACTCCAACTGTGTACTATAACGAGGGATCGAGCTGACTAAATTTTGAGCTTAATCGGTTGAGGGGTTGGGGGTCAAATGGGTGTAATACACTTTTTCTTTGACTAAATTTTGGTAATTCTCAAAAGAAGCAAGATTGCTTTTTAAATTTGAGATACATGTTCAACCATTCTGTAAATTTTTAGATTTTTAGCGTGATAGGGTGTGAAATAGAGGGGGTTGAAGGGCGACTTACCCCCTTCATAATTCATTCTTAAAATAGGTGAAATAAAATTTTTTTACATAAATTTGTGTAATAGAAAATAGTGGATAGAAAAGGCTCTAAAAACGTTTTATTTTTTTTCTTATCCCTCCCTCCCTCCTAAGAAAAGGGGGAGAAGTCAGAAAGGAATTTGAAGGCGAGAAGGAAAAGTAGTTAAGAAGGGGAAGGAGGAAAAATAAATGGAGGTCAAGGAGGTCAATGGGACAAGTATATAAATGAGAATAAAGAAGGTAATTGGTTTAAGAGGACAAAGAGGACAAAAGAAAGTCAAAGTCAAGGAGGCCATAAAGATAAATTGGTTCACATCAAGAAGTACAAGGAGGATGAAGTGTTGAATCATAAGAAGGTTATTTGATCCAATAGGAGAAGTAGTTAATGAGGGAAAGGAGAACAAATGGAAGTCAATAAGGTCAATGAGGACAAGTATCTTGTGGATGAACAAGGGCAAGTAGGGTAACGAGGTTAAAAAGGACAACAAATGCAAGGTAGCTAAGGTGGATAAGGAGAACACGAAGGTTTCTGGAGGATAAAAGGCGGTTATTGAGGACAAGGACAGTTAGAGGCGAAAAAAAAGACAAAAGGAGGACAAAGGCAAGACAAAAGGAGTATAAAGGGACAACAAAATAATAACAAAAGGAGGAAAACAGGAGGGCAGAAAGAGGTAAAAAGAGGCAAAGAGAAGACAAACGGAGGACAGAGGGAGGACAAATGGAGGTCAAACACTGCAAGGAGATTAAGGAGGACAAAGGGTTAAGAAGTATAAAAGGAGGTTAAGGGCGAAACAAGTTAAGGAGGACAAAGTGAACAGGAAGAGGTTAAAGACGGCAAGGAAAACAAATGGAGGATTAGGAGAACAAGGGCGAAGGGAGGATAAAAGAACAAGAATATTAGAACAAAAGAGGATGAAGGAGGGTGAATGAATAGAGGTGAAGGAGGAGAAGCAGAACAAAGAGAGGTTATGGAGGATAAACAGTGATTAAAGAGGACGAGGACAGCAAAAAGAGTACAAGGAGAATATATGGAGGTTAATGAGGACCGAAAGATTGAAAAGGTTGACACAAAAGAAGGTCAACGTGGATTAGGAGGTTAAGGTGGACAGCAGTGATTTTTGCAAAATTCTTATTTTGCTTAAAGATACCACTATTGTAAAATTTCAGACACGAAATGTCGAGATGGAATAAAAATTTAAATTACCATATCTTACAGATCCCAATAATTACAGATCTCGAAATGTCAAGAAAATCACAAGTATAAAAAGATTTGTATTTACTCGGTGTGATTATGAAAAAAAATATTTCGCAAATATTTTGCAAGCCGTTTTCAAAATCAAAAAACTCACTAGTTTGCTCTGAAGATTTTTTGCCATTATAGCCTTCTACTTAGGTCTAGTAAGTACCCCCTAAATTATGGTGTGGGTCCCATGCCTCCTTACGAAAATACGAGCATGTCAAATTCCACCGGCCGCCACTGGTGGACAGATATATCAGGGATAACAAGGACGCTAATTAGTCAACCTCAAGGTTATAAATGTAAAATAAATCAAGGAGGTCAGGAATGAAATTTTGAAAAAAGTCAAGGATATCAAACAGGTCAAAAGCTCAGTCACCTATTTTATATATGTAGGTCTAAAAACCTGAAGAAGTCGAATGGTATTAAAAAGTCAGAGGTCAGAGACGTTCACGAGGTGAGATATTGAAGAGATCAATGTCAAAGATGACAGATGTCAGAAAGGCCAAAAGAAAAAGGAAAGAAGTTAAAGGGTCAAAAAAGTTTTACTAAAAACCTCAAAATTGGTACATGGATAGAAAATTAAAGAAGAAACAAGATTTTTCCTTTGCTATTTTTCAAAATTTAAAAGCACATTGCCCTATTTTGTAATTTTTGGAGAAAAATGTAAAATGTGACAGTAAAAAAAATCACGTGACTATTCACGTGTATGCCATTTTTCATCATTTTTAAGCAAAAACTAACAACAAAATTTTCCTTAGTCGATGAGGAAAAAATTTCCCATAGGACGCGGACTTTTCGTGTAATACTGTGTATTACCTATAGTTTCTTTCATGTCCGTGGCTATTTCCAGAATTACCCACACATTCTTATTCTTTAAGTTTAGTAGTACGTATGGCCTGTTAAATTTGCGTCAGGAAGACGTGAAATGTGAAATGAAATTCCGTACTTAATACATATATCCACCAGTCGCATTCCACCTGTACGCAGGGTCCCTCATACCGTAATATACCTGTTTACATAATACACCGAGGTAACTACAGTTAACATTTAGATAGTCCTTATATAAATTGCCACCAAGGTATTTTCCATTGGCTAAGAAAATGTTTGCAGCTAATAAGAGAAGGGGATAAAATGATATATGTATGGAATGTTATTCAATGCAAAATTCGTGTACGGAATGTTTTTCAGTTTCAAAGTAAGCAAACAATTATAAAGCATAACGCGGGAACAAATAGGAAATAAATATTTAAGTATTCATATATGTAAAAAATATATTATAGGATCACGCGGGGTAAAAATGAAACAGTATTATAAACGTTTTATTTTTCACTATCAAAAAAATTTTAAAATCTTAAATCTATTGTAGCGTGATAATGCAAAATCGTATGCCTCATTCATAGGTAAGTAATAAGTTACAAAAAAATAATGACGTCTGAGAAAAAAATACAAAAATGTTGTTTCATATTTAACCTGCAGTTGGAAAAAAATGAAACACTCATGGGAAAATCTGAAACATCCATTTATTTTGCATTCTAATGAGCACAGACCATTAATAAGGGTAAAAATGAATTATTGCTCTGTGAAAAATGGCACATGTAAAATTGTAAGTATATAGGTTTTGGGAATGATAAATACAACAAAATATTTGTTTTCCAGAACAATCTCAAAACTAAATTTATTTTCAGAAAAACAAAGAACTAAATTCTATATTAATTTGGTCGAATCGACCAAAGCCGTCGGGTCGACAGTCAGTTCAACGGATCAATCAATACCATTCAAACAAATAATGTATATTACACTCGACGCACGGTGTCGAATTTTCGATGAAACGATTTTCATCGAAAATTGGACACAAATCTACATTAAAGCCAATTTTAAAGCAAAATGGACGTTTTTGGGCTCAAATTGTTCTTTGTCTACAATATATGATACCGCTGTTTTCGATTAAAATAATTGGCCGACCTTGCCAGACCTCCAAAGTTGGTGAATTTTCCAAAAAAATTGATTTTTTTCGCTGCAACCGTCGATAATCAAGCTACAAAAGTTAAACAATTAAGTGCATAAAAAAGCTTTAGTTTGACATTTTAAACGTTAAAAAGTGTCACTCGGATCAAAAGTTACAGGGGTTTAAAAATAGACTCATTTTTAGCGATAACAAAAAGATATTGCATTTCACAGTTCCTCATAAAAATCGGAATTATCTTTGGATCCAAACAACTTTTCTCAACGTTTTAAAGTGCAAATTAAAGCTGTTTACTTCGATTTTGCATCGAGCTATAATAATAAAAACGAAAAAGCCGCTAATTTTCAGTTTCGCTCATAATTCGCTCAAAATTTTCGTTTACGCTAATTAAAATGTACATATATTCTAAGTCTGGTTATTACTTATACGTCTTTTCCGAAACACTTTCCATCAAGTTTTACGTTCGTAGCTGCAAATCACAAATGAACTTGTACAACAAAACTATTTCAAAAGTAACTTGCATTTTTTTATATCGTTTAAAAAATTGTTTTGCATTTTTACAATATATTTTGTACTAATTATTTAATGTACTTTTGAAGTAAATTGAAAAAAACGAAATAGTTTCATAGAAGTCCCTGCTCCGAAATATCGAATGCATGTTACATGACCAGCTCTTAGCCAATGCTATTGGGGCTTCAATTTAAGGCTATCAAAATTTTAAGATAGGATACACGTATATTTTTATTTTTTATCATATTATGATACATTTAAATTATATTGTGAGAATTATAAAATGTATACCAGTAAAAAATGAAATTTTCCATAACGTTATTATAACACAATCATTGAGATAAGTTCATTTGTGATTTGCGGCTACGAACGTAAAACTTGATGCAAAGTGTTTCGGAAAAGAAGTATAGTAAAGTAATAACCAGACTTAGAATATACATTTGTATTAGCGTAAACGAAAGTTTTGAGCGAATTATGAGAGAAACCGAAAATTAGCGGTTTTTTTCGTTTTTATTATTATAGCTGTAGCTCGATGCAAAATTGAGGTAAAATTTCAACTAAAAGTTTTATAACGTTGCGCTTTAAAACGTTGAGAAAGGTTGTTTAGAACCAAAGATAAGTCCGATTTTTATGAGGAACTGTGTAATGCAATATCTTTTTGTTATCGCTAAAATGAGTCTATTTTTAAACCCTTGTAACTTTTGATACGAGTGACACTTTTTAATGTTTAGGAAGTCAAATTAAATCTTTTTTTATGCACTTTCAAGAAAAAAATTGTTTAACTTTGTAGCTTGATTATCGACGAAGTTGCAGCGAAAAAATCATTTTTTTTGGAAAATTCACCAACTTTGGAGGTCTGGCAAGGTCGGCCAATTATTTTATTCGAAAAAAGCGGTATCACATATTGTAGACAATTGCTCAAAGAACAATTTGAGCCCAAAAACGTCCATTTTGCTTTAAAATTGGCTTGAATGTAGATTTTTGTCCAATTTTCGATGAAAATCGATTTTGTCGAATGACCGTGAAATCGACGCGCAACATATGGTTTCCTCGCAACTACGAAATTATTTTGTTAATATTAAATTTAACCGATTAAATTTATTAGGTCTGATTTTAAAGCAGATGTATACTTTTAGTATATATTACTTAAAAACTCTTACCATCTAATCGATCTTAAATTACAAAACTGCTTACAATCTAATTTTCCGTAAAGGGAACTTTTTCCTTCCTTCTGGAGACGATTTAATATCGCTTACGGCAGGGTAGACTGACGTATATGTGGATGCAAATTGTTTATGATCCGGGATATTATGAATAATTAAATTTGAACTTATAATGAGTGTTCGGGACGAGATTTTCCATGTAAATTCCATTTTAGCTTTACTCGCTAAACTAGATACAGTCTCCTCTAAAAGCTTTTAACGTGCTTTTACATCGGCCCTTACCTGGTTTTAATTTCTGTTCATGCTTATCAAGTTAGCGCATATAGCGTATAGAACATTCTCACTCGCATATGTTTTTGCAATTTTCGAAGGTCTAATGTTAACTGCATTTGAAATGAAAATGAATAGTCTACGTTTGTATTGAGGTCCTTAGGATTCCCTCGTATTCCGTCTGCTTTGTAATGGTTGAAAGGAATATAATGGGTCTCTACACATTGTATAAAATAACCATATTATTATAGACATTACCATATTATGTCATAATAATATAAGTAGTAATAATGTTTCTATATAGTGAGTGCGATGTTAACTTTGCTGTGTAAATGCAACAATGTTGGCTTTTACACGGTCATTTAAAAGAGAGATACTATATGTACATAATATACACGATATTAAATACCACATACAATATTAAATATTTGCTTGGTGTGCATAAGGAACTTTTATCTTCAGAATTATGTATTTTTAAAGAAAAGTAAAAAATAGATCTACTCAATCTATAAAATGACTTGTAATAATTAATATTTATAGTGTCATGAACACAATTGTTTATAATAAATAAATACTCATTTTAAAATTCAAAGGGATATTTGGGATATATTCAAGGGGAGGGTGGTGTGTACGAAAATTATTCGAAATCATTTTATGTCCACCGTCACTCATTTTCGTAATGGTATTTTCTTAAAGCTTCACAGACGCACGGAATATTCACTTTCACTTCATTTATAATTTTTCGCCCGATTATTTGTAGCACCATTATTTGCAGTAAGACTATTACAAATAATGATTTATCATCTAAAAACAGATAAATGATAGATTCGGGCAAATATTTTCCGCCATCGGGTAGAAAATTTGAATTTTCATATATTTTTAGGATTTATTTGATACATTTTTGTTAAAGGCAGGCGAAACATATATTAATATACTCCGCCGTCATGTCGCGTGGGTAACGTACATACATATAAGTATGACTTTGTGATAGAAATGGAAACTAATTTAAATGCCTTAAGGGCTCCGTGTTTTACGTTTGAAATGTCAGTTTTTTAAACCCTTTTTTCTGTTACTATACAGTATGCGCCATATGGTTCGCAACATATGGGAATACTTTTTATTTTTGAAATAACATAATTATTAGAGATTGATTCTGTGTGAATTAGCACCTAAAAATGTAGTTTGATATTAGTCATGTCAAACTGTCAATGGAATCCCCTTTTCTGCATTCAATTAAACTAAATCGTTGAAAACATTAGGTTATATTCTTAAAAGTGTAATATTATTATATATTTGGATATGACATTTATGACCTACGACTATATATGACATCTATGACTTGTTTGTCATTTATGACCTGTACGACTTATACTATATCTAATGCGGCCTGTATGATCGATATGATCGTTATGATTTTTATGACCCATATGACCTTAATGATTCATATGACCTTTATACCCATAAATATATCAATGACATAAATAAACTTAATGACCTCTATAACCCTGACGACATTTATGATATCTCAAAAACATATAAAACGACACATCACAAGAATATCTTTATTCATACACATGATACAACAAAACAACCCCATCTGGGTATAACAAAATCGTCATCAGCCACATAAACATAAATTCAATATTTGGTTTGGCGACACATAAGTTTTCACAAATTCTTAATATTTACCTTATATTTTATTTTAGTTTCCCTTCCCGTACTTCAAGGGTGGGGGGAGGGTTTAGAAGAGTAGGGTTAGGGGTAGACATTTTTTAGATCGTTTTCACTGTGAAATTATCAAAACTTTTTGATAATGTGTTTGATGTTGAAAACTTTTACTTTAGCTATTTTGAATACTTACCCCCTCCAACTCCCACAATCATCTCCAGACCTTATCATAGTACATAAGTGTTTCAAATTTCAACTTAACGCGTTCTCGAGTTATAGTGTACACAAAAATGGTTAACAGACGTACAGACTGACAGACCAGTACAACAACAGACCGACAGACAGACGTTTTTAATCGTTCATACCATAAATACTATTACGGAAGTAAAATACGAAACAATAAAAAGTAAGGTAAAAAGTATGTTAAAGTTAATAAGGTTAATAAAATTAATAGCTGATACAACTTTTTTAAGTAAACAGTAATAATAATGTACTTTATTACACAAATATGTATATCTCCACTATTTGTGGATCAATTTGAGTCAAGTTTATCTAAATAAGTTTATCTAAATAATTTTTTATTCGTATATGAAATCTCAAAATATAAATTAAAAAAATACCATATTACGATCGTAAAAGTGATAATAATACCTCGATTAAAATTGGCTTGATTGATCTACTAAATGCGGCTAGTTGTATACAGAAAGAGAAATTTTGGAATGTGCGATATTTCATCAAAGAGATCCTTGAAAGCTAAATGCCTACTGTGCACATTGCAACGCTTTCATCTAGCTGTTCTTATTGAAGTAGCCTTTATAGTTCTTTGTACTTCATTTGCCTCAAGCATTTCAGTTATAACAGCTTTTCTATTATTTATGTTTCACATAAATATTATACAGTGAGGTCCATAAGTAACGGATACATTCATTATCTACGTAATTTACAATTTATGAAACAATTTACAATCCTGAAACACGTCAATTTTTAATTCTAGAATGACTGCTAGAAGCTATTTAGTCTAGCTGTTCTTATTGAAGTAGCCTTTATAGTTCTTTGTACTTCATTTGCCTCAAGCATTTCAGTTATAACAGCTTTTCTATTATTTATGTTTCACATAAATATTATACAGTGAGGTCCATAAGTAACGGATACATTCATTATCTACGTAATTTACAATTTATGAAACAATTTACAATCCTGAAACACGTCAATTTTTAATTCTAGAATGACTGCTAGAAGCTATTTAGTCTAGCTGTTCTTATTGAAGTAGCCTTTATAGTTCTTTGTACTTCATTTGCCTCAAGCATTTCAGTTATAACAGCTTTTCTATTATTTATGTTTCACATAAATATTATACAGTGAGGTCCATAAATAACGGATAAATTCATTATCTACGTAATTTACAATTTATGAAACAATTTACAATCCTGAAACACGTCAATTTTTAATTCTAGAATGACATTTTTTTGAGCATCATTTTATACCCCCCTCCAACCCCCTTGGAGTGACAGCTACCCCTTTAAAATTTTTAAATGGAACGAGGGTGCGTGTGGTAGCTCATTTGAAAGGGTTCTTGATTATCTATTCAGCATTATAAAGTTTTTTGAATTTTGTGTATTTTTCATCAAGAAAATTAAATTTGATAATTTCAAAATTATTATTACTATGAAATGTATATATACAATTAAGGGCCTATGTACCAAATATCTGTCAAATCTGACGTTTTTAGTTAATTTTGTGTCAACATTCAACTTAAATGTATCAGTTTCCCTGATACGCTGCGCAAAATACCCAACAAAAAGAAAGAAGTAAAAAGGGTTTCTTTTTACATATCACAAACAATTATACATTAAAAAATTTTTATTTGCTACATCTGTGAAAACTTATTATTCTTTATATTATTTTTCGCTGATCGTCAAGTTGATTATTATTTTAACAAAGAGTCTTTCGGATACCCAAAGAATTGATATTTTGATATTATTGGGCTGTGGTAATAAAACAAGAACGCAGAAGCAGGTATGAAAAATATTCAATACTAAGTATCCTGACCGCCGCATTTCCCAGTCTACAGTTAGTAGAATAGAAAACAAATATCGTGAATTTGGAAATGTCACAGATATTCCTAAATCTGGTAGGAAACGCATTTTAGACGATTAATAGAAATTGGATATTTTGTTAGATATTCAAGATAATCCACATAAACCTACAAGACAAGTTGCCGCCGATAATGACGTTAGTAAAACGTCCATATTGCGTCTTCTAAAAAACGAAAAATACCGCTCATATAAAATTCATTTGGTTCAAGAATTTAATGACGGTGACCCTGATCGTCGATTGGAATTTTGCGAAATCATGGCAAATAGATGCCAAGATAATCCTTTATTTATAAAAAAACATTATTTTTTCTGATGAAGCAACATTCGTCTTAAATGGAACAGTCTACAAACAGAACTGTAGATACTGGAGTACAGAAAATCCACATTGGATGATGGAGGCCAACACTCAATATTGGTGGAGAAGGTGAACGTTTGGGCTGAAATTATAAATTCTAAAATTATCGGACCATATTTCTTTGATGGCACATTAACTGGCGCGCGTTACTTGGATTTCTTGCAAAATTTCTTAGTTCCAGAGTCAAGAATGCTTTTCCCAGATGATGACAACCCCAATGAAATTGATAGAAATATTTGGTTTCAGCAGGACGGAGCTACACCACATTTTTCATTGGAAGTAAGAGCCTATCGGAATCAAGTTTTTCCCAATAGATGGATCGGTAGACGCGGTGAAATTGAGTGGCCTGATCGGTATCCCGATTTGACCCCGCTTGACTATTTTTTATGAGGTTACTTAAAATCTAAAGTCTACTCCAACATACCAAATAACGTAGAAGACTTAAAAGACAGAATAAGGCAAGAAATTAATCAAATCACCCCGGAAAACAATACAAATTTTTTTAGAAGAATTTCAGCAACGCCTCCATTATTGTCAAGAAACAACGGGCGCCCAGTTTGAACATTTGATTTAAACTGTTCTTCTGTTCTGTTTCATGTTCTTGTCTTTACTTAGTAACATTAAAAATGTAATATTTTTCAATAAAAAAATTATAGAAATTAAAAAAAATCTTATGTTGCTGGATGGAGAATTAACAACCCTTTCCAATGAGCTATCACACGCACCCTCGTTCCATTTAAAAATTTTAAAGGGGTATCTGTCACTCCAAGGGGGTTGTCCAAAAAATGGCATTCTAGAATTAAAAATTAATGTGTATTCAGGTTTTTCCCGAAATTTGAAAAATTGGGCCCCCCCTATATAACCTTAAGGGGATTGTAGCGCTAAATACCTATTTTGAAATAATATCGCATACGAGGTGTGTAAATTAAGTAATGAGACTGGCAACGTAGCGCCCGATTTGGCAACACTATGGAGACGAAACTTGCAAGGGCTGTATGTTAACGTGTAATGCACATTCAGTACAAGTTTGAACTTATTAGCCATTTGTTTGTTGTTTATGACTGTTTTCGTAAACCGCTTTTTCTAGTGCGTTTTAAAAATGAGTGACATTAATTTTGAGCAACGGTGTGCTATTAGGTTTTGCTTTTGACCCAGCACAACGGATAGTTTTGGAAAACTTCAACACGCCTACTACAGGTTTTTCGGTGGTTTAAGACATTCTCAGAAGGAAGAAAGTCGATTGAAGATGAACCATGTACCGGAAGGCCTTCATCTTCAAGAACCGATGAGAATGTCGATAGAATACGGGATCTTATAAGTTCAGATCGTCGGTTGACGACAAGAATGATTGGGGAAGAGTTAAATTTGAATCACACCACTGTTCATCAGATTTTGACATACGGGATGAGAAAAATCTGATCAGAAAAATCAAAAAGCAAGAATGGGCAAGTCGAAGATCAAATGCATGCCGATTTGCTTTTTGGAAAGCCAGGGAATTGTCCACAAAGTGTTTGTGCCTCCAGCCCAAACAGTAAATTAACACTTTTACAGAGAAGTTCTTGAAAAACTTCGATAAAGGGTCATGCGCGTGAGACCAGACACTAGATGTTGCATCACGACAATGCGCCTTGTCACACAGCCATTTCAGTAAACGAGTTTTTAGCCAGTAAAAACATTCCTGTGGCTCCTCAACCTACTTATGAAAAATAACCTCAAGAGACGTCATTTTAGGATCATAGAAAACTTTCAAACGGCTGTAACCGACCAGCTGAAGGCTATTCCAGTATATGAGTTCCAGCACTGCTATGAGGAATGGAAGAACCGTATCCAGCGCTGTGTGGCTTCCCAAGGAAGTAATTTTGAAGGAGACAATACTGAATTATAATTCTATTCGAATAAAAAAAAAATTAAAAAAAAAATTCATTACTTAATTTACACACCTCTTATATGGTTTAACCAGATATTTAGTTTAGACTTTTTTATGCCTGTCGACCTTTTAAATACATAATTGTCATTTTGCAAAATTATGCAACAGAGTCCCCTGCGCTCTGTTAAAAATATATTTATCATCGGCTTACGAACACATTCAAATAAATGATGAGACTTAATGATGCGAGGTAATGTTTTGTTGATATTAAAAAATGGGTAGATGAATATTCTTCCGTAACATCAACGAGTTGGAAATTAAACATAACAAAGCAAAGTAGTGCCCCTTATTTGAATAGGTGTGTAAACATATTTGATGATAATTGATAATTAATAGGATAACTTTACTTTTTATTTATTTACTTTCACGTTTTCATCCATGTACATAGTGGAGTGGAAAAAATCGATTAAAACCGGCGGATTTCTCATTGGGGGATCTATTTTTAATATCTTCTTTTTTTAATATTAACTCTGAAAGTGTCAACAAGGTCCTCAATCATCCATCATATGACATCACATATCTACTTGAATATATTTGTAGTTCGATAGTAAAACATGTTTAATAGGACACAGGCTCTAATTTTGCAAAGTAACTGTTTTATGCCACTTAATAATTACTTAGAATGTTAGAATGCACAAGACAGAAGTTTGTTTTAGATTTACACACAACCAATACCTCTGAGTATTCTCTATTACCTACATTTCTCCACTTCAAAGTAAATTCCGAATTAATCTTAGTTCGCCCACTTATATAATTACAAAAAAACGTGGAAATTAAACGTGTAAACATATTTGATGATAATTGATAATTAATAGGATAACTTTACTTTTTATTTATTTACTTTCACGTTTTCATCCATGTACATAGTGGAGTGGAAAAAATCGATTAAAACTGGCGGATTTCTCATGGGGTGATCTATTTTTAATATCTTTTTTTTTTAATATTAACTCTGAAAGTGTCAACAAGGTCCTCAATCATCTATCATATGACATCACATATCTACTTGAATATATTTGTAGTTCGATAGTAAAACATGTTTAATAGGACACAGGCTCTAATTTTGCAAAGTAACTGTTATATGCCACGTAATAATTACTTACAATGTTAGAATGCACAAAACATAAAAATCATGTTTAAGGTGCTGTAACTTGGCAGTAGCGTAATATAAATTTAATAAATTGTAACAAACACTTATGTACTCGTATCACCAGGTTTTCTTCTGCGAAAAAAGGGAAAAAAATATGACATTACTGATGTATAACTAATTAAAATAAATAACTAAGCTTAGAATGTTAATATTAAAAAGTGTTCTGAAAATCGACAACCCAAAGAAAGCAGTTTTTCCAAACTTGTCAGGAACTTACTTGATTTTGAATTTTTACATACTTTTGCGACACTTTGGTCGAAAGGCTGTGAAAGGCTAAAAATTAAATGATACTTCGAATAATAAAACATATTAATTATGTTATAGATGAATAAGATAAAATAAAAGTCCTAAATGCCCACCGTTTTCAATAGATTTTTTTGATATATTGTTAGCATGGCTCTAATAACACGTTGAATATAGTATGATGATATGAATAGTATGATGGTTAATACTGTCGGTTAGCACTTGTCGCATTCGCTATTAATATTAATTATGAATTAACTGCTGGTTAACTGTCACATAATTAAATATATTGTAACGTTTTATTTATTTCGGGTTCGTGAGGTGTCTGAATATCTCAGAAACCAATAAATAGATAGGCATCGTATAGAGAGCGGCGTTAAGTTACTCATAAAATTGTCTACAACTTTGCTGATTTAGCCGTTTCCCAATCTCTTCTGAATGCAATTCTGAACACACTGTATAAGGTGTTTAAATTACGAAAAAAATGCTTTTTATAACGCCTGTGTGTATGAAAAGCTTTAGGAAACTGTTATCTTATCTGAATTTGTGGATGCTTTTCCTTTATTGTCTTTAGAATCGCACCCCATCGCCTGATTCACCTTTTTGTTCGGTTTTTCTCATCCCAGTGTTCGGTAGTGGAGATACCAAGACAAGTGGAGGTCATACTTCCAACTCCCGATGAAGATGTGAAGATCGCTTCTTCTTCTACTCTAGGTTAGATGGCCAGGCAGGTTTCTGCTAAATGCTGGAAAGCGCGGCGTTCAAGAATGGATGAGACGGTCTGAACCTTGGAGCTCTCTGTGTTGTATGGAACCTGCCCTGTCAGTTTGTGGTTGACGATGGTGTAGGATCTGGTTTGACGGTACGTCACATCCTTGAACCTGAATCTGTGGTGTTTGTATGATTTCCTCGGTGGTAGTATATCTTCATAAATTGTCGATGATTTCTGAGGAAAAACTTAGAATGCTTGCTTGAGACTTATAGTGGGTGGTCGCTCTGAGGATATGTGAATTTTCTTGGGGATGCTGGATCCTTCTGAATAAGCTGATGAGTAATACTTCGCGCTGTGGCGGTAGATGTCTCGCTTTTTGGCGTTGTATGTCTCGCGCTGGGGCGGTGAATTATAGTTTTGAGCACTTGGTCAAGACGATACCGAAGAACGATGGTCAAACACCTGATGCTTTTTTCAAACACCTGAAACTCAGTTTTTTTCTGGTCCTTTAACTTAGTTAATACTGCGCTGCACAGGATGTCTATGCACGCCGGTGTTCCGGTCACTGATACTTTGTCCTGGATCGCGAATTTTACTGCTTTTAGACACACAAGATTACGTAATGTATACAACTAATTACGTTTTGTTCACTCCCCGAATGTTTTTGTAAGCCCACGATCGCGTATTCCAAATATACTATCTGACCAACTAACTGATTGACTGTGTCCGAAGCGCTGGCTTTGTTTACTTCCTGAACAATCCCGGCGTCTCGTCATCAGATGCCTTACGAGTTTCTGGGACGGTCACCAGGGTTACCTGGCGGATTTCTCGAAATAGGCGAGGGTTATCAGAATGCGGCTTTCGTAGGGTTGATCTGTGTCTCTTGACAAATATTTTTGAGCAGGAACGATCCCTCTGTGATGTCTTCTGCTGGGAGTTGGTGGCAAATTCACGATTTTTTGTTTCTTTCACTTTCTTTGGCTCTTCTGACAGTTGTTTTGGTGTCCTGTTCTAGACTGTTCTGGACGGTAGTGAATTGATAACGTGAGGGGTGGTTTTTAAACAATATAAATTGTGGAGCTTTTAAACCTAATGTTGCTGAAATTTCGTGGCATTATTTAGCAGATTCTACATATAAAAAACGTGTTAAATTCGTTTTATTTTTTTAAAGGCACATATCTTTATGAAATTGACACTACATCACGTTGTAATTTTCAAGTTGCCTACATAAATCATAACTAAGTTAAAAATGGAGGTGCCCATAAAATACTTTGACCTCTTTTTGAAATTCATGTCTGAAACATTTTCTCAGCAAACGCTAAGTCATAGAAAACGTATTTAGTCTTTGGGTCAAAGTGACCCATGGAGATTATTGAGATATCAAATACAATCAGTGGAATGCTTCGGGGAAGTGTTTTCTGGTTAATAATTGGGTCAAAGTAAAAGTGACCGTCGGATACTTTTGCTTTGCTCCCTAAAATCTTATAAAAATATAAAATATTCTTCCAGAAAGCGCTTTCCCGAACCATTACACTGACTTGTAAATGTTTTCTGTGGGTCATTTTAATTCAATAACTAAATTCATATTCAGGCCTAAAGTTCCCACGCTCTCCATTTCCGATATCAAAAAGGAGGGTTTTCGTTTAAATTTTTAAGTTGACCTTAATATACATCTAAATTTGACCTCATGTGACTCTAACATTATTGCTTCAGCTCCTCCATTCATACTGTAAGACAGCCACTACGTTACTTTCGTTCTACATGCCCTGTATCCATAAACAGTTGAATAATGTGCCGAAGAGAAGACTTAAACATGTTGTAGTCATTAATCACAATCACATCAGGAAACTGTTCTTGAAACCCCCAATAACTGCCTTCGAGAAAATACGTCCATTGTCGTTCAATTTTCAGTCTATTTAGTATGACTCTCCATAAACAACATAATCGTTATGTACCTTACAATTGGCAAAGCGTACTTTGAGGTCAAATTTTATTGGACGCATATTATGTTACCTACCATTTTTATATAGCATATTTACTGAATTAGTCAGATGATTTCAACTGTTAATGTTATGAGTTTTATTCATCTGATGTTGCCAAAGTGGTTGGTGCAACGCGCACTTTGAGAGAACTGTGTCTGGTGATACTTTCCCCACTCTGAGCTCTCTGGACAAGCCAATGGGTCGCTCAGTTTGACTGTAGCAGTCGTTTGAATTAGTTTACGCACCAGTGACGCGTCAAAAAAAATGTTATGTGTTCAGATGGAGCAACGGGTTAATCTCAAGTTTCTTGTTAATTGGGGAAAGCTTTTACAGAAGCTCATGCAATATTAAAATAAGTATACGGGAATGAATGTTTATCCCGCACACAAGGTTTTGAATGGTTTAAACCGTTTAGGTTTAAAGAGGGATGTGAAACGACCGAAGACGAAGCGCGGATCGCGCCTCGGATGGTCCTCAATGTCAAAAACGGACGAAACCATTGAAAAAATTGGTAAAGTAATCCACGAAGATAGTCATCTAAGTATCCGAGGACTTGCTGAAATAACAGGAATCGACAAAGGATGTGTTCGCCAGATTTTGCATGAATCGTTCAACATGCGCAAAGTTTGCGCAAAAATGGTGCCAAAACTCCTCACTCCCAAACAAAAGGAATCAAGGACGAATATTTGATGACATTCCAAACAACATTGACACAGATCCAGGCTTGTTAGATACGGTGACATTGAAGGGGACACGATTCGAAAGTGTGGAGACGGTTAAAGCAAAAGCGACGGAGGTGGAGGAACCAGGGAGGAAGGGAAGTACGTTGAAGACAAAAAAGTTGCTACTGTAATTGGTAACGAATAAAAAGTGTTATGACAGCGGATCTGTTATTTAATAGCCACTCCTCGTATATACAATACGAGGACTTTATTATGTACTCATTTTATTACTTAAAAATTGTTAAAACAAATACATATGCATATCAATAAAGTTAGAAAAGAAGAGATAATGCAAAGAGTACGGTTTTTTCTATAACTTGGCTATATCACAAGGGATAATCTTTAAGCCGTTGAATACGTCTGATTTTGGGCTCTTCGCAGTAATCATGAGTGAAATTGGAGTTTCGTTCACGTGGAATTTCATTAATGACAAATTTAAGAGGGGAATCCAATGGGCAATAAAATGGAAAAGGAATAGAAGGAATACCTGAAACTGTTTTTATCGAGGTATTGTGAGAATTTTATTGACACTAAATTTCATACATAATATGTATTTATCTGTCCTAGAAGCTGTTTTGATATGTTTTCCCTATTTTATTTCGAAAAAAATTAAATAAAAAATGGTTTATCGTTTTTGTACTATGTGTTCAAAAAATTACGATAGGGATTAGAGAGATATCTCTGTAGTCGAAAACCGAAAAATAAGTAGATAATCTTTTTGTAGAAATTGATAGGAACAACTAGGACAAACTTCGTTCGAAACATTATTCCATATCTTCATTTTTTGAAAACAGTAAAAAAAACGAAAAAAATATTTTCGAAAAACAGGTCTCGCCACTTGCAAAAGAATAGCTCATCGGATAACACATATCTTCAACTAATTAAATCCAAGTAATTCTTTATTTTTAACCTTTTGCAAGTAAAAGTGTGCATTGAACGGACCAAATGTAATTTTGTTAACGTTTGGAGGATATACATGTTTGAAATTCAACCTCGTCAAGCGATTATGGAAAACATTTTGTAATATTACTATTGTTTCACACGCATTTTGTGTTCTAGTACCGCCTTACTGGAAGTAAATTTTAACAATTTTGTCATTATCCAACTGATTTACGAAAGGTGTAATAATTTCTTTTCTATATCGTTTGGCAGTTAGAGTTCCATTACAGAAAATTGGTTCAATTGTTCTCCCTCGACTGACAGCACATCAAACACCAACTTTCTGAGCATGGAGAGGGGCTTGCTCGGAGAAAACATTGTTATCCAGGTTGTTGCCACCACGATTATTTCAACCACTGCCAAATTCTGCTCTATGAGGTCGATCGACTTTTCGAAGTTCCTCGTAATAAGTTAAACGATGGGGAAACAAGTCAACAGCATGTCAGGTAACAGCAGAAACACCGGTTAGCTACAACAGAACACGTATATGTTTGGGAGCATCTTTCATAACTTGACGCACATGTTCAATCAGATTCTCCGTTCCACACTCCCTATTTCTCTACACAGTTGAATAATGTGCCGAAGAGA
Organism: Aromia moschata; assembly: GCA_029963805.1. NCBI lineage: Eukaryota > Metazoa > Arthropoda > Insecta > Coleoptera > Cerambycidae > Aromia > Aromia moschata. The sequence continues at coordinate 413,995 of JAPWTK010000268.1, forward strand.
ACACTTATACGTGTTGTCAATATTCACAACCACATCAGGAACCTGTTATTGAAAGTCCAAGTAAGGTGTCCAAGTAATAGTCTTGATGATGCTAACAGGGTTGGCGAAATGCGCGCATAGTGTTTACAAAAGTGTTTCTCTGTTGAAGGTTGAAGTAGGAAGTAGAAAAGTGTTGTCATGTGTGAATTTGAATAGAATATAAATTAATAACTCGAGGTTGGCAAAAATGATATTGCTGTTTAAAAAATAGTAACAGTAATATTTACGGCATTTATTCAGCACAATAATTTCTATGGTCATGCAATTAAAAAATTAAAACTCGAAATAACTAAAAAACGGTAAAATATAGGTATAGGGAAATCTGATGAAAATATACCTAAGAAACCTTTTAGATTCCAAATATGCAATCAAAAAGGCGCCATTATCATAACATACTATAAAACAAAGTCGCTTCCCGCTGTTTGTCTGTCCCTATGTACGGATTTTGATGTGGTTTTTTAATAGATAGAGTGATTCAAGAGGAAGGTTTATATGTATAATACATGCATAATATAGTAGAGAAACACTGATAATTGTAGAGGTTTCTAATGTGATGTCGTAAATAAACACATTTTTTTGCGCTTACATTGCAAACGCTGGCTGAACCTTACGAGATAGATCAAAATAATATACTACAGTATTTTACACCTAAAAAAGGTCTACAAAAAAGTCCGCGTGCACCCGTGCGAAGCCGGGGCGGGTCGCATATTTACACATTCTCACATACGACGGCGCCAGGGTCACCAGGGTGAGCCTTTGTGGCTAATAACTACGGCACAAAAGCTCACTGATTTCGGCACCTACGCGGATTGTTTAAGATTTTAACACTTCCAGATGCAATAAACAGCCACATAGCAAAATAATTAAACCACAATCATGTTGAAATAATTATTTATTTATTTATTCATTTAAAATGTATATATTACTGAGGTCCTGAGGTGATATGATATATATTATTATGTACTGGTATACATACATGAGCACACACATACGAAGTCCAACTAATGGCTTGCACCATGGATTTTAGCCTTACGCTGATTAAGGTTTATGTTTTGGGAAAGATTGCGAGGTATTTTTATTCTTTTTGTTTTTTGTTTCCTCTTTTGAGGGTCTTCCAGACTGAATTCTGCGCGATCCGCAGGTTAATGTTCTCTGGATATTTCTTCTACTAATGGAAGTTGGCTGTACAAGTATTTTTCTTCCACTTGAAATTTTTTGTTTTGACAACAATAAACAAAAGTCGAAAAATGCTGAAGGGGTGACTAATTGGTCCATCTTTTTATTGAATATGTTTAGCATTTTTTCCCATATGTTTGCTGGGATTATTTTAACCATATTAATAAAGGAGTTTGTAGTATTCTCTAATTTCACAATTTCTTCATTACAATTGTCATCCACAGAAGAGGACTGAGTTTCCATACCACCACAGCGACATATAAATAACAAACACGTGCTTCACTGTGACAGTAATGCATAAACACTGGTAAGGAAAAACGTGCGAAAATGCCGAACACGACGAAATTCCGGTTACTATCTTTCTAAAAACATAAACCCTGCGATAAATTCAGTAATTCGCGTAGTGTAATGATTTCGGTCAATCATCCTATATACTTATTGGAGAATATATTTTTGATATTAAGTAATCAATAATATATTGTTCGGCATGGCTTACTATCGATTTTTAGAATTTCATTCCCAAAGAAATTGGCCGTTGATGATTTGGAACTGAAAAATCATGAAACCAGTTTTGAAGAGCAAATTCATTATCGAAGTAGATTCCGATACACTACATTACAATATTTTGATTTTATTGTGTTTTGAATTTAGATAATACGAAAAATACTACAAATATATGCATCGGCCTAATAATAGACATCGATATTATATGCTAATTATTTTTACTTCCACGTAGTGGAGTGGAAGTATAGATCGATGAAAAATTGTACCCAATATTTTATAACCAATGTCTGTTATCCTGTATTCTATATGTTCTGAGGTCTAGGTTTATATATACTTTTCAATTATTTGACCGTCATATACATATGTATTTAACAAACTTTTTTTTAAACCTTCTTCACATTCCTAGAAATGGATAAACCCAAGGCTAATAAGTCCTAGGAAAAAATAGGTATATGAAAAAAAATAGACTAGTGTTGCTTGTTCGCAAGAATATTTATAGTTATCAATAGCTTAAATGAGAAAAATATTTTTGCTTTACATTTAAAAAGAAAATAATTTACACCGTTAATCTTTCTGTTCACATAACTGTAAAAACTGCTCATGCGCAGAAGAAAGGGACAGATATAAAGAGCTAAAGAAAAGCATGATGAAGGGAAAGTATTTGGTTATATAAAAATAAAAATCCTTAGAAGGAGATTAGTAGGAGTATGTTTCCTAAAATAAGGACTGTCGTTAGGTGGGTTTTTTGTATGTATTCAATAGAACCTGCGAGATCGTTTACGTGAAATCTTTTAGTTTGCGTAGGTTAAACGAATATTTCCGGTTTATCCTTATATGTACATACAATATCAATAGTCGTATTATTTGCTTCTTTTCGAAGGGTAGATTTTTTAAGTAGTTATTTGCTTAATTTTCTTCATATGGGGCAAATTAATATTAAAATTAAATTAAAATTATATGGTTTTTACTTTGACACTTGATTTTTTTAAAATCATTGATTTCGATACCTTTGTGATTTTCATTGTCATATATACAGAGTGTTCTAATTTTTTGTAGCAGGACTTGATACAACTTTTGAAATTAAGTTTATATAAATTTAATGCTTTAATCGTTTAGTGTTCAAGTGTTTTTAATTAAGTAAATTCTGTACATTCCTGTGATTCAAAACAATTTAGGATTTTTATAAAAATCAAAAATTTAATTTCAACGGGTTAAGTGAATAAATAAATCTAATACTACCAACAGAACAAAAAAACTATCAGTAAAAAAGACAACTTTAAAGAAATTGGTCAAAATGTGAACTATTTTGTTTAGTACTAATGAATTTATAATTACTAACACAATAATTAATTCATAGTTAACAACAATATATTTATTAGCAGACAAAAAATAAAGATATTCTTTTTTACCTATCAAAATATTTTTGTTAATAAAAAATATTCCAGTCTATACCGTAGCTGCTTTTATAAACCCCTCTTTGGATATATGAGTATCTACATACATACATGTATGTATGTATATCCAGTTACTGGAGGTATGGAGTCCATTATACGAGCAAATTTTCTGTCATGTGTCATGTTCTCAATATGTTCTTTAAACGAATTTTTAGAATTTTCGAAACTATTCGAAATTGCGTGCAAATTCTGTAAAAAATTTTCAAATATTTCAAAGGGTTCTTTCCATTCCATCAGTTACTCTCTACAGTTAGTCTCTACTACTCATACATACAGTATCTCACTGTCAAAGTCGGACACCAACACGAAAGAAGCGTTAACTCACAATAAACACAAAAAATATATGTTTTTATATATTTGCGAGTGTCATAAAAAAACTAGTTATATAAACTCCATAATTAGTATGGACAACAATAAAAAAATATTACAATTCAGACAGTCGATGTTAAATGTTGAGAGCCTCCTATTATCGCCTCAAAGTGCGACGCATTTGTACCTAATATGAGGCTGGTCATGGGTGAACCTGAATAAAATTTACTGTAATCAGCAAATACAAGTGACAGAGAGTATATTAACAAATATTAACAAAAATCCCCCTAAGAAAAAATTAACCAGTGTAGCTATTAGAAAATTAATAGTAGAACATTACACGAATGGCCAGTCTGTACGACAAATAGCCAAAATTGCTAAGTAGATACAAAGAGGTCGTATGCATAACAAAACTCAGGTATACACGAAAGAAAATCCAAGGAGCATATTGAATGAATATTATGTACATTGGTTACTATGGAAAGTTGGAGAAAACTTCGGCGAACATCATAAAATGGCTGTTCTGAGATTAGTCACGAAAACGGAAGTTTTCGGAATCAATATTCATAATATTCATTCCATATGCTCCTAGAATTTTCTTTCGTGTATATTTTACTTTTGTTATACCATCGACCACCCCATATATAGAGGGTCGACCACCCTCTTTGTATCTACATAGGATGTCATGAAGTGTCGATTACTTTACATCAAGATTACGGCTATTTGTCGTACCAGCTAGTCGTTCGTGTAATGTTCTATTAGCTACACTGGTTGTTTTTCTTCGGGAGATTTTGTTCATATTAGTTAATGTACTTTCTGTCGCCATAACTCGTACCTCGTGCTGGTGTCCAACTTTGACTGTGAGACACTGTGTATAGGAATCCGGCAAGAATAGTATTCGTTCGTATATTTCAGGCACGTTCAGACAGTAATATAATTTCCGCTTTCTTTTTAGCATTTCATACTCTAGGGTGTAATGCTCTGGCGATGCACCTAACATAATAGCAAATAGTTGCGATTCAGACGTTTTAGTTGCTGTACGCTAACTCGAGAACGCTGTATCTAAATGTGAAATATAATTTATGTAATGTTATTGGTTTTTGAGGTAGAAGAAATTTCAACAAACATCAGATTTTTAAGAAAATGTCGAAAATCGACTTTTTGAAATACTTCAGAAAATTATGGAAATTTTGGACGCTGAATTAGTAATTCCTTACACAATAAGTGTATCAAGTTATTGACAAAAAAAGGTTGGAGACCGTCTTTATATCTGTATGTCCCTTTTGTATTCTGATTCCTCAGAACAACAAATAATATAATTTGTGTGGAGATCTCAGAAATAAGAGTTGGATCTTATAGTAAATACAAGTTTAATTCGTTGTTGTATCATTTAGATGAAAATGCTGTTTTGAAAATACTAAGGTACATAACATATTCAAATGTTTCAATTAATTCCTTAAGTTCATTCAGTTTTACAGATAGGGTAATTTTTTTATTTGTGAAAATTAAATTTGCTTTCATGTATCTATTTTTTTTGTAAAATGATAATCCATTGTACCTAGTTATAGACCAGTGGATAGATATTTGTAATGTAATGGAGTAATAAATACCTACTTGGAATTAATCTGAAAATAATAATGAAAATTTCTGATTACCTAGTCTAAACAGCGAATTAATTTAAACTAATTAATTTCAATATTTAAAACAATATATTTCAGTTGATATAACAATGGAATCATATTTTTTTAACCTTTTTTCTTTTGCAAAAATAAAATTGTATGGCAGTCAAAGTTATAACATGGGTTTGTGACAACCTTTGAACAAACAAACAATTACGTTATAGAGGGTAATGTACAAGTATTAGTATATATATTAGTACAGCTCATCTCCGAAAGTACATAAATATATATTCGTCAAGCGCACTTTAAAATTTTGCAAAAATGTATTACTTGTGCAGTCTAGGATAGCTCACAAAATTTGGATGCGCAGAAGATTTTGCCCCTTACACACTAGAACTTATTTGGCCTTAGGAATTTTGCAACACTTTTCCTTTGCTAAATTGCCAAAGAAGATAGGAAAACTGTTGACCCTAGCTCCGGTAGTACAACGGTCAAGGGTAAGTTTCCCTGGTATTCAATTTTTTTTATTGTGACTTAGGGTGCCAGATATTTTTGAATAAAATATACCAAAATTTCCTATTATTTGATAGACAACGATAAGTGAAAAGCTTTTTTTGATTTGAACGGAGAGAGAATAAAATTCAAATATAAAACTATAACAAATATTACTGACTTTTACAATAGTGGAGATTGACCCAATATGTACCAAGATTTGAGAGACTGACTTTACAATATTCCTTGGACCGGCAGGGTACGACAAAACAGTCTTATATTAAATAGCCTTTCATGGGCGCAGCGTAGAGTGCCTTTTCGGAGGTAGACGGAAGGTTACTCGAGTTACTACCAGCAGTACTGCGGAGGCTCGTAGACTATATTCCTCGCATCTCTACTGCACGTACGCCACTGGTCGAGGATGGGCGAGGTGTTCTTTACCTTGGGTGCTTGCCGTTTGTCCAAAAGGTGTTTACATACTGCCATGTAGCCCTGAGGGTTTGTATTGGCAACTACCCCTAGAGCTTACAGAACGTAGCTCCAGCTAGCTCGGGGAGTCGTGAGTACGTGATTTCCTTGTTTGTATAACAACCGTAACCTGAAAACAGTTAATTGGGCGCCAGCTAATGAAAAGACAACACTACTATTAGGTTAAGATAAAAATTATATATTTAAAAGATTCAGGTACATATATAAACGTTGCAAAACTTGTGTACAACTAGTAACTTCTGAGACAATAATATCTAGCTCTGATTAACAATATCTCGTTGGAAATAAAACGGTAATTAACTATAATATAATAGATTATAAATTAGATAATAGATAGACAAATTTTCGATCTAATGCGAGCGTTTTACTAATAGCCTTAAACTAATAATGCCCCCGCATTGATACCCTGCAGGCAAGTCAACTCGGTCTGACTGAGGTGATCTACAGCCATAGATTCGTTAAGAAAACGATTGGACGAACGTGGTAGTCGACTTTCGTTAAAAATTTTTGTTAGACAAATTTTCGATCTAATGCGAGCGTTTTACTGAAAACTATGAATGCCCCCGCATTGATACTGTGCAGGCAACTCCATTCGGTACGAGTGAGGTGATCTACAGCCTCGATACAACAGGAAGCGATAGGACGAACGGGGTAGTCGACTTTCGTTAAACATTTTTGTTAGACAAATTTTTGATTTAATACGAGCGTTTTACTGAAAACTATGAATGACCCCGCATTGATACCGTTCAAAAAAAATCTTTAGCAGAGGTAGATGTTTTTCTGTTACTATGGACTTGTTTAGACTACGAAATTGTTTAAAGAACTCTATGCTCTAATCGAAAAAGTTTATATGAAAGACCATCTTCAAAATCAGCTGTACATACATCTTTTAAAAGTTTTAACATAATTTTGGGACACCCTATATATTTGCTAATATTCGCAATCCTTTCGCTTTGCACATACCAAAAAATTCCTTGGTACACAACACAAAAAACTTTAAACAATATTTTTCTTATCAAGTACCGCACATTTATAATAACATTAGAAATCATTTAAAAAAAAAATTGTCTGTAGTTATTTACTAATAAGAAGTATAAAAATCTATTACCATGCAGCAAAATTAAAACATCTGTCATTTAAACCCTGTTTCTCTGTTCCACGAGAATAGTTTTTAGTAATATTATGTTACATTATGATTTTATTGCTCTGAGTAGCACAGCATAAGGAAGACCAGCAAAATCACTCTATCTAAAATCATAAGTAGGCGCACCGCATACTGCGCATCGCTCGCAGTTAGGTAGACCGGTTAATCGTATTCCTAACGTTGTTCAGTGAGCATTGGCGATACAGAGACGTATTTAAAAATTTATAAGACTATTGCGAATGTAGAATACTAAGTGGGACCCTTCGGCGGAAAACTAAAAATGCCCTGTACGTGCCCGAGCGGTCGGAGCTGTCGATCGGGGTAATTATATCCGTGATTTGTCTTAGAACCGTGCTTATTTAAGATTTTGGTCGCATAAGGGATTATTTGTTTGTCTATTTGTTTTATCGTAGGTTATGTTTTTTGATGGCGCAGGCAAGTTCTCGAGGTGAGATATCGAAAATGTATTTTTTAGTGTACTTCAGATCATTGCATAAACCTTTCTCGAGCCGTACGTGATACAGTTATTATTTATTTTCTTTAAAATACCGATAAATGTTTACACGAGACAAATTTTTGATTTCGTGTACAAAAATGACCTCAATAAATGGTTGTGCAACTAAAAAGATGTATTAACGATTTTAAGAATAGTGTTATGAGTTTCTTTAGATTTGCTTCCGACATAATATATTATGTAAATAGGTATGTGTATTGAGATTATGGAGAATTATATACATAAAGTACTTTAATTTAATATGCTTCATTATGGTTTCAGTACTTGATTAATTTTTAATTATATTCAAATTATCATTAAAAATGCAAGATTTGCCCGAAAACCAAACAGAGGATGAATCACAAAACGTGTCTGTAGAAATTTTAGTATCTGGAACTGTTTACCGAAATCTGATATTTTACAAAAAAATTCGTTCGAAATATGCGGGTATTTAATCAAAAAATGTTTATCCAAACACACATGCGAAATATGTGAATGTTACGCAAAAGTATATGAAAATTTGGATAATACATTTTTATATTGTTATATGAAAGCGTACAACCATACAGAGTTAAATTCATTTGGTAAAATGTATATGCCACATCAAAATTTTTGTCTCAAATTTTTGTCAAAATCAAAATGTTGATTTTGTGACAGCAATAGGAATTTTATTACAGAAATTTTAAATTAACCGTCTGAAATAAGAAGCTACTTATTTGGAAACATAATTAAAATTTTCGCTGCAGCGCATATACGCATTAATATATTCTTCAAATAAACAACTTCTTGACAATGCATTGTTGTTATTGTTATAAGAATTATGAATTGAAAGGCTCGTGTATTTTTTACATTCGGTTTATATAATGTAATAATAAAATCAATGACTTCAAATATACATTATTTGTACTTTTTTTGTATTTACTAATTATTGATTTTTGCTTTAATTATTGTTTATAACTAGAGTTTCAAAATCATCCTAGCCATTAATCATAATCATCATTCAAAACAAAGACCAACATATTTTTAAAAATTACTATTACAACCCTGATGGCAAATATGCCTCGTTCCGTCGCAAATAGTTATACACGTGCACTCGCCAGTAGTCCGAGGTCACGAAATCTGGCTTCCTCACTTCAAAGCGCCGACAGTCAAGTGATATTGCTGGTTCTTCCTATGCTGTGCTGAGTAGTTACTTCTTCTTAAACATTCTACTTTCGATGTAGTCATCTACAGATATTGTATACGTGTTTATGTTTCTTGTCTATGTTATTGTAGGTTCAAGTATAAGATTAGTTTGTTACTAAACTTGCGGCTAATAAAGACCATTATTATTTCGCCGACTTTACAGTCACACTTCTCAAAGTAAACGCTGGGAAACATTCACCCATTCCTGCTGTAGACAGTGATGGCTTTATATCTAATCCCCGCCTCCAGCAGGAATTAGGCTCAGGTGAGGGGATGAAATTCATCCTATCCCAAAACATTTCTAAGAATGTGATAAGTTTGCAGTACAACTGCCTTCTGGCCATTTCTAATAATATTATAAGACAGTCCTAATGCCGCGATGTTCTTGGCGAATCTGGTCGTCATCACTCCCTCTGCCGATATTACTAGGGCATACGTCTCCACCGTCTCCAGTTTACTTGGGAGCGCTTCAGCTCGATTGATAGATTTTCGTATTTCGCGATCTTCTCCTGTTCAGTCTTCTGAATGTTATGGGTAAGTCGCACTGCGATGTCTATGATGATGATTCTTCGTTGTTCCTTGTTGATCAGCACAATATTTGGTCGGTTGAAGTCCACTGTTCGGTCGGTGATGATTAGCCTATCCCAGTACATCACTGCTACTTCCGATTCCAGCACAGCTTCCGGGGTGTATTTGCAGTATGGCGGAGCCGTCGTTAACAGGCCATACTTGAGTGCCAGTTGTTGGTGCACCATCTTCGCAAGTTGGTTGTGCCTGCCGAGATATGTTGACTCTGCTATCGCGGGACACCCTCCTATTTAATTATGTGTTCTATAGTTTCGCCTGCAGATCCACACTTTCTACATATGTCTGCGACGTCGTCTCTCGGGATATGCTTCTGGTAATTTCTTATTTTATAACCCTGTCTTGAATGGCAGTCAAGAAGCCTTCGGTTTTGGGGTACATATAGCCGTCGGTAAGCCATTTTAATGATTTTCTTTGTTGATGTGGTCTGGCTGTAGCATTTTTGGAAAACGGCCCTGTAAACGGACTGTGTCCGGAGCTCCTCTTCTGTTGGTACGTCGACCGGAATAAGTTCACATCCTAGGCTCAAAGGCGTGTATCCGCGTCCTCTCTTGCTACTGTTGTTATGAGCGGGTCCCTGTTCGTTAGCAGTTTTCTTTTTAAAGAAGCTTCTTGATTAAGGCACTGATTTTTTATGTTTAATAGACCTCTCCCACCACGAGGTGCGAGAGGTCTAGGTCTACCTGTTTCAGACTCTACCTGTCGAGGCAGGTAGAGTCTGAAGAGTAAGTGTGTAAGTACCTGAACTTACTTAGGAGCTGCCTGGTAAGTCGGTCGAGCTCATCGAGATCAGTAACGGACCACTTGACGATTCAGCAACTTTGTCACCCTGTTATTATATTCCTCTTGGAATTATTTCTTCAGTTGTGTGTGGTTGATCTTGTTATCTTGACACATTCCCAGGTAACGGTATTACTCTTCCGGTAGTTGATGAATGTCGGCATATACCTCTGGGTTGTTATAAGGTGCTCCCTTCACAATACTCAGTGTGGCGCATTTATCCAGGCCAAAGGACATATTGATGTCGTCGCTGAAGTTCCTAGTAATTTCAGTAAGAGCCTGGAGTTTTACCTTGGACCCACTGAATATTTTTAAATCGTCCATGTAGAGCAGGTGAGTGAGTGTTGCTCGGTTTCTCATGCTGATCTTGTACCCAGCTGTTGTCTTATTCAGTAGTGTAGATAATGGGTTGAGTGCCAAACATAAACAAACCGGTGAGGGTGAATCACCTTGGAAGACTCCCTTCTTGATTTCAACTTGACCTATGTTTCCTCCAGAGACCCAAATGTTTGTTTTCCATGACTGCATGTTGGAGGAGCTCTTATCCTTGTACTTCTTATTATTATTTCGCCGACTTTATAGTCACAGTTCTCAGCCTAAATGCTGGGAAACATTCACCCATTCCTGCTGCAGACAGTGATGGCTTGATATCTCATCCCAGCCTCCAGCAGAAATTAGGTTCAGACGAGGGGAGGAAATTCATCCAGTCCCAAAACCTTTCTAATAATGTGACCGCTTGTGATCCGTCTGCCGATATTACTAGGGCGTATGTCTCCACCTGCTCCAGTTTCCATAGGCGCTTCAGCTCATTTGATAGATTTTCGTATTTCCCGATCTTCTCCCGTTCAGCCTTGTGAATGTTGTGGGTTGTGTTGTGTTGGATTGTGTTGTCTGTAATATCTACTGCTGTTTTGTAATAACAGTGACCTGAGTCCGACTCTGTTGCAACTCGCCGGAAGTCAGTATACGTAACCACCACATACACGTTAGTTGCATCTGTGCATGTTAAAATGAGGATTCACAATCACTGCACTAGCGTTCGGGGACTAGACGTTTGTCGTCGTTTTAATTCTCTAATTAGCAAATACGGGCACTCTAAACACTCTAATTAGGAAATACGGCCACGTTACTTTCTAGTAGTTCAGTACCTCAAAGCTCTATAGGTGGCGCTTCAATCGAAATTTTTACATCATAGAGCAGCCGCAACATTGCCATCGTTATTATGAGTTTGCTTTAAATGACGGATCCTTGTTTATTTTGAATACTAAATATTTGTGTATTAGTTATTTGTGTATTTGTGTATTAGTTGTACAATAATGTGTAATAGTCCAGCTAGCAGCATATTTCATATTATATGTAGATCACTGCAAATTTTCCTTCTGAATAGCAAGAAAGCCTAATAACGGAGATTCTTCCTCGTATCTACCGTCCAATCGAAATTTAATATTGCGAATCTTTATTTTTGCTTCAAAATATGCATAATTATTATTTTTTATTTTCAGAAAATATTCTTAGGGTGAACGCTTTCATAAATGGCTGACTTTAATCTTCGATTAATTTTTAAAGTCACAACTGAAACAACAAAAGTTGTTGCTATTAGAATTAAAGTTAATCGTTTAGTGCATTTAGAGTTAATATACCGACCAATAAACGATGCATTTCAATAAGCGCTCCAAAGTTGCTCGGTAGCCATCTACAGGGTGGCCCTAATTAGTGCGAAGAAGTCCAATTTCGCATTTATTGACAGACATACGAAAAAAAAAGGTTTTCATTTCTAAAGAAGCATGTCCTAAAAAATATTTAGTATTGTACAGTATATCCCAAAAAAGCACTATGCTTTTTTGGTATCTCTGCTAACGACGGCGATATTGGATTTCCTTGGACCACCATTATAACGGTAAGCCAATTTAAATTTTATGTTGGTAAAGTAGTTCCCTAATTTTTGTTGCGGTTTGCAATTACCTCCAACCGCACTAGATAGCACTGCCATAGATGACCATTGCAATAATGCGTGAGTGGCCATTCTATTTCCTCTATATATTTTTCTATGTTTAGTAAAATGCGGATAGTTGTAATGAGGAGGATGTATTGGCGTATGTGTTTTAGCTTACATATATACGTACGTACGTGAAATTATCGACAAATGACAATATTTACCGGGACGGCATTTTTTTACATGAGATCAAGGTGAAACGCAGCCGTGTTTTTCGAAATTTTTAACGATATGACTAATCGTTGATATCGTCAGAGAGGGCCTATTGGGAAATTGTTCGTTAAAAATGGTTTTAATATTCCATTTATAGACCGACCACCAAAATACCATTTAATTATTTTAACTTTTGTGGCAATCTGATAAATAATATCCATTTTTACTTTTAAGAATGCATGTAGAGTTTCTACAAAACCTTCGTAATAACGCACTTTTCTAATCAGTAACTATACCAGAATAAAATATAAAATGTTATTTCAACTCGTCTGGCTCTACCGTAATTGTGGATAGGTGTACAGACCCGACATACCGGATGCTTGCCGCATGCCTACGCTCGCAATTAGTTCGCGATCGGTTCCTACCTTATGTTTAGGTGGCATCTATTCAAGGCAGAAGTTAACTTATCAATTCCCCTTCATTCTGCAATGTACGCATTAGGGTAATTCGTACAATATTATAAGCGACAATTAGTTATCTTTTTTTTCTGTCTATATTTTGCTACAATTAGGATGTGAAATACTTTATGATCCCACTGTACGCAATGCATGAAGCATATTAACACCTTAAGGGGACCGCCTACATTAGAGGGTCAAAAAAATCGATTTGTTTTTTTTTTTGCTTAAATTGAAAGTATATATCTGTAGAATATGCTCCCAAAGTTTCAAGTCCGAATTCGAACTGTAAACAGTCGAAATATAATACACGGTGGAGACTTGGAATAACTAAACTAAATGGAATATATTCGCTAGCGGGGTGGTGAATGATTTTTAAAAAAATTCCCGAGACACGTCAACTTTTAAATGTATTTACCTACATTTTTCAAGTAATTTGAAAAATATAGCCCTTCAGGTGTGGCTGAAACCACCCTCGACATGATTTTTTTCAAATGCAACCCTATGGCTTGTGACCCCTCATTGTAAAGCTGGTGTAAAGAGGAATCCAACACACTGATCAAATTTTAATTTTTAGTATGTTTGTAGGGTTGCATACAATTAAAACCTAATTTTATTGTTTAATTTATTTTTAACGCAACAATTTCGTACTCAAAATGTGTGTTGTTTAGTTTTGGAATGTAAACCTTACTTTTCTATGTCCCCACAAAAAATTCCTAGCAATTTTTTGCCACAACTGATATTTGTTATTTTTTTGCTAGTGTTTTTACGGCCGCAAAGAGTAATTTAGTTTGTATGCTATATTCAGAGTTTGAAACGAAGTATTATTTCAAATTGGTGAAAATGTCTTATTTAATTGAATCACTAAAAATCGAAATTTTGATGATGATTGGATATGGTGATAGGGCGCGAACTCAATGCGAAGTTGTTCGCTTGTTTCGAGAAACGCATCCTGCCTTGCCACCACTAAATCAAGGTACTATTAGTAAAATTAAGGCACAATATCGAGAGATGGGTCATGTCAGGGAAAGTACCGAAGGCAGGCTGTTGTTGATGACGACACGAAGTTGAATTTGTTGCTTGCTCTAGAAGAAAATCCAATCATTCCAGCCCGTCAACTGGCCCGTGATAGTAATCTTAATCACAAAACAGTTTTAAAAATACTTAAATATGAGAAAAAACGCCCATATAAAATGCAAGCTGTTCAAGAGCTACTTGAAGATGATCCAGATCGACGAGTGGAATTTTGCGATTTATTGATGACTTGTATTGATCAAAACCAGTTATCTTTAGAGTGGATAGTTTTCTCTGACGAGGCTACTTTTACATTAAATGGGCACGTAAATCGCCAAAATTGTCGTTACTGGGCTGAAGAGAACCCCCATTGGATGAGGGAACTTCATACTCAGCGCCCACAGAAAACTAATGTGTGGGCCGGAATAATACAAGATAGAATTGTAGGACCATTTTTCTTTGATGACACTCTTAATGGAGCAAGATACTTGCGTTTACTCCAGCACGAACTAATGCCAATGCTATGTCATTTATTTCCAAACCCCTTAAACCCTAACTTGACCGACGAGAGTTATGGTTTCAGCAAGATGGGGCCCCACCACACTATGCTGCCATTGTTCGTCAGTATTTGGACAGAATTTTTCCCGGTAGGTGGATTGGGAGGCGAAGTAATATTGAGTGGCCAGCAAGATCTCCAGATCTTACACCACTGGATTTCTTTTTGTGGGGACATCTTTAGTAGAAAGTAGGGTTTACATTCAGAAACCCAACAACATAGCAGATCTGCCGGAAAGGATAAGAGAGGAAATCGGAAAAATAACACCGCAAATGTGGCATAATGTAAGGGACGAAACCTACCACAGACTGGGATGCTGCCAACAAGTGAATGGTGCACATTTTGAACAATTGTTACGTTGAAAATAAATTTAATTTTTAAATTGTTTTAATTGTATGCAACCCTACAAACATACTAAAAATTAAAATTTGATCAGTGTGTTGGATTCCTCTTTCCACCAGCTTTACAATGAGGGGTCACAAGCCATAGGGTTGCATTTGAAAAAATCATGTCGAGGGTGGTTTCAGCCACCTCTGAAGGGCTATATTTTTCATATTACTTGAAAAATGTAGGTAAATACATTTAAAAGTTGACGTGTCTCGGGAATTTTTTGAAAAATCATTCACCACCCCGCTAGCGAATATATTCCAGTTAAAGTCTCCACCGTGTATATAGTGCGCGTGCTCCGAAGCGTCGCGTCGGTAGAACGAAGCCGCATCAAGACGAATCAAGCCGAAATAATTGCAAAGGAATTAACTGTTTAAAGAAGAGGAGGGACTTTCTTATGGAGCAGGGATAGCAGATTGGCCAAAAAAGTAAAGGTAAATAAACGAAAAAAAAAAAAAAAAAAAAAAAAAATTAATCGAGACTATTTTTCATGTACGAAAACTTTAAACGCGTTTTTCTCGAAACGATGTTTTTCAAATTGGCGTGCACGATTACTCAAAAACTACTGGACGGATCGACTTCGTTTTTTTTTTTTATTAAAGCTTATTTAATTACCTTTTATTTGAGCTAAAAAAAATTAGTAAAAATTATTGCCAAATAAATTTTTTTTAACAAAAACACGAAAATTTTCCACAAAAATTAAATTTTTTTTAAACAACAATTTTTTTTATTTATTTTAATAAATGCATGATTTTTTTTTAGTTCAAATAGAAGCTATACTCATAAACTTTACAAAAATTTTTTATATTTATGATTCAGATGATTCAATGGGACGCTATCCTGCACGCCGTGGAGAAGGAATTTTCAAAGGCATCGGCATTCAATTATTAATAACTTTTATTTAAACATATGAAATTTAATAATTTTTTTTGTAAACCTTTTCATATACATATTAAACAGTAAAAATTTCAAAACAATCCATTGTGTCGTTTCTTCAAAAAAATTTACGAAAAAGTGCTTGATTTTGACCTCCTAATGTAGGCGGCCCCCTTAATAAGCATTTTAACACGTTTTGTATTTCTGTAGCGCTGAAAACCGAACTGAAAGTTGTAACTCCACATTTATACATACATATATTATGTACTCCTATTGTTAACACCATAATGTATACGCTGGTGTATGGTCACGATGTTGATACAATATTACATGTACCTTCATTGTACACATGCATTTCTATTGATTGAATACTGACAAACTGTTTTTAGTTAAATTACTTTCTTTTAGTTTAAAAAATGGAGGTGGAGGGTAAAACTCGTAAACATTATCGTTCTAGGAAACTTAGTTGTCGTCGATGATGTTTAAAATATAGTAATTATGTTTGTTGCTGATTTCTAAACAACAAAACTTATCAAGGTATCAAAAATGGAGGTATCAAAAATGGCGTTCTGCACCTCGAAATAGATAATCAGGCAACTAAAAAATTTTCACTATTTTTCCATTGGATTTGTTTATACACTCACAAATTTTATTTACATTTTCAATTTTCGTGCACTCAGTTATTAGTGACCCATTTATTCTATTAATACATACGTTTAATATTTGCGTAATTTAAAATCAATCAATCAATCGATTTAAATTGTTGTTAAAATCTTTGGCAATCTATTTTGCTCGAACATAATCTATAAGTTTTTCTCTTTAAACATATACAACCTGAGTAACGCTGATTGAAACAAACAGCTTTATTGGTGCGAACATAGGCTTTTGTGTTTACCCTGGCTCATTTAACGCTCTTTATGCGCCCTTGTTTGCGCCCTCTGTTGGTATACATACTTCAGAACGTTGATTGAATGTTTTATTGTGTCGTTAATGAAATACATAGAACTTACGGTTTCCTTTATCTGCTGTTTGATCTTGCAATAATCAAGTCAAGTGAAACCGGATATTTTATAAAGAATAGAGTTCTGGAAAATAAATTATGGAGTGTTGAAATCTTGAAATAATTATAATATTAAAACTGTGGACGCTCATGGATGTTTTCACATCTATTAAATAAGGATATAAAGATGTAAATGGTATTGTTTTGTAATTTCCTCATTAAAAGATTCATTAAAATAGCAAAACCCAATGATGGTAATGTTACTTTAACTTTATGTACTGGCCCAAAATTGTATTCGAAGAATAAATGTATTTATTGCTTCCTTCGATTTTTTGTTTCTTCCTGAAAATAATCAATTTGTTCTTGATGTTGAAATACTTTGATTTGAAATATATGTAAGTGTACTGGGTGGTTAGAGAGGAACCTCCAATATTTGGTGGAGGTATTAGGGACTGAACTAAAAAAATGTAATAAATACATTTTCTTAGTTTCTCATTAGTTATTCTTTCCTTGTAACATGTTCATTTCTTTCAGCTTTGCCTATCGTCTTGCTGATATAGGCGATAACTAATTTTTAATAATTTTTCTTCTCCATCTTGAAAGAGAAACAAGATTAAACCAATTTTATGCTGAAACGCATTGGCAGTCTAAATAAGCATCCCAGTTTGCTTAGGATTTGCCAGAATAGGTGCTGTAGTTAATTGCTTCTTCATTTCTGAAAAAACTTGGCAGCAGTCTTGGGTACAGGCGAAAGTAACATGTTTTAATTTATTGAGTCGATGTAGCGGTCAACTATTTTTACAAAGAACTCATACAAATCTTACAGGAAGTGCCTTTCGGTGATATTGGCTGAAGTTTTGACATTTTGTTCTTGATGACTAACATATATGTTATGACGTATGTTAGTTTGATAGAGTTGGCATATATTGATTTTTACATGAGGAATAATGTCAATATCATAAAATGTTTCATTTCAATTTTTATTAGATATTACTTTTAATGTACTTTATTAATGTGACACATATTCACATATAACAGTATTCCAATCGCGTTAAGACCGGTCCTGGAATCTATTATTGACCTACGGGTTTTAAATATTATCATATAATCCCATTTTTTAAGGTAATCAATAAACCAACGTTTTTGGTTTTAAATGGCATCGAAAACTGCTTTTTATGACGTTAATCAAGCAAATCAAACGAAACCCCCATATGCGAAATTTTACCAAAAAAATATACAAAGTGTTTCTTCCTATATGATTCCAACATTGAGCAAACTATTGAATTTGAAAGCCGCAAAATGAGTCAAGTGTGCCATGGAACGGGTAGAAGTTTTGTTTTAGTTTCATTTCAATGTATTTTCTAACAAACCAAATATTAGCCCTTTTTGGTTGTAAATCAGTCAGTTCGTAATTATTATTGTGGAAATTCTAAAATCACTCTTGTTTTCAGTATACGGTCTGATGTCTGTTTTTTGAATCCGCAAGTATTTTCAAAAATCATATCTGCCATGGCTTGTCAACAAAATAAATATTGCATTAAATTTGACAGTTCTGGTATTAATAACTTTTGGCTGTTTCTGTAGAAATTATAGTAATGAATGAATAACCTTAGTGTGCAGGAAAGCGTATTTTATTGTACAAGAAAAAAAACTAATATAAAAATGAATATTGTCTAATACAGTTAGGTCAAAGTGATTCCAGATAATACTCAATGGTGTTGACATAATACCATGGCACACTTCACTCGTTTAGCTGTTTTTAAATTCGATACTTCGCTCAACTTACTCGTATACTTGTCATATCTTATCTTTGTCACCAAAATGTTATGAATTCCGCCTTCAATAGGTCACTTCTCAACTTAAAATACTATAAAGTTTTGTCCACTTTAGGGGTTCGTAAGGTGTGAAAAACTTAAACCTCTTTTAACTAACATTATTTATTTAAATAAATACAAATATGGATTAAACACTATTACTAACATTAATTTATTTTTGTACAATTTATATTTGACTGTTTTACGATGACCGCAATCGCGCGATTTCAAAGAAAGACTAAATCCTCCCACGTCGATATGACTCTCTATATACCCGGTTGGCTAGTGCCCGCATATCCAGCATTCCGCTCGAAAGAAGTCGAAGCTTGCGGAAGGCTCTAGAGGCTTTCGCAATGCGGTGACGTGTAGGTGATTCACATTTGTTTTGTTGCACGGTGATTTCACCACAATATGTTTATTAAGTCCTTGCAAGTCTCAGATTATAACTCATATGAATCACTCTGAACTGAGTACTCTGTCCAAGCAACACGGCTATTTATTCTTTTTACATGTTCTAGAATTTCAGTTGTCATTCTGTACAGTTCTTTTCTTACAAGTTCATTTCTTACAAGTAGTGAATAATCTAAATAGACTTAATATGTAAACTACAAAATTTAATAATTGTCATTAGCTGTTACTAATATTACTTCAGCATTGTCACAGTACTTATAAGTGAAAATCATATCAAAGCATATTCTCGTCACTAAATGTGACCGGCATTGCGAAATTATGTGTGTCAATTAATAATCACTCTTGTGTCTAGTTAGAATGCATGACCTATTCAAAATAAAATCTGAAATAATAACAACTTTCGCCATTACAAACAAGAAAAATATTTTCATTATCTCAGTAACCCTTGATAATGGACCATATCGTCGGTTTGAAAGAAAACGGTTACATCTCAAGAAAAGTGGTTTTTCTGTTTCTTCCATATTGCCACTAAAAAAAGATGCCTATTTTCTAAAAAAAATAAAGTTATACGTAAATCTAGACTTCTTATGACCAAAATATGGCAGCACGTAACACAGGGATATGTGCAATATTCTATAAGTATTCCCAAAAATACCGTTACATTTCAGTTCGCCGCGAGCCAAACTATTCCAAAAACCAAAATACTCCTATGATAAATCATATTTTAGTGCTAATAATAATAAAAAAATAGTATTATTTTGTGGATTTATAATCAATTAATGAAGAATTATTTAATTCAATATGTTTAAATTGATTCTCCTGTAAAAAGACAATTTTTGAGTTGTAACCCTTTTCTTCCGAACCGACGATATTATGTTTTTTAGGTTTTTTGTTCACTTCTGTCACACAACACATCCTCCGAATATTGGGTGTTCCTCACCAATCACCCTGTATATCTGTTACCGCAGAAATGGTAGTTGCTTGTGCTATAATTACATTTATGATAACAATTACTGTGGCAATAGTTTGTTAATCTTATTAGTTTGTTAAAAATTGAATTAGAATTCTCCATTGTGCAACAAATAGAAAATTAGAAATAAATACTGTGTGTCTACTTTTATTTATGTACAAATCCATATATTTTTAAAGGGCATTTAACACTGCCCCTAACGTCGTTTCATCCCAATGGCCTACTACGATTTTTTTATACCTCCGAAATTCAATATGACCATTTTGCTATTTGAAATCTGAATCCATAGTGTTAATCAGGACTCCTCAAAATCTCCATATGGGAAATTCGAACAAAAAATGTACAATGTGTATCTTTCTATACGATCTCAAAGTGGAGAAAAAAATATCGGGTTTGAGAGCCGCTAGACGAGTCAAGTGTGCCATGGAATTCTGTCAAGTCTGGAATGTTATCTGGAATCACTTAAACTGAATCTCGACGTAACTGTCGTAGACAAAAAATATTTTTGCTCTACTTTGTGTAGTTTTTTATTAACAATAATATTATTTACATAACAATAATAATTACAAGAAAAAAAATGTCGACAAAAAATAGATTTTTGTCCACTCGACTCAACTGTCTTGACATAATTCCATGGCACATTTGACTCGTCTAGAGATTCTAGGGATTCTAGGACTTTTTAGATCGTATCGATATACGTACAGAAAAATCATACAGAGGAAGCAATTTTCGGCGTCCTTTTTCCATTTACTCAAGTTCTAATACTTTCAATGAATAGTTTCAATCAATCACCCTATATAGCAATAGTTAAAAAACATTTTTAGTAGAAATATTCATAGTTTTGTTTAGATTATTTTTTATTTAGATTGCAATGTACATGAAGTCAAAATCACTAAAGTTGCTGAAACTTACGTTTTTAAACAATGAATTAAATTTTTCATATTTGTTTATCCATTCGATATACTTAAAGCAGAAAGGGTACTATTCGTATAAAGGGCATTTATCACAAACGTATATATATATAATATATTGAAATAAATATATTGAAAATACATAAAATGCACAGAATGTAAGCAAAATTAATATTTTTATACTTTATGTGTTGGGAGATACAATGTAGATACTGGAAATGTCCCTGGATATGAAAAAAATCTAGGTTGAAATATACTTTCAATACAATTTTGTATTTGAAATAATGAAAGAGAACGATCGATCAAGGACTTTAGTTATTTCTTTTCTGTTCAATGAAACTTGTCCGATCCCATCTATCAAATTAGTTAAGGCGAGTCAAGTTACTGAAGCTATGTTAGACTCTAGATTAATTATTCAAAAATTCAATTAGAAAAGTATCCATTTTATCGCAACAATTACTCCTTGACACTGTGTCAGTTAATAAACTAAATTATGGTGCTGTGGGCGTACTTATGATCCTTTTAGTAAAAACAAATATTTGCAAACAAATTTATTAACAAATTTAGTAAAAACAAATATTTAAAAACAAACTATAAATATACCCATTCTTTGCCTCTAAAACGTTACGTAATGCCCCGAAGTCGCTACGTCGTGACTTAAACGGTTCGCCGTGCACACCCCAAAAACCAACTCCATGTCGAAATTTGAATTTGCAAGATTTTGACGGCAATTTCAAACTTACAGAATAGACTAAGAAGGGCGCTGTTGGGTAAAAACCCCATCCCGGTACATATTAAGAAGTCCTCAATAAGGTCGCTGTCCCATTTCTACAACCCATTTCTTTTGCCAAGTAAGCCACTTCTTTGCATTTACTCTGGTTTTTGCATGGTTTGACCTCTGTTGGGCGAATCCATTGATCCTGATGCCACCAAATAAATTGGTGTGGCTGCCACAACTCGCTTTCACCATTTGACAACCAAAACACCCCTCCAACCACACCTACGCCGACCTACACCCTACCCTCCCCCTCTGGTTCTGCCCCTGTAGGAGACTGCGTGGGATGTAGTTTTGTCTCGAATTCATCTCATGGCATTACTTGAAGGTTTTCGAAGTTGGCGGAACACACTGCGGACGGCCGATTGAGCACCAAAAGTGATATTCCAACTCAAACCTACTCTAAAAATTTGCCGCGCTAAGGGGTTTTAAGCAGGTGTTGATGCATGGGGTAACTCAGAAAGCTTGAAGATGAAATATCACTTTTGGCGCCGTTCGCAGTTGGTCTCATCAACTTCAAAAGCTTTAAAGTAATGTCATGATATTAATTTGAGACAAATAAACATCTCACGCAGCCTCCTACAAGGGCGGAATCAGGGTGGGTGGGTGGTAGGTTGGTGTAGGTGTGGATTGGAGAGGTGCTTGGGTTGTCAAAGTGTGAAAGTGAGTTGTGGCATCCCACAATTTATTTGGCAGCATTAGAATCAATGGATTTGCCCAACAGAGGTCAAACCACGCAAAACCCAGTGTAAATGCAAAGGAGTGGCTTACGGGGTCTGGAAATGGGTTGAAAAGATTGGACAGCGATCAAATACACAGAACTAATTGAGGAGGTCTTAATGTGTGACGGGATTGAGTTTATACCCGACAGCGTCCTTCTTAATCCATCCTGTAGGTTTCTGAAATTGCCGTCAAAATCTTGCGAATTTAAATTTCGACATGGGGTTGGTTTTTGGGGTGTAGACGGGGAACTGTTTAAATTACAGCGTAACAACTTCGGAGCATTAAAAACAACCCTGCAGGCTATCGAAAATTAAAAACCTCAAGTCCCTAACTCGAATAGAACGCAAATGGCGCTAATCCAAAATGTGTTACGCTAATTTCGACGAGCAGTTTATTAAAACCTTAAAACAAGACAGAAACAAGCTTGGTTAAACGCACAGTGTCTTTTTCAGTTGCAGTGGCAGGGTCCGAAATATAGTGCAGGCCGTAGTGGTGCTCGCAGACTCGGGCGCTATACTCAAAAAACTATATAGTTTGTGTGCTACGCACCACACAGTGTGTCGCACATATATGGCCATTAAATACATTTTCAGCAAAATTGCATTTTGCTCTGATCTAAACTTATTTCTATAATTGGTGAAAATTTTGGCGTGGGCAACATTTACATTTTTATGCAAAACTTCTGAAACTAGTAAAAAAAAAATCAATTATAATTCAAATCAAAATTAACAAGAGAAATAAAGTTTTGTTTTATTATGTTGTGTAAAACCAACTGGAAAATTCAGTGGCGGCCGGTGGAATTTGACATGCTCGTATTTTCGTAAGGAGGCATGGGACCCACACCACAAATTAGAGGGTGGTTAGACTATAACCTAGACCTAAGTAGAATGCTATAATAGCAAAAAATCTTCAGGGAAAACTTGCGAATTTTTTTTTTTCGAAAAATGGCTGCCTCCGGACAGATCTTGGAAACGGCTCGCAAAATATTTGCGAAATATCTTTTTTCATAATCACAAGTAAATACAGTATTTTAATACTTGTGATTTTCTTGACATTTTGAAATCTGTAAATGTTATGGCATTTTGAATTTTTATTTCATCCCAGCATTTCGTCTGTGAGATTTTACAATAGTTGTATCTTTACGAAAAACAAGAATTTTGCAAAAATCACAAGTGAATCACAACTCGGTGATTATGAGTATTTTGCAAGCCGTTTCCAAGATCTCGTTTTCCAAGAAGCGTTTTCCCTGAAGATTTTTTTGCCATTATAGCCTTAGGTCTAGCAACTACCCCCTAAAATATGATGTAGGTCCCATGCCGCCACTGCCGGAAATAGTTGGCAGTCAACGTGTAAAATGATTGAATTACTACATATTGTTAAGTTTTTCTACTGTATTTCAGTGTTGTCACAAACATGGGTACATGCATATTCTCATACTGCAAGTTTAGTGTTCTAATTAATTATATTATTTTTGAATTTTTTCTTAATGAATCTTAGGCCTGGAATACACGGGATTGTGATCCGCAGCGTGTGATAGGAGTGTCCACCGCCACAATGAACAAGCAGAATGTTAATGTCCAAGAATAAACGAGCTGGTGGAACGTGGAACGCCGTCACTCGCTAACATCTGCTGGCTCAACGCATTGGGTTGTGTTAGGCACGCGACTAGGAAAACTCTTAGGATATGCAACATGGAAAATCATGCATCCGATTACATTCGTAAAAGGATGGGACGCTGCGGGTACAGCCAGGAGAAAATACTGTTGTAATTTTTTTTTTTAATAATAATTTGTATAATAAAATCTTTAATTGAATATAAACAATGTTTGATTCGAAAAAAAATATTGTCAAAATTGAAAGGCACTCTGAAAGATCACTCCTACCCACTATTACATCCCACCTAACGAAAATACATTTATAAATTGATGTGGACTGTACTGGACATCGCCAAAAAGTATGGAATTAGAAATGTTCGTATGTTCTCAAACTCTTTAATAATTACCACGACGCTGACAAGTCACAAGAAAATTTAACAGAAATCGTACTCGACAGCTTTTTCCTTATGATTTAAATGGGTAGCGCTGAGCAGTTTAAATGCAAATATCTCGAAAATGTTTACTCGGAACGACATTTAAAAGATATACCTTTTTTACGTAGAAATGTTAAAAAAAATATTTAAATAAAAAAAAATTAAACTATTTTTTTTTAATAAAAACGAAAGTACACTAACACGGAAACAAGTTACATCAGTTTTTATGTACTCCAATTTTATTTTAGGCATTATGAGTACATGTAATGCCTAAAATAAAATTGTAACTTTAATACCCTATTATCTTGGTCTACCTATTATTAAGTTCTGGTATAAGATAAGTTTATTTAAATAGCAATAATTTTGCCCGAAAAATCTGTAGTTTTGTTGTGTCGATTTATTAATGGGACATCCTGTATATGTTAGGTGTCTACGTAGATAGGGTACACTCAATCAATTTTGAATGGGAAGGGATGCACGTTTCAAGTTTTCACTGTTGCATTTTTTTTTACACTTTTCCATAGACCTAAGGCTTTAGGTCCATGAACTAAACGTCTTTAGATCTGAGAACTAAATCGAAATAAATAAAAACAAAGAAATTATAAGTCATTCAATAAATTTCAAGTCTTTATGAGTAAGTATTTAAGTAACAAAATTATCAATTTTTATTGAAAATTCGATTAAAAATTTCGTTTTTTATTTTGGAATCCAGAGTAATGCGGGTGGAATAAAAACACATCAAAATCATTCTCATTTCATCAAAAAAAATGTAAAAAATAGATTTTCATTAAAATTGTATTTTTTTAATGGGGTATGTGCTATTGAATGTTCTATTTTATTTTGTCCCACTTGTAAATGGCTGTAGAAATGTTATTTTTTTGCATCAGAAAATTTAGCAAAACATCAGCTTATATAGGTTTTTATAAAATGTTACTAGGTTTAGGTAATGTAAAAAATTTTAAACCTGTCAAATGTCAAACTTATTGACAACGTAAATTGAAAATATGCAAAACCTTGCATATTTGAATAGAACTATTTATCGTTATCATGGATATATGCCATATGTGCATTTTGTTTATAATATTACTCTAAGCATATTAATATCTAATATAATTGTTTCGCATAATAAGTTTTATTTCAATTATATATATTGTTCACTTTATAACAACATACCGATAATACTAATAATAACCTATGATAGTAACAGGTGACAAACGATAAGTTCAGCAATATACATATTTATAAACTAATAAAAATTGCCATGTGATGGAGATCACATCTGACGCAGATTAATAAAAATAAAGGGCACATGTAACATATCTCCTTAAAAAATGAATATTCAAGTAATAAAAAATATACAGGGTGTTCCAATAACATTTTGTGATTAGGTATTAATAAAAGGTAAACATCAAAAAACTGTAATATGTATTAATAAACGTCATCAGTCATCATAGCATAACTCCTACATCATATATAGAGCCATCCAAAAAAAAAACGTCATCAACTCTGGCTATGAACGAGAGAGATGGAAATAGCAGTCATGTCTAAACTTTTCGGTTATGTCAAACTTTTGACAAGTGACTGTCACAATTTGTAAAATAAACAATGGCTGTCATATGATGTGACAGTCTTGACAAGTAAATAAGGTTATAAATTCGATTAAGCATAGAAATACGTCTTTTTTTTCTCGGCCAACTTTGATGACGTTTTTTTTGGATGTCTCTATATAACATGTACGATATGTATGTACCTAAGGATTAGTAGGGTCCACGAGGTTACAAAATATTGATGTTAGTGAATGACATCAGTTAAACGTCAAAATCAATCCTTGTATACGTACTATTGACTTTTTTTACGCACTAATGTGCAATAAAACTTTTAATGCAGTAGTGCCAAAAAGTAGAATTTTAGAAACTGTGAGGGGTGCGTAATGATAGTATTTAAAGGACGGTTGTAGAAAAATAAGTTTGTAGACTATAATATTGATAACGAATAACTGTTTGACATTTTATTAAACACAACATTGGTTTACATGTTTTCATGGCATACCCCGCGCCATAATTACATTTATTGAAACATATGTATTTTGGCCAGGAAATTTTAACGAAAGATTAAACTTCAACAAGTTTAGTATCATTGAAACTATGAGTTTCCACACATTTGAAAAAAATGTTAAACGATTTAGCATTCTAGCGTTCTAGATTTAAAAAAAATCAAATTAAAAGAAATATATGTCTTATATCTTATCTTATAAGGGTGTCTCATTTAAAAATCCAAAATTCCTTTTTATTTTTCAGATCTAGTTGGTAATGGGGAAATATAAAATATAGCACTTAGCGTGCTTTAGATTTCGAGCCATTTATAACAATGAAAACCTAAAATGTGTATTTCTTTCCGTTCAAAAAATGAGTACCACGTCTGACCTAAAATTTATGTGAAAATTAAATGCAATTTCCCATTAACCGCAATTGTTATAGAAAATAACTATTACTGGCTGTGACATTTACAATTTTTGTATTTCCTTACTAAATATTTTGAAAATGGGAAAACTGAATATGATGAAATATGAATTAAAATGATAACAATTTGATATTTAGATGATACTAGTTGCCCCGGCAGACGTTGTCCTGCCCTTTTAATATAAAATTTAATGAATTTTATGACTATGGTGCCACTTATCCAATCTTAGCATAGCTATATACTCGTCTCGACGATAGCTATATACTATATACTAGCTATATACTAGCTATATAATAGTCTCGACACATCAAGTAAATACCACCTCAATCGGTCAAGTCGTTCAAAAGTTACACGATCACCGATCACCCGTATGTCACTGATTTGCAGTGGATATCAATTAAAAATTAATTTTCTGTATAATTTTTTTTCCGTGAATTTTTCCGACATTTTAATAGTTATTCTGCTATTCGGGGCGGAGACGAATCCAACAGATCAAAGACCATAAAAATCGGTCCAGCCGTTATTGAGTTATAAATGGTGTAACTAACACGACTTTGTTTTATATATTGTAGCGTTTTATTTATTTCGGGTTCGTGAGGTGTGAAAAAATTAAACTCGCACTTTGAACTCACACTATTTATTTAAATTAATACAACTACGGACTAACACTATTTAACTACACTAATTTATTTTTATACAATTTATATTAGAGCGTTGTACGGAGAGCGCGCCGTTTACATGATTCAAATAGAAACTATTCCCCGCCGCCCAGTGCGGCTATTTTATAGTGTCGCAGAAAACTCTAGATGACACCAGGCTCGTCCCGTACGACGTTCGAGATACGTCCCGAATAGAGCTCGGTGCGTCACTTGTTTACGTCCGGCACTCGGGCGGCGAAACCACAGTCGGTTTGTCAACCGCAAGCGGTACGACTCGGTGGACTCCGTAACAATATTAAGATTAGCTGTCCCAGCGAACTTCGTACTGCCTAAAGCCAAATTCGGATTCACGCGTATCGCGTACGCGGAAGCCGCGCTTTGAGATATGATTGGTTAAAATCATAACCATAAAATTCAAATATCTGATTTTAACCAATCGTAACTCTTAATTTTGACATTTGTGAAGTTCGATGCATCATCTAGTTGGCAATAGATATAATAACGTCTTTCAAGTCAACAGTTATTATTGAAGTTTCCTATATTCTCTAGGTATATTATTTAATAAATAGGATCACTGTAATTTTTACACGTGGAATTCGGCTTCCCAAAGATAGATTAAAAATTAAATTTCTGTTTTTTTTGTTCTTCCGTGATTTTTTCGGATATTTTAATAGTTATTCTGCTATTCGGGGCGGAGACGAATCAAACAGATCAAAGACCATAAAAATCGGTCCAGCCGTTATTGAGTTATAAATGGTGTAACTAACACGACTTTGTTTTATATGTACAGTACATATATGTATTAAGAAGATTTAACTGTGTTATGGTGGGTTCATGCAGATGTTTTTAGTAATAAGAATAAGAATAGAATAATAAAAACAATAGAAGTAAAACCTTCGTTTTATAATGGCCCAGTTCATGCAGGAAATATAATTTTTAGTAATAATTTTAAAAATAAGGATAACCTTGAATGATGATTAACTTTGAACTTTATTCTTATTTTTACGTTGAAACGCACATTGCGCAATCGCAAATAATCGAAAATACAAACCAAACCGCCGTTTTTTTTTTTTTTTTTTTTTTTTTTTTTTTTTTTTTTAGTAAATTGACTGCTAAAATCGTTAAAATTAGAACTAAAGTGGTTGCATAAACACGACGGCTACGCGGCTGTTCATTTTCATTATTAAAGATATAAATTAAGATAAACAGATACAAACGCAACCACACTTTTAGTTTAAGCCATATCATACAATATTAACGCATCTACTCAAAAATTTTCTGGCGTCATGTTTAATTCGCCGACTTCTAAACTTCCGCAAAATTAGCCAATCACAAGCGTACCTCAAAACGCTGCGGTGAATAGTCATTAGTATGTGTCACAAGCTTTCTTATACTTATTTTGCAGCATGAACGCATTCAGCTGTTAAAATTAAAATTATTCTTATTTTTATTACTATTCTTATTACTATTACTAAAAATATCTGCATGAACCCACCATTGCATAAAGTGGAAGGATTAGATAAAATAATGAATATGCGGACAGATAAATATCAGTGACAAATAAAAAAAGATGTTATGTGTCGGACTACGCCGGACCAGTTAAAGGTACGACGTCCTTTTTTAGAGAAGAATTTATACACTACTAGCGACCCGCCCCGGCTTCGCACGGTTTACGACATCACATTAGAAACCTCTAAAATTATCAGTGTTTCTCTACTATATTATGCATGTATTATACATATAAACCTTCCTCTTGAATCACTCTATATATTAAAAAAAAAACGCATCAAAATCCGTTGCGTAGTTTTAAAGATCTAAGCATACATAGGTAGGGACAGACAGCGGGAAGCGACTTTGTTTTATACTATGTTATGATTATGATACTGCGAAATTATAAAACCTTACTAAGAGCACTTGTCTTTCTCACTAGAAAGTCTACATAATTAAATCGTGAAAACCCGTCCACTGTCAGCACATGAATATATTTATTTTTAGGTTTTTCGTCAGAATAGAGGGCGATTTTAATGAATGCCACAGGCGACGCGGCTAACAATAATTGCTAGCCACATTAGTTAGTTTTCGTAATTGCGAACCGCTCTTTATGCTCTCGTATCACGTCTACGTCCTATCATCATTATTTATTAATTACGGTGCCGCGTAGCTTTCGTGGATGCGTATGTGATGTTATGGCAATTTGTGCTTAAATAGATGCGTAAATTAATTTTCGCTCATAGGGGGCGAATATGTAGCGAGAGGGCACGCAAAATGGGATATATAAAGGAGGAGCAGTAAGAGTGCGTGACAAGAGTACGCTTTCAATTTTTTAAAACACTAACCACTGCTGCTGATTTTAAACTAAAATTGGTTAGGTGTCATATATTATACAGCGAACAGCATAATATAAATATTTGTATTACCGTTGATCGTGCGTTTTACTGAAAAAGTGTCTAGCATGTACATCTGAAAAAATGTCTTAACGACTTAGAAACATAGACCCCCCAAATGTCTGCGTATTTGTTTTAGTCAAACAGGGGACGTTAGTTTGACCCCACTCACTGGTTGTTTTGGCTTTAGTAAAAAAAATCATTCTCCATTTTTCGAAACTCATGACCAGGCAGATCACGTTAGTGACACTGGAATGTGCTGCCCTCTGTGTTTCTCTCTAGTTTCATAAATTACGAAACACTGGTAGGGTAAAGAATACAGTGGATTGGTACAAGATACAGTACTTAAGGGTTACATATTGGTAAATATGTCAGGTGTTTGTTATATCAAGATATTTATGTGAATCTACTAAATGAATTGGTAGATAAAACCCTGCCCTTAGTAAATCACTACACCGTTTTTGCCTACAATGTGTCTGATATACAAAATAATTTGTTTTATTCTTGGGAGTTGGGAGTACAGATTTTACAGTTATTAGCCACAATTGTATAATCATTGGCCTGGCAAAATTAACAGTAATTTGCCGCCAATGGTTCGGGGTAATTTGGTATTTAATATTAGTAAAACATTTCCAAGAAACTAGGTTTAGGTAAAGTAATAATTTTTAATGATATTAAAAGAGGCTCAAATTCAATTTTAATGATTTGTGAGAAAAAAATAACTATACCGAAGTAAAAAACTGCATTACTTTATTAATACTAAGGCAGTTTATCAAAACAAGCATTGCATAGAAATTGGTCCATCCCAAAGTCTTTCATGTTATTTTTCAAAATACATTTTATGTTCTTGTGCAATTTGCACATTTTATACTAAATTGGCTTCAAGTTATATTTTGTACGCATGTAAAACATAGACCAGAGTATTTAGGTTTGTTACTAAACGGATTAGGAGCAGTCGTAGACGGTTTTATAACCACCATACTTGTTATATAAATCGCTTTCTTGACATTATCAGCCTTGTCACATTCTGTAAATAGTTGCCTTTTGGTTTCTTCTGGCACTACAATATTTCCAGGCACTTCAGGTTCATATTGGCACTCATTTTTATCACAAGTAGTATGTTCTTTATTTTTAGGCACATTTGAAATATTTATGAATTCTAGATTATTATTATTTTCAATAGTCTTTGGCATTTTAATATCACTTTTATCTAAATCTTTGGTGTCATTTCTGACAATCTCAGGTTTTCTTTTTTTTACAGGTACCTTTGCAATCACTTTTTTCTTATCAGAAAGTCCTTTCTTTATTTGCTTCCTATTAAATCTTTCAGTTTTACGTTTCAAGGATCTTCAAGAACATCCATTAATTGCTTTTCCTTTAAATAGTCTTCTACACTGAAAAACCATTTCCTAATATCGGTTTCGGCTACAACAGAGCTGGCTGCTGTAATTCCCTCGGAGGTTCTCAGTGTTATATTAGGATGGCGTTTTAGGAAGGCTGATACCATCCTCTTCCTGGGAGGTTGTCTGTAAATGGATTTTCCCTAGGTGTCGAATCGAGAAAATATTTTACAGAAGCTTGTACATCCTCCATTCTCCGAGGAAATCCTTTCCTGTGTGAGGTCAAAATCCAGTTTTCTAGTAGCCCCTCTTCTTCCAAAGTCAATATTGGTTTGGGTCCAAAAGAAACTTTACTGTTATACTTTACTTTAATGTGATACAGTTTAGACGCTTCTCTCTAGACTCATTCCATTTTCGATGGACTCTAAAGCTTTAAAAATATCCTCTTCTTTATATTTTCTTCGGTAGGAAGCACCTTCAGAAACTTTCGGCATGTTGCCTATGTTGTTACCCAGGTATATAAACTGAAAGAAATAAAAAACAAATTGTGATAGTGATTGGCCACAAGCGATTGTAGTTATTGGCCCCCGGCTAACAACTATTTACACTTCAAAAAACGCAAAATAGGAATAGAAATTACTATAAATTACGATGATTATATAATAAAAAAAGAGATTACTTCTATACAATAAAATTCTTTAATTTGCTATAGTCGTTGGCCGGCCGGCCAATAACTGTTTTTGTGTAAAATTTTTAAGACAGTCATTGGCATACTAAATTGGTGCCTATTTTTCTAACCTAACAGTATTTCAAGCTAAGAAAGTCATCAGTTATTAATTCTAATTTAATATCTATGCATATTTCTACTAAAATTCAAAGCCATTAGTGTCTTAGGCAATAAAAATTAGCATCAAACCCTTAAGAAATTTGCTAAGATTTGACCTGTTTATAGATGAAACGCAGGTCACAGAGAACGCATCCACACTTTAGACATTTTTTGCCAACCTAACAGTACGAAACATTGGATGTGCGTTGAGCGATGTTGCCAATATACAGTAGTAAATACGACGCATTTTATAAACTCCCCAGATCCTTAATAAATTTAGTTTTATACTAGCATGGCCAATCACTGTCACGTGGCCAACAACTGTAGCATTTACCCTATATACTAGAGTTAGAACTAGCCAGTGCTTTGTACAATTTAATTGTATCACCACATACTTCTCCTAGAATACTTTTGAGAATATTGAGGAGTATGTGGCGATCTTCCCGTGACGTAATCAGAGACTTGTGACCTTTGGCAAGAATACGGACGCTGTATGTAACGTAATAAATTGAATTTTCAGAACGTATTTACTGAGACCATGTAGTAAAATAGGGACCAAAATCATGTCACAGTTGCATAAATTACAATTTGGTTCTAACCCTAGTATACACCTTATAATTTATTGCAGGGGCGTATCATGAGTTTTACAGACGGGGAAGCAATGGGCATCAGAAATGTAACTTATCTAAATTGAATAGGAAATCGCCTTCTATACACGAACGCCATATGGGGATAATGCAACTAACCCTAAAATTCCACGAGGTAATGTCGAATCGATGGGAATGCCAGCAAGGACTGGTGGATTGGACCAACTCTTATAGTATATCTGTTGGGTAAAAGTCATGCACAGTGTATCGAAGTCATGCACAGTGTCATCGAAGGGCGGTCAGTCAAGTATTTTTAGATCTGTTGACAATAGTACTCTGCCATATACAGTAATAATATAAATGATCGAAAGAAACACCAAGATGAATTCAAGAAGGTATGGGATGAAACAACAAGCTGTCGATTTATTAGGGAATTTATATAATACTTTAATTAGGTATTTTGGACCTACTCCAAATAATATTCTGCCGAATGCATCACTTATAAAAATGGTCAAAGGAAGTATCCACAAAAAATTCGGGAAGGTTGGGATGAAACAACAAGCTCTCGATTTACTACAATACCCTAGCGAGAACGTCACGAAGACATATTTAGCTATGACAAGGAAGGATTTATATCTTATGAATCTTGATAGGATAATGTCGGCTATGGAAACACTTATGAGGCTAAATATGAGCACAATATGAGGCTAAATATAACAGAGGGCGTAAACAGGAAGAACATCTACGCTAT
The DNA here is from genome assembly GCA_029963805.1 of Aromia moschata. Classification (NCBI taxonomy): domain Eukaryota; kingdom Metazoa; phylum Arthropoda; class Insecta; order Coleoptera; family Cerambycidae; genus Aromia; species Aromia moschata. The sequence goes on from JAPWTK010000268.1 coordinate 447,338, forward strand.
AATAGTTTAGCTGTCTTATCAATGAGAGTTTCCACATTAGGAAGGCGCTGGACTTCCATTGCCATGGTTGAGGAGGATGCACAAGGTGCCCAATGGGGCATAAGTGCTGTGACTCATTGAGTCACACTCCACTAGCTACAGAATCCAGAATCTAGATCCAGAATCCAGAATATATATTGTATTACAGGTCTAAAACTTACCTGACTGTAATTGATTGATTTAACTGATTAATTTTATTAGGTACATATATGTAATCTAAAATTTTAAACGATATTTAGAGGTATGCTGAAGCCAGTGTTATTGTTTTTTTGCTAAAAAAAGTCCCCAAAGCTTTTTTTCAAAAAGTTCTCGACTTCCTACAAATTTTGCAGTTAGTGTTGGAGTGAAGATATTAAATGCGTTGTACTGTTCTAGAGTTCTTTTTTGTGCCCTAAATGTTGACATTAAAATCGTTCAAATTAGATAATAAATAATACTGAAGTGACTAAAAGGGGTACACTGTAGATCCTATATGGTCTTATTCATTGAATATTGAATACTATACGAAAACAAAAAGAAAAGAATGAATGATACTATGGATTGTACTTTACCTGCAGAGTAGACCTGCACGCCATATACACTCAGTGGCCAAAAGTCACGGGAAGGTACTGGATACGAAGTCAAAACTGCAATAACACGTCGAGATATGAACTCTAGGCGGTGTTGGAATTGGAACCGTTCTGCAGGGATATTGACCCACATATCTTTAATTGATACCCACAATTGTTATTGTGTAGCCGAGGATGGGTCCAACGAACGGACACTGATGTCGACAGCGTCCCATAAATACTCGATTGGATTAATATCGGCCGATTTAAGGGGCTAACCATGGTCGTCAGTTCATTGGAGTGTTCGTCAAACCACCAGCATGCATCTAAAGAACGATGACATGGCGCGTTGTCCTGTTGAAATACGACATATCCATCAGGGTATTCTAAGGCGAGAAAGGCATTCAGATGGTCTGAAGGAATTTCTACGTAACCTGCACCTGTTATTGTTCCCTGTAGCTGAATGATGAGGCCAAATTGTGACCATGTGAATACAGCTCAGACTATAACTGAACCACTTCCAGTTTGTGTCCAGGCAGGACACAAACTTATTGACATGCAGGATCCAGATCAATATAACTGAAAACATGACTCATCAAACCCTCGTTTTCTGTCGGTTGCCCGTCGATTGCCCCGTATGGCTCTGCTGAGTTGACGTGACGTCAAACATTTGTGGTAGTCCAGTATGGTAGTTTACGCGTGTGGAAGCATATTTTGCCGCTGCGGTCATTGTCTCTGCGGTATTGAAGATCCACCCTGGACACTGTTTACTTCAGAAATCCGAATTTTTGAGGTATCTCCGATATGCTAGGACCTATGCGGCTTGCACTGATTATCACGCCACGTTCGAAGTCGGTTATTCTATAGTCGGTCTTACTATTTACGTACCTCTAATATACTACATAAATATATCGAGTCTCCACTAGCACCATACGTCCGTCACTTGCCGCAACATTCAGACGTCATACACCGCACATCTTCAATGGCACAACCTTCCCGTGACTTTTGGCCACTGAGTGTACATAAAAGTAATATTCTCCACACCGTCGTACACATATGACTACTACTACAGCAGATATGATTCAGTAGCTAATATAAAAAAGGCAAAGCTGGGTGTGTGATTGTGTTATACATATTTTACACCTATGCATAGTCTATAGCACATTCATTTCATGTTCAGAACTACACAAATACAATTTCGTAAATTTTGTTTTAAACATTACTGTTTAGTATAATAATTTTGTTAAATATTCGCAAAAGTATATAAAATATTGAACATTAAATTACAGTGTAACTAGTTATATGGAAAACTATTTTATATTAAATGTGTCCTTGTATATACTTGCAAAACTTGTCCAAAAGGCTTATCGTTATCCTGGGAATATCTTTTCAAGACAATGCATACATACTAATCGTTACTCAGACATACATATGGAGGTAAGCTTAATAAACTTTCTTCGAATGAATGTCATTACATGATATGGACATCGATTCTACATACTTACGGTCTACAGATTTCTACATCCTTTGCTACCAAATTTAAAATGTTTCAAAAGTACCCATTTATATTAAAGTACAAAAGCTAAAAGTACAGACATTTCTTTGACTTCGTACTTAATAAGTAGAAAGCAAAAGTTAAAAAATCAAAGCAAAAAAGCAAAGTTGTGCAATTGCAAGTTAAATGCGCATTCGAAATCTGAAAAAAAAATCATGCATGTGGTAGGTGTATAACTAGAAAAAACAGACATTTTCAGAATTTTTTTCAGTTTTTCAGAATTTCAGACAGAAAATTTCACGGTTACCAAAAGTTACATGCTTGATGACCTGATTTGTGTTTTGTCATCACTTTTTAATAAAAAAATAATGGTAAAGTAAAACCTTATCGTTTAAATACAATTAAATTTATCAATAAATTTAATAAGTTAAGTACATTTTCTTCTGAGTATGATGCGGACTTTATGTGTGACACTGTATTTAAAATACCTGTATTCATATTCGTATATCGTTCAGTTCTATAAACTGAAGGAAGTGTTACAAAATGTTACAACATAACAAAGATGTTACAAAATAACAAATATCAGTACACTCATTTTTACACAGATTATATTTATGAATATTCTGTCAGGCAACTTTTTCGTCCACCATTCCCAATTTCTTTTAGAATTTAATAAAGCTTTTTTTTGTATACTACTACAGACGAAAAACCGTACCGACGTTGTAAGGCCATTAGTCTTTTATAAAAATGTTATATATGAGCGTCAGTAATGCTTTTTGCGACTGAGGAGAACAACAATGGGCCAATAAATTCTTAAGAAGGAACTCCTTGACCTCCTAGCAATAAAAAGAAATAATAAAAGAACCTCGAGGTTAAAAGTTAAAAGGCACTACAATACCAAAAAATTATGTATCCAGTCCGACCTTTGTAGTAAGTGGAAGAACGAAATTAACTTTTTTTACTATAGACGCAGTGATATTTGGAAGATAGATAAATACTATAAATGACTAGATACATCTAGTTTGTCCGAGTTATAACTCCCACTATAACTCAATTATATTTAGAGGTGGTAAGCATTAGAAAGTTTCAAAAAACAATCATAATTAAATGTTCTGCACATCCTCAGGCACATAAAGAATCTTTATTGGATTAAAATAAGAAATAACTACGGAAACTGCATAATTATTTTAAACAAAACAGCTGAATGAATTAAATAAACACCGAAATTCTACTATTTTTTTTATTTCAACAATATTGTTACGTATTTCTCTCTAAACGATTCACTTCTTCAATTCCAAACACGTTTATTAAGACTTTACAACTCGTTGAACTTAACTGTGAACAGTCAAACCACAACTAACTAACTCTTGGCAACGACACCACTATTTATAGTTTTTACATGTTCTAGAAAAATCATTTGACATCTAGAATGATAATCTGTCATTCTATACAATTTTTTACTAACAGGTAGTGTATAAACTAAATAGACTTAATATATAAACTATAAAACTTAATAAATGTCAGCTGTCACTAATGTCCTTTAACAAATGTCACAATATGATTCATGATACACTACGAGTTTTTAAGTTATTCAATGAAAATATGTTAGTTTCCCTGGTCTAGGTGGAAATCTACATCGATTTCCTCGCTGTAATTTCTGTTTTCAACAATAATATGTTATGGTAATATACAGGGTTGTGATAAAGAAACAGATCAGCTTTCTATATGGAATACCGCCTACTATATCAAGAATCGCTCAGACTGATCAATTTTATTATTGTGAAATGCATTTTTTTAGAAAAAAAATCGTACAGGGTAGATTAATTGGTTATAACACTGTAAACGGCGATATTTCATATGGTTTTTGTTTTATTAATTAAAAAATAAACGGCTTGACATCTTTACATGAAACATTATACATATGCTAATTAATGTTAAAATTATATGAAAAAAAAAAATATATAATTTTTTTTGACGGCCATGTTTTTTTCTGCAGCTAATCCAAAATGGGCTCCTATTTAAATGGCCCTTGGGTGGTTGACAGCATTCCAGCAAAACGGAGCGTAATAGGGCAAAAAACAAAAAAGATTCTTTAAATATACATTACTGGCTATGGCACCACGTAGGGGATTTTGAAAATTTTGATCAGAAAAAAAATGGCGGCTATTAAAAAAAAATTTTTTTTTCGCGTAAATTTTCGCACTGAATTGTTTATATAAAAAAAATATGGCATGTATAAAAAAACGGCTACGTCATGCCATAGCGACACATTTCCTCTACAAAATCTTTTTTGAATCAGGTCGATCGGATAAAAACTGTTTGAGTTATGCTGTCAACGAGGTCAAAAAACATGGTTTCGAGAAAAACGCAAAACTTTCGTCAACAAAACAAGAGTACGTTGTGTTTAACTAAACTTCGGGTTATGTTTACCGCATAATATGTATATGTGTGTATATACTTCTACATTTATGTTGCCACGTGGGATTTTTTTTTGGAGCTAGTATAAGCTAGTATAAGTAAAGAAAACGGGAGAAGCGCCAAAATCGCTCGGACAACACGTCAGCGTTTGGCGTTCTTTTTAAATACTTAAGAGTTCGCATTTCTTTCTTTCTTAAATTCGCATCTCTGAATTTTTGAAATATAAGCTCTAGGTGCTTTAAATGATCTGCGACCGTTTCTGAAAATACTAATAGATCATCCACGTATGCTAAGGCAAAATTATTGACCTCAGGCCCTAGTATCTCAGTAAGTGCACGAATAAAACTAGCTACAGACGTCGACAACCCGAACGGTAGTACATTAAACACATACGTCTGGTTATTATAACTAAATCCGGTATATTTTCGATGACTCGGTTGCAACGTAATTTGCCAATAGGAATATGTCATGTCAAGCGTCAATAAATAAACTCCGCGACAAAATTTAGCTAAGAGTTCTTCAGGATTTGGTGGGATCACGTGATCCTTTTCCATTTTTTTTTTATTAAAAAAATCTTGGGTCGAGATACACTCGTAGTGATTTATCTGTTTTCTTAACGGTTATTAATGGCGACACGTATTCAGATTGAACCGGCTGTATTATGTCTCACTCGAGCATTTCCTCAATTTTTTGTTGTACTTCATCCCGATAAGCAAACGATATGGGATACGACCTCTTATAAAATGGAGACTCACCTCGCATTTTAATTTTATGGTAATATCTTTTAGTACGCCCGGGTGTCTTGGAAAACACCATACGGTAATTTTTCAACAATTGAAACAATAACTCTCAGTTCCGTCTCATTGAAACATCTTTGCGTTTTCGACCCCCTGCCTCATTTATACATTTGTATAACTATGTCTCTGATTCTCCTGCGCGCGCATTAGCAAATTCATCGTCACTCTTCCCTCTACGGTTTTCAAAATAAAATTTGAAATTCAAATTATTTTCCGGCATACATATATATGATTTATGAAAATCTATTATAATCTTTTGTTTTGTTTGTTTTGTTTTATCATGTTTTATCAAAAAACGTCTTTATTATGCTCAGGCACGACTACGCATGGAACATCTATAACTACCTTCGCACCAAAGCAATTTGGAAGTAAAACTTGTTTTTAATTTTATGTTTCTTTGATCCCGCTGCCATCGACACCAATTCATTACTGACTGGCAACGTCATCAGCGCGAATTTCTGTTGCTCTAAACCTTTCATAAAGTTTTCCGAAATAGCCGACAGTTGGTTACCAAAATCTAACAAAACCTCAACCTCTACATTGCATATTGTAACGCCTATAACCGGAGACAAACATTGTTCATCGCCCGACAGATCAGTGTCGTCGCTTAATAAATTTTCCGCTTCTGCATTAAAAGTTGTTAAAATCCGAATTTCCATATTTTCGTTATTTTGCTCGGGTTCTCTCTTTCTATAATTATTATTATGCGGGATATTATCACGACGCTTATCATTCTGCTGACCTTGACGCGAATCATTTCTATCAGTCAAATCTATTTCTTCAAATAACTTTCTAAATCTTCGATAGTTTTCGGTTGTGCTATTATTATACCACGGCGTATATCGCTCGAAAAATGTGTGGTTAACACTTTTATTAATTCTACGTCGTCCATAGGTTGAGACAAATAAGATGCACGACCGGTCATCTTTAAAACATAGTCGCCTCGACTACCCGTTTCATAACACCCGTACTGAATTTCGTTAAACAAAGCACGCTGTTGATCTGCATACCAATAGGGAGCCTTGAATGCGTCTTCAAAAGCCGTTAAATTTACAAAACTACTTTCTTTATGGGCAGCCCAGTCAGCGGCCGACCCTCTTAAGCAACCCACAGCTAAGCCGACTTGAGCCGCCTCTGGAACTTCGAGATCACTCAACATTTTCTTTAATTTTTTTAAGAAACAAATGGGGTGCAGACTCCCCCCAGGATAGAACGTCAAATTGTTACCCCCGATATCACGCCAAAATGTTATATATTGTGACATTTGTAAAAGTGACATTTGTGACAGCTGACATTTATTAAGTTTTATAGTTTATATATTAAGTCAATTTAGTTTATACACTAGCTGTTAGTAAAGAATTGTATGGAATGTCATATTAAATATTCTAGATGTCAAACGAATTTTCTAGAAGATGTAAATATTATAAATACTGGTGTGGTTGCTAGGAGTTAGTAAGTTGTGATTTGGATGTAACAGAGATAAGGTCGACGAATTGTAAAGTGTTAATAAACGTGTTTGGAATTAAAGGAGTGAATCATTTAAGGAGAAATACGTAACATTTTGGTGACAGCGGTGGGATTATCGAAGAATTTGAAGAGGAAAAATTGTATATGGTGAATACGAGGGCAACAAGATACGACGAGGAAACGACGACGATGGATGTGAGTGAGATACTAAAATTTTTGCAACAAGGAGAAGAAAAGCGACAGCAAGAGGATGAAAAGCGACGACTGGAGGATGAACGACGACGACAGGAGGACCGTGAGGAGGCAGAAAGGCGAGAGGAACAGCGACGGCAAGAGGACGAACGGCGGCGACAGGAGGACCGTGAGGAGGCGGAAAGGCGAGAGCAACAGCGACGGCAAGAGGACGAACGACGACGACAAGAGGACCGAGACGAGGCGGAGAGGCGTCATCAGGAAATTTGCGAGTCTCAACAAATAATAAACACCAGGTTGAATGCATTTTCTGGGAGGATTGATGGCGTGGAACAGCAGATTGACCAGGTAGGCCAAAAAGTCAATAGAATTGAGAAGGAGTTTCAGGAGAATAGGGAAGAAATCGAAAGAAGACTCGAAAGAAGATTAGAGGACACCAAACGGCAGGTACAAAAAGAAATACTGGAAATGATAGAAGGGCTGGAGCACCAATTACATCGTACTTCAATAGCCGATTCAGGAGATTGTTCGACCTCACCAGCTACTCCGTTACAACATTCAAGCCTTATGCATACTGAAAGGTCAGTACACAAAATGCTTAAGCCTCCTACGTACGATGGACAGTCATCATGGTCCATGTATCGCAGACAGTTTGAGGCTGCCGCAAAGGCCAACGGATGGACTCCACAAGAAATGGCTACTTCGCTAGTCATATCTCTCAGAGGTCAGGCTTTAGAAATTTTACAGAGCATCCCGGAAGAGCAGCAAAACGATTACGACAGGATTGTAGGAGCATTAGAAATAAGGTATGGACACAAATATCTCCGTCAAGTTTACCAGTCCCAGATCAAGAGTAGACAACAAAGAACCAATGAGTCCCTTCAAGAGTACGAAGCTGACATTGAACGTCTCATCCATTTGGCTTACCCTCAGGCACCGAAGGAATTTTTAGAACAAATTGGCATCCAGACTTTTATTGATGGACTACTAGACACAGAAATGCAGCAAGCTTTGCGGCTTGGGAGGCACACCACGATCAGTGATGTACTGGTAGCTGCCTTAGAATTTAAAGCGGCTAAAGAAGCCTCAAGAAACTACAAACCCAAAGTAAGGCAAGTTACATTTGATGAGTCACAATCACTTAAAGAAACCATAGAGAAAATAATGCGGGATACATTAAATGGAATGAGAGAGATGAAGTCACCACAAAAGGAGACGAGAAGCTGCTACAACTGTGGGAGAATTGGGCACCTACAACGTTTTTGCAGAGCCAGATCTAGGTCCCAGGCAAGAAGTAACTCACCAGATCGACAAACGGAGCAGAGATCCAGGTCTAGGAGCCCAAATCAAAGAAATTGGAGAGAAGACAAAAGGACATCGACGACCTCACAGCAAAGGAATAGCCGCTCCCCTAGCCCAGATAGAAGATCTCGTTCCAGATCGCCAGCGAGAGCTTCGGAAAACCACAATTAGTCGATACTGAGGGGCGCGTGTCGACTACTTGTACTCAATGCCCCAAGATTTCTGTCTCAAAAATAAGTAGCGACGAACGAAGCCTGGTAATCCATGGGTACTTGGACGATAAATGGTGTTCTTTTATCATTGACACTGGTGCCACGAGAACTATTTTGCGGCCTAACATTCTGCCAAAACCGCCAAAAGAATTACCTAGACATGTTAAATTGGAAACAGCTACTGGAGAACAAATTCCTGTACATGGTGAACTAAACGTAAAAATTCAACTTGGTTCGAAAATCATGTATCACCGAGTTTTAACAGCTGATATCAGAGATGATTGCATATTAGGACTAGACATATTGAGTAAACATGGTTTTGTCGTGGATATTAAAAACAGAATTATACAAATTCAAAATGAAGAAATAGTTATGGCCCCCAAGCTTCAAGACTACAATCAATCAAGAAGGATCATCATTGAAGAGGACATCCAAATTCCCCAAGGATCGGAGAACATCGTCATTGCAAGACTGGATGGAAATGGTGAAGGTTTGAGTACTGGAATAGTCGAGGCCAGAGAACGGAACGATGGCTTATTGGTTGCAAGAAGTCTAGTACAAATTATTAACCAAATTCCAGTAAGGATTGCCAATATATCAAACAAAAAGATTATTCTTAAGAAGAATGAAGTATTGAGACGTTGTGAACCAGTCGAAAAGATAGTTAAATGCGAGGAAGTCAACCAAGCTCGGACGAATCAAGCAAGGGTACGTGATCCAACTATTACAGAATCTTTGCTCAAAAATGCTGCTCATCTGGAACCGGAAGAAGCTAGAAAAGCTAGACAGTTCCTCGACAGATATCAAGATGTATTTGCCAATGGAAACATCACCGGCAGAACAAGTCTGGTTCAACATCGCATAGACACCGGCAATAACCCACCGATAAAGCAAGCTCCAAGAAGACTACCATTCACTAAACAGAATGAAGTTACCGGAATGATCGATAAAATGCTGAAAGAAGGTGTCATCGAGGAGTCATCGAGCCCATGGTCTTCACCCGTTGTTTTAGTTACGAAGAAAGATGGCACAACAAGATTCTGCGTGGACTATCGGAAGCTGAACAATGTGACTAGGAAAGACAGTTATCCTCTACCTCGAATCGACGACACCCTGAACACACTTTCAGAGTCAAAATGGTTTTCAACGTTGGACTTGAAGAGTGGATATTGGCAAGTCGAAGTTCATCCCGATGATAAAGAGAAAACAGCATTCTCTGCTGGTACCGGACTTGACGACGTCATTGTAATGGGGAAATCATTTGAAGAACATCTTAAAAATTTGGAGGATATCTTCAATAGATTCAGAAATGCCAACCTACAGTTGAATCCAAAGAAATGTTCCTTGTTTCAAAAACAAGTGGAATTTCTAGGACACATAGTATCCGCCGAAGGAATTCAAACCGACCCCAGGAAGATATCTGCAATCAAAGAATGGCCACGACCCAGAGATAAACGTCAAGTAAGAAGTTTTCTTGGACTCTGCACATACTATAGGAAATTTGTAAAGGATTTCGGAAAAATTGCCAAGCCACTACATCGGCTCACTGAAAATAATGTTACCTTCGATTGGACTCCAGACTGCCAGCAAGCTTTCACAGAACTGAAGAAGCGCCTAACTACAGCACCAATTCTGGCATACCCTAAACAAGATGGAATGTTTATTTTGGATTGTGATGCCTCTCAACATGGAATTGGATCAGTCTTATCCCAGGTTCAAGACAAAGAAGAAAAGGTAATCGCCTATTTCAGCAAGACACTAGGCAAGGCTGAAAGAAATTACTGTGTTACGAGAAAAGAATTACTGGCCATCATCAAATCTTTGGAGCATTTTCACAGTTACCTCTATGGAAGACACTTTCTAATTAGGACAGATCATAACGCCCTCCAGTGGATTATGAATTTTAAGAACCCGGAGGGACAAGTTGCTAGATGGATGGAGAGACTACAACAGTATAATTTCAAAATAATGCACCGGAGTGGAAAAACACATGGTAATGCAGACACATTATCGAGAAGACCGTGTTTAGAACAGAAATGTCGCTACTGCCAGAAGATTGAGACGAAAGAATCTTCATACGAGGCCTGTAATGAACTGTTAATGGCAACAACAATACAGGTTGAAGATGAATGGTCCTCGGAGGAATTAAAGAAGAGCCAGAAGAAAGACAGTGACCTCAAATTAATCCGGAACTGGGTAAAGAATGGAGTTCGACCAACTTGGCAGGAAGTTTCCAGATATGGTACGACTATAAAGGGATACTGGGCTCAATGGAGTTCCCTTTGTCTTCGCGATGGCCTACTGCATCGGAAGTGGGAGAGCCCCGATGGAGTATCCGCAGTCTACCAGTTGGTCTTGCCTAAAGCAAGAATCCACCAAGTGCTAGAAGAGCTTCACAGCAGCCCATCCGGAGGACATTTTGGAGTAACCAGGACTTTGGCTCGAGTAAGGGACCGATTTTATTGGGTAAACTGTCGCCGAGACGTAGAAGAATGGTGTAAGAGATGTGATTTGTGCTCTGCCAAAAAGGGACCAAACACAAGAAGCCGTGGTAAAATGGTGCAGTACTTATCCGGAGCACCATTCGAAAGGGTAGCAGTGGACATTCTTGGACCATTACCTGTAACCGACCGTGGCAATAAGTACTTGATGGTGGTAATGGACTATTTCTCGAAATGGCCCGAAGCAGTACCCCTTCCCAATCAAGAAGCAGAAACTGTAGCCGAAGCGTTCATCGAGAATGTCATAGCTAGACATGGAGTGCCCCTCGAACTGCATTCCGATCAAGGAAGAAATTTCGAATCAGAGCTGTGGCAAGAAGTGATGAAAACAATGGGCATCAAGAAAACCCGAACAACTGCGCTTCATCCCCAGTCGAATGGCATGGTTGAACGCCATAACAGAACCATATGCCACTACCTGTCTAAATTCGTGTCTGAAAATCAAAGGGACTGGGACAAATTGGTGCCTCTGTTTTTGCTGTCATATCGAAGTTCCCAGCATGAGTCGACTACCTACACTCCGTCTATGCTGACCTCTGGAAGAGAAATGAAACTGCCTACTGACCTCATACTTGGCCGTCCACTAGAGGAAAATCAGGAACGATCTCTGCCAGAATTTGTAGAGAATTTGAGAGAGAGAATGGACCAGATCCACCGATTTGCCAGGGAGAAGCTGAAAATTCACAGCGACAAAATGAAGCAGCGTCTCGACACTACATCAACAGAGACTGCATTTAAACCTGGTGATGCAGTATGGTTGTACGCCCCAAAAAGGACGAAAGGAAAAAGTCCAAAGCTTCAGAGCAACTGGGAAGGCCCGTACACCATAATAAGGAAAATCAACGACCTGGTCTACCGCATCCAGCTATCTCCAAGAAGCAAGCCGAAGGTGGTCCATTTGGAGAGACTCGCAAGATATACAGGACATAATCCACCCGATTGGTTTGTTGTCGAAGATCCGCCGCCTAGGACTGAAGACAGTGTTATTCGGGACGAATAACCTTAAAGAGGGGAGCAATGTGACATTTGTAAAAGTGACATTTGTGACAGCTGACATTTATTAAGTTTTATAGTTTATATATTAAGTCAATTTAGTTTATACACTAGCTGTTAGTAAAGAATTGTATGGAATGTCATATTAAATATTCTAGATGTCAAACGAATTTTCTAGAAGATGTAAATATTATAAATACTGGTGTGGTTGCTAGGAGTTAGTAAGTTGTGATTTGGATGTAACAGAGATAAGGTCGACGAATTGTAAAGTGTTAATAAACGTGTTTGGAATTAAAGGAGTGAATCATTTAAGGAGAAATACGTAACAATATTTTCTATCATTTATTATTTTTTTTCTTTCGCTAGTACTATGGCTTACGCTACCCTGAATATTTCCCTCAACATTTGAATTTACTTTTTCAACAGATATACCTAATGCGGAAAAATTTGCTTGCATATCTGCCATATTATTTGCTAACATTCTAACTAGTTTTCCTAATTCTGAATTACTCAAATTTTCCTCTAACCATACATCCGATTCCTGCGAATCTTTTTCTAAATTTTTGTCCTCATTATTCTTTCTTTGTCTTCCTAGGCATCCTATTTAAACCATCGACATATAGAACTGGACTGGCTATCTGAGCTGCGCGTTGACAACTCTAGTAGGAAGAGAGCGAAAACCTGGGCGACATTTCTGTCCTTGGTTACTTGCCGGCGGGTATGGTATTTTTCAATATACGGCACTGTCGGTCGGGTGGAAACGTTTTTAGTCAACAACCAATCATAGAGCGTTAGAGAGAGAAAAATATGTCGCCCAGGTTTTCCCCCTCTTTCTACTGGAGATTGGATGCGCAGTCGTCAATCGCCAGTCCAGTTCTATATGTCGATGATATAACCTCATTTCACATTAAAAGTATTAAAGGCACGACACTGTACAGAGAGCGGTACCTTGCCAGACAGACAGACAGACTATTATATATAAAATAAATCGGAACATAAACACAACGTGTCGGTTATTCGTACTTACATGTATGTACCGAAATAATTATTCTACACTACCTACTTTATATCAACAGAACAATAGCAGCTTTTATATTAATAATAATCCTCACACATCAAAATATGAAACAAATATTGCTAAAATCTATTTATTACAAAATAGTTTTAACTACTATGCTTTAACGTTGGGCGCCAAATGATACTCTTACCTCTTAAACAAATATGCTTTAGGTGTATTAACGCATTTGCTTGAAATAATAATATAAATTTTTGTTTATGAATGAACTTTAATGATAATTATTCTAGAATCAAGATTAATTCAATTATAACCACTTACTACAAGTCCTACAATTGTTTTCCTTTTCTACCTAACAATATCCACCGCAACCGTGGACAATGGCCGGCAAGGTGTACTAGTGTAATTCCTGCGGCGGCTGTACGGTGTCCTCTTCGGGGACGGTACGGTGTCCCTCCTCGAATCCTCGGAGATCAAGGAGACTACTTAACACGCAACTTCCGTGGAATGATCCCTTGACGATTATCAGGATAATTCCCATAAACTTGGCACCTAACCGTGCTTCACATGAACAGGAATCTAATCGTTTCTTTTCTTTTATACGTTAAGCGCAGGGCGAACGTACCTACATACTCTCAACTGACTGACGCCCTACTGCCCTTGTCCTACGCCGCTACCGCTTAGGACGTCTAATTTATTGCGCGCGAATCTGCGCTCCCGTACGCCGCACCACAACTTGTATGTGCAAAAACAAAATTCATGAAAACAATAAACTGTTGCAATTTATAAAGAGATGTGTTAAACTTACCCTGTTTTTAAGTTGAGATGTGTGAAAACTTTGTGGGCCGCTGCGCTGTTTAGCCGGCTTTACACATAAAATTATTTTAAACTAATTCACATTAAACCCATTCCGTTCATCCGTCGCGCGTCGGGATAATACTAAATGAACAACGGAATTATCGTTTCGGTATATGGAAAAATTGTTTCAGGTTTTACGGAAACCCGCACGGGAGCGCGTTACTGGGCACTGTTAGTGGCGTACGTATGCACGGGCAAGAAATACACGCGTATATCATTTATAAGGCGCTTAAAAATACGGTTTATACTTTATTATAGAGTTGTATATTGCCGACCCTGCGTTGTAGGACATTTTCCGGACCCTAGTAATTAACACTCGACAATACAATCACTATTACACTGTTGAAGATGATACTACACAACACCTATAGACTGACAATGGTTCGATATGTTGCTATAACCGCCTTTTTGTTTCATGCTAAGAAGCGCCCTAATGTTATGTATTTGTTGTTTAAACAATACACACATGAAGAGTGCAAAGTGATGTATGTGTGTATGTAGTACAGTTCATAGATGCAACAACAAACTAAAATATATTCAAATAAGCTGTCCGTGTGAAATAAAACAAAGGTACAAGTCTACATAATTAATTTAACCAAATTTATGTAATGTGAAATACAAAATCAGTATACTCGTATAATAGTAATATTACTATTATACGTGATATTTCGGGATATTTCGGGATTATAAAACGTGATTTTTCGCTTAAAACTTACCATATCTCCTGAACTATTAGTCCTACATCAAATTAAAAAATATAAACTGTGTCTCCTCAGCCTCCTTATTCGCCTGAGTGACAGTTTTGTCCTCCCGAGAATGAAATTTTGAAATAGCTCACGAAGCTACGCACGTGAGGCCATGGAACATTCTATGTCTTTATTATGAAAGAGGATCAATAAAACAATGAATATTTTTGAACAAAATTAATAGAGTTCATATTAGACACTGATGAGAGGCCTATGGTGACTAAAGTACGAAATATAATTCATCGTCTGTACGTTCGATACATTTCGTGTGAATATTCCGTCAATACATATAAAATTTCGTGTTGTCGACTGCTGGACATCATTATTTAATTCACATCCGAAACACTCACGCATAAATTGCAGAAATTCTTTACCTTCGTCGGTACGAAAGTCCAGATTAAAGTCTCCGCAAAGTATAATCGGTAAGTTGTATAAACCTTCCGCGTCGATGAAGCAGAACAAACCTTTCAACTTTATAGTCAAAAATGAGGAGAATTGTATGAGGGCTGGAATGAAGGCTGGAATGAAGAATTATATGAGAGTTAAATGAGGGCCGAGATGAAGGTTTAAATGAGGGATAGCTCTCATCTTGCTTGGCCCAGGCAGGGTGGGGGGGGGGGTGCGTGACGTGGCGCATGACGCCCATAGTCCCATAATAAAGACATAGAATGTCAAAAAACATTGAAAAACTCATTAAATTTTCTTGAGGAAAACATGCTTAGCAAGATTCCCATTTAAAAAAAATGAAAAAAATCCGTATCAGGTAGAAGAAATCGCATTTCAAATGTAAATCGTAGGCTTACTGCAAAAACCCTTTACTTTTAGTTTTAGTTTTAGTTTAAAATACTTTTATTTGGGTCAAATATTGACTATATTTGACCGAACTAAAAGTATCTCAACTATTATGCCGAAAATTAATAGAATAATTAAAATGAAATTTGTACTGCCCTTAAACGAGCTTTGCAGTTTTTCCTAAACTACATAGTTTGATGAAAAAGCAGATGTTTCCTTTGAAAAAAAAAAAATGTAAATGTTATGTAAGCTTAAGTATGTTAATGTAATGTTGCAGTAAGCTCATGAAATGACTTAGATAAAAGGGCGCAAAAGAAAGCATAACAAAACATTCTTCCATACTTCAAGTTTTTAATTTAACTATTTTTTTTTATCAAATACGAATTAATTGTTTCTAAAGTCACCACCCAGCGTTTGTACACTTTATCACCAGTCACCCTATAATAATATTATAATGCACCGCATGATCATGTGCATTTAGAAAATGTCGAAGAAACATTGTATAGAAAATATGAGAGTCAGGAATTTTACATTTCACTTCACAAACTTCTATAGACTTGTCAGCATTTGTATTCGCCTCTTTTGAATATTCTTATGTATTTTAGTTCTTTATTAGTTCAGTCTGTATTTTGCATATTTTGTTAAAGGAGAAAGAATATTGCCTTGTCAACCCTCATCACTCGACAGAAGCGGTTATTTTCTATGTCCATATATGGGTATAGTGAATAGTGTGTTTAATATATAGGTATATTTAGAACTAAATTTTCCTGCTTTCGACTTACATGATTGAATCAATCTTACTTTACTGAATAAGAACCTTAATTTAATGATACAATTTCACTGAATAAAAACCTAAAAAGAAACACATAAATTTAACTAGTAGTAACAAAAGAAGGTTTCGTTTCCCAAGATTTCAATTTTTATTTTTTAATATCAAATAACATTTAATAAAAAAAGAGCAAAAAACAATCATATTGAGCATATCTACTGTTCGTCTACATAATTTCCACATGATTTTCAGACAAAGCATACTATCTCTGATTAAGTATTGAATATCAAGTTATTTTTATTGGTTTATTGGTAATTTATTCGCTAATAATGTAATTTATTTACTTCTCTGCTTCATTTCCCTTCTGGAAATGTCGCCTGAAAAGCTAGTACTGCTTCTACTGGCCTTTTATAACTGTTTTTAACTAATTACAATTAGTAAGTAAACTAGTCAACTAAATATGTATAATAATTTAGAAAGTGATTTTTATATCGTCATATCTGATATATTCGTCACCAACAATTTATTGTATTCTGTCTAATAGGCCAGGCATCTTAGGACATTTTGAGGAAAGTTTAGGTACAGTCCGAATCACCTTCATTCCTTCTGTTTTTTGGGTGGCTGAACACGAATCTGAAGTTTGCTGATAGAAATTTTGCCCGGAACCTTGTTAAAATCGCAAAAATCGTCAAAATGTTGTCACTTTTTTAGGGGTTTCGCTTATATCTCCAAAACTATGCATTATAACGTAATGACTAATCAGTATAAAGTTAAAGTAGACATAATTTCCTACAAAATGCAATGGTCACTTTTCAATTTGGTCCAGGGGGAACGGGCGCTAGAGCGCGCCAAAAAAACGGACAAAATCGCGAAAAAACATTTTCGAAACGCGAAATCTGACCTTTTTACGTCCCATTTCCGCGGAAACGGCCCATATTATGATACTTTCTACCATGTATGTTATAATATCAAACTCGATAAAATACACTTATTAATAAAAAAACTAGTGGGCCCGCTGACCAGAAGCCTCACTAAAAAAAATATTAGTCTTAAATGAAAGCGGGGAAAACATTGGATACAAATAGTGAATGGTACTTGTATTCAGATTTAGAATATAATATACACAAAGTAAAATGTAAATATATACATTATATATATTGATGGTAGGGTGGTCAGTGGGGGTCCATTCATTTATCCGGAACAAACAGCAAATGTGGTTATTAGTACAATGCATTTTGTGAGGAATAGGCTGAAGAACCTAAACATTTTAGGAATGTGAATATATATAAATATATAACCCTTCAAAAGGGGGGGGGGGGTTCATGTCATCCTGGTGTCTCAGGTTGAAAGTCCGTCCACTCCCAGCCCAGAAATTTGCCTCGCAGCCCAGATTTCCAAGAAATTCCCAAAAATCATACTTTCATTAAACATAATATCTGCAGATGTAGTTTTCACGGCTCTTTTCAATCGCTGGCCACCTTGTCCATATTGTAGATAGCCGTCAAAGACAACTATTGTCAGGGGTCCATGTTTAGTTTTGACGTAGTTAAAGTATGTGTCACATATTTTAGAAAATGTTTGATGATCTGGCCAGATGACTTTATGTAACAGGAACCCACTAATGCGTTGAAACAGTGTGGTGGGACTGATAGGGAAAACATCATTATCTACTTTCACTGCATTGTTCATGACGGCAAGAGGCTGGACTTTTTGAGAAATTTGACGTTACCGAAGTTGAAATTGTCTACAGAAATTGTCCCTTCATTTCTTTTCCCATGCCTCATGGCAGTCGACTCTGCTGTCAGCTACAACTCCTGTGCTCAACGAAAATAAGTGGGGGTTTTGTGGGAATGTTAGCTCATTATGCTGTTCAACGTTTTCAAAAGAAATACCGTAGTAGTTTTCTATTTGTTCACAAATATGTTGGCCCACTGTCATTGACATGGTCTATCTAGTTTGGATCTCATCTTGTACCCCTCGCCCATGGGTCAGGCCTCCACTAACCTTCATACTGCTCATGAGGAATTCTTCTCAGTAAATTGTTATAACTTGATTGGATTAACCATATAAATATACTGCACCCCCAACTTCTGTTGGTTTCGTGTCGATCGAACGTATCGAAAAAATATAGGAATAAAATAATAGGAAGAATAGGAAGAAAAGGGTGACAACACTGGTTTTGGTAAATTCATCATATTCATATTTTCAGATTAGGTTCCTGGACAGCGGGCCCTCTACTTTGTCTATTAATAGGTGTATTTCATCGAGTTAGATATATTGCATGGTAGAAACTATCGTAATGTGGGTCATTCCCGCGGAAATGGGACGTAAAAAGGTAAGATTTGGCGTTTCGAAATTTTTTTGGGATTTTGCCCGTTTTTCAGCGCACTCTAGCGCCTGTTCCCCTGGACCAAATTTGAAACCAGTGCATTTTGTATGAAATTTTATCTACTTTAATTTTGTATAGAATAGTCATCTCGCTAGAATGCATAGTTTTCGAGATATAAGCGAAAAACCGAAAAAAAGTGGCGAAATTTCGAAGTTTTTTGCGATTTCATCAATGTTCCGGTAAAATTTCTGTCAGCAAACCCTAGATTCGTATTCAGCGATCCAAAAATGATGGTGATTACGACTGTACCTAAACTTTCCGCGAACTACCCCTTTTATTCCTAATATGCCTAAGATATAAGGAAACCGCTGCCTAAGGAATCACCACTTACATATCTAATGTTTCCATTATTAATCAGTCAGACTATATCTGTAAAAAACAGTAGTTTGTATTTTTAAAAGGGTTAAAGGATATAATCTTTATTGCCTGTGACTTAGGTGGCCTTAATGACTAATGGAACTTTTATGATCTTTATAAACCTGGCAACCTTTATGATCTGTGATTTTATAGCCTTTATATCCTATATGACTTTCATAATCTATATGAGTTTTATGATCCATACGACATTTATGATTTTTATGACCCTTATGGCCCATACAGACTTGCTGAATTTTTTTGACCAGTATGGTCTTTACGATCAATTCGACCTTTATGATCAATATGACGTTGATGACCAGTATGATAAATATGACCTTTATGGTCAATGTAACCTTTATGACCAATATGACCTTTATAAACAATATGATATTTATGACCTTTATGACTCATGAGCAATATGAAAACTATGACGCTTATGACGTTTATGATAAATGTATCCTTTATAAACACTATAACTTTACAGATCTGTAGACATATGGCCAGCTAAAAAGTCGTTTAGCCCGTCTGACTTTTATAAACTTTATCATATTTAGGGTCTGGAAATGTGTCAGGCAACGCAGGGCTCGGCACTATAAAACTCTATATTAATGAAAGTATAAACCGCATTTTTTAAGCGCCTTGTACATTATATATGCATGTATATTTCTTTCCCGTGCTACATACGGCATTGACCCCTTCCCTAAAACGCTCCAGAGACCGCGTATGCGCAGTAGTACGCCATCCTCATTCCCGTCGTCGCGGGAATCCGAGATACTCTTATGGAGTTTTACAAGCAGAATCATATTATAGGCCATAACTATTGTACTGGATATGGGCGCAATAGTAATAATGAGAGTTGAGGCTTATTAATGTGCTATTTGAATTCCTCTACCTAAAAAACCTATAAAACGACACGTCACATGAATATGTGTCTTAAGTCACATTAAAATACAACCCCCTTGCGCCCACCCCTACTGTGGGACAACAAATAACAACTACAGTCAAATCAAAATAAATTTATGATATATGATTTAGTTACCTCCTTCAACCCCGCACCCTATTAAATTCAAAACGTTTACATTTGCAGACTGTGTTATATATTGCATATGTGTATTAAATCTGAAGTGCATATTCAGTTACTCCATTTAACCCTTAACACCTTAACCGATTAAGCTTAAAATGAGCTCTAGATCTCATCATGGTACATAAGTGTTCCAAATTTCAAGTTGATATCTTAACGCGTTCTCGATATCGTGTGCACAAAATATGTTAACAGACAGATAGATCGGCAGACCGAAAGAGGCACAAAATTGTTTTCGGTTAAACTTAAAATCTCGACGTTTGAGAACATTTTGGGCCTATTTAGCTAATGAAAAGTTTTAAAAAAACTTCATCAATAGGTACTGCCACTCCAATAAGTGGATGTGGAAGTAATGGAATTAAGACATCACAGATCATAAAAGCATTGCTAATACCTGTAAATATTAGCATTGCTAATACCTGTAAATATTAGTACAAAGGCAAATCAAGGCAACTTTTCGAAAATGCACAAATAACATATTTATCGAAACAAGTAACGAAAATGGAGTTTATAAGTAGCTATAAAAACCTATATATTACCCATAAAAATTTATTCTATAGTATTATTAAAAAACAAGTTTTTGAAATATCAATTAGGCCCACTGTGGTGGGACACCGTATATATAATCTCTGTTTGGCTTTTTATATAAATTTTAATGTTTTCTATAAATATATTCTTTTGGCATTTTCAGTTGTTATTCATGTAGGACACTTCAGATCATGACTTTAGTACATAAATAACTTATCCCTATTAATAATGATTAGGGAAAACAGTCAAATGAAACATTATCCTATCTCAACATTAAGCATTAATAATTTTGGAGCAGATTTTAACAGCAGTTTGTTACATTTAAAAATTAATAACCATTTGAATAGTATGTTAATGACATACATATTAAACGTGTAAAGTACCTAATTATATTATATAATATTTGCTGACGATACATGTATAATACAACGGGTAATTGTATTGTACTTCCACATCCACGTAGTGGACTGGGAGCACAGTATTCATGGAAAAAAAAAATTAAATATTTCACTGACTAGATAGGTCTAAAATGTCTGAAACATCGCTATTTTAAGTTTAAGCGAAATAAAAAAATGTCTGTCGGTCTATCTGTCTCTGTCTACCTTTTTTGTGCACACAATAACTCGAGAAAGCGTTAAGATATCAACTAGAAATACATATTTACCACTTATTTGCCGTGACAAGATCTGGAGATGATAAGCCTAATCGATTAAGGAGTTGGGGAATAAATCGGGTTAATGCACTTTTTCTTTGTCTACCGGTCCTTCAGGTCATAAAGGACATAAAGATCAAATTGGTTCATTTTTGCGAAACTTTTCAAACTTGCGAATTTTTTTTCTAAATATGGCTCTGCCTTCGAGATGATCTTGGAAATGGCTTGCAAAATATTTGCGAAATATTTTTTTTCATAATCACCAAGTAAATACACAGTCTCTTTATACTTGTGATTTTTTGCCAAATTCTTATTTTGCTTAAAGATACAACTATTGTAAAATCTCACACGAAATGTGTGAAATAAAAATTCAAATTACTATAACTTTTACAGATCTCAAAATGTCAAGAAAAGTTCTTCCCAGAAGCAGCCATTTTTGGGAAAAAAATCGCAAGTTCTTCCTGAAGATGTATTACCATTATATCCTTCTACTTAGGTTTAATAACCACCGCCTCAATTATGGTGTGGATCCCATGCCTCCTTACGAAATAGGAGCATGTCAAATTCCACCGGCCGCCACTGGTTCATAATTGGATCAAAAAGTCAAATAGGTTATAATAAAGGTCATAGTTGTGATAACAGTCGTATTAGTCGTAAAGGTCGCATTGGTCATAAAAGTTGCATAGGCTATAAAGGTCATATTGGCCATAAAGGTCATACAGCTCATAAAGATCAAATTGATCGTAAAGGTCATATTAGTCATAAAAGTCAAATTGGTTGTAAAGGTCACATTGATCATAAAAATCATAAAGGTCATAAAGATTATATTTATCATAAATATCATATAGGTCATAAAGGCCATACAGGTCATAATCACTTGTTATAAAAGTCGCAAAATACATAAAGGTAGTTGCATTAGTCATAAAAGAAATAAAGGTCACCGAGGTATATCAGGTAATAAAGGTCATAGATTCCATAAAGCCTAAATGATAATAATAAATGTCATAAATGTTATAATGTTTTTAGATATTTAGTCTGATTAGTTTGTAATTGTTTCTTTTTAGTCTGATCTTGGAAAAATTAGATGTGGAAGTAGTGATTACTTAGGCAGGGATTTTTAATAAGGGCAAAACTTCGAATTCCTCAAAAAGGAACGTACAAGAAGAGTTTCTAGAAATAGCGCACTGGTTTTTGTAATCATACACTTAATCTTACACATAATTCAGACAAGACGAGATACAAGATAATATATCATAAAATTTTTGTATGCCGAGTGACTGTTCAAATCGGAACTATTGCTAACTTTTTTATTAATTAAATTATTACTATCTTTGATACTGATTACTTTTTGGTTTGTTATTTGTTTAGATTCAGTGCGTTGTAGTCAATATATCATAAAATAAAATATTGTTTAAGTATGGAAATATAGTTGATGAAGTGTAGTTGATTTGTATATATGCCATAGTCTTCTTGAATAAAACCAAAATACATGCATCAATCCGGTTTTTTTTTAAATTTAGGACAATAAAACGTAATAATTTTTTTTATGTTTATATATTTTTGTTTTCAAAAAAATATAACTATATATTTTTTAAAACATACAGAGCTTTTCTTTAAAAAAATATATTAATGTTCAATTATTATTTGGTTATGTCATTTTAATGGGTGGAAAAAATGCTGCTAGTGTTGTATTTCCTATAATAAGAATATTTTATTATTTATATTTCTATTGTATGATAAAGTTAGAAATAGTGACGTTTTAGTTCATATAAAATTGGCCTTCCCAAGTTCACTTAAGTATTAGTAAAGCATTGTAATAAAACATTACTTTAGCAGTGAGTGATACTATAAAATACTCGTAGCTATACAAAGTGTCTGGGAAATGAGTGTACAACCTAATAACAGAGATTCCTTGACTGAAAAGGAAGCGATTTAGGCCAACTTGCCAAAGTTATATACGTCTAGCCAAATACCATTTAATACAGCCAACGTTCCTTGATTTAGACGGTAGAGGGCGTCAAAATTCGAAAAATTCTATTTGTCAAACATTTTTCGAAAATATAGAGACACCTAAAATTATGTCGACTGTACTTTTTTACTAATATCTTACTAATGAATGAGTTCAAGGCGACCGCTTTTTTTATTAATCGGGTGTTTGATTCTGAAGCTTTTTTTACCTTTTGCAAATTGAATGAGCGGTTAAACCAAAGAATAATAATTTTAAATTTGTATAATAATGTATTCAGACAGCTAGTAACCATAAGGTTTGTTCCAACAATAGTTCAGAACAGTTCAGAACTTTACTGAGTTTGCGCAAAGCCATTTTATCGTTCCAAGTCGATTTAAAAATTCAGAACTAACATCCAAGAATGAGTAAATTCTGTTCCGTACTGGTTCTGAACCTTTCTTAAAGTTCCAGGATTTTACTAGAATATTTAATTCTGAATCAGTTGAAAGTGCTAAATAATCTCACTTATTTGTTTCTGTTATGAATTATATTGGATCATGAAGTTTCTCATAGATCAGTATTGCGTGTATTAAAAATAAAATAAGTGTTAATTCAAGATGTAAGCAACCATAATTCATTAATGTGCCACATTAATAAGGTACAGGGTGTCCCAAAGTTGATGTCTCGGGACTATATCTAGAGAATGAAAAAAGTTATCACAAAACCGTTTACGTGGTTTGATTTGGGGTGCAGTAAGGTGCATTTTACGAAAGAAAATTGTTTTTTTCTAAATCTAGAAAATGGCGAAATTGAGTTGATCAGAATTTTTTTCCCAAGAACATACACTTTTTTGTGCTATCTGGAAAGTGCTATTTTTTCTGAACATTTTTTATTAAAAAAATTTTTTGGTATCATTTATATTTAAAAATATACAAGGTAAAATATTTTGAAAATACCCTCAATTGCATACGAGTTAGCCATGATGTAATCGAGTGGCCCATGGAAAACAATGACCTAGTGTTGACATGAGTTTGTTTAGTGAATATATTGTTTGTGTCAAATCGTTTACGGGTGTGAATTAATTTAAATAGCGCCGAAATGTTTACAAACAATGAAAAATTATTTGATGATGACATGATTTTAATCTATGGTGAATCTCAATAACATCCGAGAAGAGCAGTCGACATCTATCGAGAGATATCCCGAACGTCGTGCTGCAAATGCAAAGATTTTTTGCAAGGTTAGAAAGAATTTTGCGAGGTAATGAAAATGCATTTTCATTGCGAAAAGGAAAACAGATAGCAAAATCAGTGTGCAATGATATAAATAAAGCTAGGGTTTTAGAGTATTTTGAAAATAATCCTAGAAATTCAATACGACAGGCAGTAGTTGAACTTGATATAAAGCGAAGTTCTATTCAAAGAATTTTAAAGTCCAACGGATATCATGATTTTAAATTACATAATCTAGAATATTTATCACAAAGACATATTGAAAGTCGTTTTATAATAATGCAGTGGCGGTGCGTGATATTTTAGTTAGCCATATCTTGAAAACGACGCATGGGACCCACTTCACTTTTTAGGTGATGACTATACACCTCTTACAGAAAGGATTTATATTGAAAAAACCGTCAGCAAAGTTTGAGCACTCCCTGGGTTCTCAGTAACGCTCTGTGGAATATTTGCAGTATATTTTTTTTCATAATCTAGAAACAAATATAAGGAGACGTTTTTCGATTCGTTACAAAATATGTTTGTTTCAAAAAAGTTATGGCCATTTTAATTTTGGGAAACAAAATGTTCCTATAAAATTAAAATTAAAATGGCCATAACTTTTTGAAAAAAAAAAAAATTTGCAACAAATCGAAAAACGTCTCCTTATATTTGTTTCTAGATTATGAAAAAATATATACTGCAAATATCCCACAGAGCGTTACTGAGAACCCAGGAAGTGCTCCAGTGTTTTTGAAAAATTTTTCGCAAACTTTGCTGACGATTTTTTCACTATAAATCCTCTCTGTAAGATGTGTATAGTCATCACCTAAAAAGTGAAGTGGGTCCCATGCGTCGTTTTCAAGATATGGCTAACTGAAATATCACGCACCGCCACTGTAAGTAATGGCAAACCAAATCGCAGAAACGAACATTATTACTACTGACGAGTTAGGGGAGCCGGCCCTTCGGGACCGGACTCCCCTAACTCGCTCTGCGAGGCGCTCGGGCTTCGCCCTCGCCGCGTCGGCCTTCGG
Source organism: Aromia moschata (assembly GCA_029963805.1). Classification (NCBI taxonomy): domain Eukaryota; kingdom Metazoa; phylum Arthropoda; class Insecta; order Coleoptera; family Cerambycidae; genus Aromia; species Aromia moschata. Next base: position 472,688 of record JAPWTK010000268.1, read on the forward strand.
CCGACGCTCTCGGCCTTCGGCCGAGCCGTCAGTGCCAACGTAGCGGGGGGGGCGTGCGCCGCTGTTTGTTTTAGATAGGAAGGAGTAGTATTTAGGATTGATCCGGGGACGATATCGGGTGGTTCGAGATAGATTTGGTTCGATTTGGTTTGTTGTTGTTTTATAGTATGGTTTTTTTTTTTAAAGGGGGGTAAACGCACCAAGGCGAGGCCTTCGGCCTCGCTGTCCACCCGTGGAGGCAATCAGACGCCTCAGGCCTGCGGCCTTCGCGCCAAGGCGAGGCCTTCGGCCTCGCGGTTCACCCGCAGGGGTAGTCAGACGCCTCAGGCCTGCGGCCTTCGCGTCAAGGCGTCGGCCTTCGGCCTCCGCGGTCAGCGGGGGTGCGTAGGAAAAAGCCGTGAGCCGCCGCTTGCTTTTCAAGTCGCCTAAAACGTAGTATTATAGCCGGTTGCAGAGAGAAGGTGTTTCGCCGGTCTTACTAATTAGGGGGGCGGCGGGGGCGGCGCGCTATAAAAAACGTCTTCTAAGAGGTCCAATCTAAGCTATCGCATAGATATTCGCCGTCGAAAACTCGAATTTAGTTGTAGACGAACGTTTGAAGTCGTGGCAAGAATTCGGCCATCTTAAAACACGACCCGCTTCTCTCACAAATAGCGGAACGAAAATCGTCTGGCGACGTCCGCAGGTGGTATCAATCAAAAGTAGAGGTTCTGCCGGTTCTTTTGATACCAAGTTTGGGGGTCTACGCGCTCTATTAACTCAAGGGCGAACGTACGAAGTGTGGCGAAAAAATGTCGTTCGTTTTTCGATCGGTTTGCAGAGAGAAGGTGCTTCGCCGGTCCTACGAATGTGGGGGCCCCCGAGGGGGCGCGCTATAAGAAACGTCTTCTAAAAGGTCCAGACTAAGCGATCGCATGTATTTTGGCCGTCGAAATCTCGAATTTGCTTCTACACGAATGTTTGAAGTTGTGGCAAAAAGGCGAAAATCCTAAAACACGACCTGCTTATCTCGCAAATATCGGAGCGAAAATCGTTTGGGGACCTCCGCAGCCGCAATCAATCTAAAGTAGAGGTTCTGCCGATTCTATAGACACCAAGTTTCGCCGTCCCGGCGCTCCATCAAGCGTAGGGCCAGCGTTCGAAAGTGGGCGAAATTGACGGATTCCTACCTGGCCGTTGACAGTTGTCGCCGTTGACGTTTGTCACTTGGAAAACCGGGAGGAAAAAATAAAATTTCGGGTCCCCGTCGTCGAAAAAATTTCCTTAATTTCCACTCCAGGCCGTCGTTTCGCCGCTAGAATCCCGCGGGACGAACTCCTCAACACGACATAACCTCAAAAAATCGAATCGATACACGTTAACGGTGATTTTTAGCGACGTTTCTAAAAGGCGGTTCTTAACGAATTTGTGCCCTCAGTAAAAAGAGATGCGAGACGAAGAAGCGCCGGCAGACCTCGGGGAAAACGGAAAATTCTCGGATTTAGCGGCCTGCGGCCGCCACGAAGACCCCACGAAAAGACAACCGAAGGACGGAGACGGCCGCTTCGCGGCCGCGGGGTCGCTGCGCGACCCCCGTAAAAAGTTTTTGTGCATGCAAATCGACCGCTTTCCGCGCCGCCGTGCGACGAAGACGGAGCTATCGCAAATTATATAGGAGGGAATACCCATGCTATGTTAATCCTATACAAAATCAGAGACATTAAGGAATAAATGTGTGGTGTGGAATAATTGGACATTTAATTGGCCCCTACTTTTATCACATTTTGGATACTAATAGTTATTTACGGTTTTTACGTGATGAGCTGCCCCAACTTGTTGAAAACGTGCCGTTACAATTAAGATTAAATATGCGGTTTCAGCACGATTGTGCTCCACCGCATAGAGCTCGACGTGTGCAACAATATTTAAATGATATATATATCCGGATAAATGGATTTTAATAAATGGGCCTATAGAATGGCCTCCCAAATCACCAGACCTAACACCGCTTGATTTTTTTCTCTGGGGAACCTAAAAAATGAATTGTATAAAACACCCACTAGAAATTTAGAACATTTAAAAGATAAAATATTCGTAGTGCTTGCGAAAATATATCAAGAGATATGCTGATAAAGGCGTCAACGAGGGAAGTTAGAAAAAGGCTAGAAAAATGCTTAGAAATAGGAGGAATGCATATTGAGAACTTTTTTTAATTTACTAAGCATTTAGTTGTGTTCAACAGTATTTGTGTTTTTAAAATTAGTTACCTAGTATAGTTATTTCCGTTTAATTTTGTGAAACAATGAAATCAAAACCGATTATATTTGTTAGTATTAGTTAAACTGCGCTAGTCGATGCATCATTCGTATGTTCGAAAGGTAAATAAGTTTGTAAAAAAGGTCGGGACAGCATCCGTTGCGTGTTACGGTGGAGGGTTAAATAAATAATTTTCCAAAACTGACCTGGCAATGAACTTCGTTGTACCGTGTGTGCCAGTTTACTGAGGCGGCACGTACTGTTTTAAAGCATGTTGCTACAGACAAACAAAGTTCGTGTAGTGATGGTGTGAGTGCGCCAGAGAGACAGACAAAATTTAACATATAGTTAAAATGATGGTAGAGTGTAATATTCCATTCGCCAAGTTAGATCACCCCGAGTTCAGACAAATTGTCCAGAACGCTGTGAGTGGAAAGAACGGCGAAGTTAGTCTGCCTGCAGAGACAAATTTTAGACGATAATACATAGCACCACTGTGTGAGGATATAAAAAAATATCGTCTCGTAATTGCACGATACACCTATATTAGGGTGGACCTTAATATTTTTTTTCGTTTTTTCTCAGCGGGCCGGGTGAAAATCAGTTCTGGGTACCTAAACACTTATGCGGAAACCAAAACTGCCGTGATCGTAACCTTTTTTTCCCGTGCCGCAAAGCGCCGGAAGTTTCTTATTGGATTTACATGTTAAAAATCACTGAAAACGTTCGATACGCTCAAAAACTATGAAAATCATCAAATCTGATAGTCGCAAGGATATATTTCCATGTATGAAATTCTCCATATAATACGAATCATCTTAATATAATATTTCCTTTAACTTGAAGTCATTTTACATTGATTATAATAATCAATAATAATAATCAATGTAAAATGACTTCAAGTTAAAGGTAATATTATATTAAGATGATTCGTATGATATGGAGAATTTCATACTACCGTTAAATTATGCAAGTCGATGCAGAAGAATCTATTGTTTGAGAATCAGGATTGAAAAAACAGAAAAATCGCCTTCCGCGATATACGCTCCTGAATTTTGCGTACAACTTGAAATGATCGTAACTCCGGTTCAGAGTTCGCAATTTTTCGCTCATAATTAATTTTCACTCAACGATTAAACGAAATCTGACGATTCCATCTTATTCAGGATGAAAAAATACATGGAAATATATCCTTGCGACTATCAGATTTGATGATTTTCATAGTTTTTGAGCGTATCGAAAGTTTTCAGTGATTTTTGACATGTAAATCCCATAAGAAACTTCCGGCGCTTTGCCGCACGGGAAAAAAATGTTCCGATCGCGGCAGTTTTAGTTTCCGCACAAGTTTTTAGGTATCCAGAACTGATTTTCACCCGGCCCGCTAAGAAAAAACGAAAAAAAAAATTAAGGTCCACCCTAATCTATATGGCTAATATTCACCAAACGATGGATGTTAAAGGACATAACATAGCTAACGTAGTGTGTGACTAGCAGTTAGTGAGTGTATGACAAGCGGTCTACAGTCACCAAGAGGCGAAGAGAACTTTTAATTACAAAAACGCCATGTATTGCTGCTACTGACGAATAAGGCAGCCTATGCTTTCGTAGGCTGTCGTAAAAAGTAAAAAGCAGGCTTTTGCAAAAAAGTTTTCGGACGTTCTACCAAGGACACCACTGCTACGAGAGCCTAATTTTTAGTTTTAGAACCTGTCACTCATTAGAGCACATGGTACAGGCAGCTATTTATTATTATATCAATTCTGATAGTGTAAAGGAAGTTATAGAGCAACCTTACTAGCTCTAAATTTGGTAATGTTCTGAGTTTTCTGGGTTTTCTCAAGACTGTAAAGCAAATGCGTTACCGAAATAATCTTAAGTCATCCCCCCAGGACACCGTAGCAAATAATAATAGCCATCCCTTCCCCGCACAGATCTCTGAGAGGAAATCTAGGGTTACTCTTCGGAGTAATTATAGAGTAATATTATTATTACTGTAATTAGGCAAAGAGGCACGTTCTGTTTTCTGAGCTTAACAGGCACTTTCAGACCCGACGCTTCGGGACGACTTATACATGGCTAGTCGAAAATTCCTGTAGTCATAAGAACACTTGAGACGCAAACAACATCAATGTTGTTGGATGTTCTGGCGTTAACGCAGATACTATCGTTAACGTCCTGAATACGATTTTTGATTTGCGGCAACAGCTATTTCATTTATCTAGAGCGGTTGCTGAACGTGTAAAACCGAAATTTGAAACCGGTTTACACACTATTCCTGACTTTCGTACGTTGTATCGTATTGTGGATTTATTTATAGGCAACGAGGTAGATGTCTCTGAACAACATATAAATGTGCCCTCGTTACAAAACTTTACTTATTTTAAATACGCCCCAGTTACGTCTGTAAAGCTGAACCATATTTTTCATCTTATAAGAGGTTTTTAAGTGACAGGTGCCAGAGCTTAACTTCTGAACACATGGAACAGTTATTGATAATTTATGGAAACTCGAGTGGCAGTACGGACACAATATAGCGTCGGTTACCGTGTGTGTGCAAGTTCTATGTCTTGTGAATATGATGCTTTTGCGGATTAGTTGGGCTACAACAATCATCGTCACATGTATAAGGCTTTAAGACCCGTTTAACATTCCGTAGCGTCTCTGATACTGGTATCCTGGATCCGCCCGTGGTAAAGTACGCATATTAACACCTGGTCTCTAGTATTCAGATTTTCCGATAATTTTTATATTCAAATGATGAAAAATTTCATTATGAATTATTTCCCAGCTTACTGAAAGATGGAAAGTAATTCATTAGTCACTCGTAGTAGATTAGGCTTTTTTTACCTATTTGACTGAAAATATATCTTGCAGAATTCTAGAAAAAAAAAGAATTCCGGAAAGTATATAAATCACCTATCACCTATTATCTATAATCTAAATCTAATAAATAAATTGATTCATTGAAAAAAGTATACTATACTACCAGAAGCCTTTTTATTTAAAAAAAAATATATTATTTCAAATTAAAATACTTTAGATGATTCTTAAATAAATATGTTTTAGTAAACACACCGAAAACATATGTATAACATAGAGCAGTAGTTAAATAAAATCTGACACAAGCTGTCTGAAACGAAATAAAATATAAAAACAAAAACACGAATTAAAATTAAGATGGCGGTTATCACTTTCACTGTTGCGTTAGATACAGTGTTTCCCATTTTAGATAATATTTTAATTTCAATAATTCCAATTTTTTAGTATTGAAAATACTTCTGGGCGCGTAGTAATGGGAGCTGTCTTGCGAAATTGTAACGCGAGCAACATGCGACCTCGACATGCGTCCTCGACATGCGACATGATCACGTGACGACCTTGTCGGGTGTCTATGTTTATGTTTGGGTTACATGTGTAGCCATCCAATATTTTGATGAGATGACTGTTCAAGGGGTCCAAGGCCATCGTCGGATGCCCGGCCCAAGATTTGCTGATTTGCTGAAATGGCAAAGCGATATCCGAGATGCAGGGCGCTTATAATTCGAGTACGTTGAATAAAAAAAATTCCCAGCAGTACACCGTTTAGTGAAAATTTGCCTGCGTACATATTAGTATTGAAAATATGTACTTACATATGTGTTAGCATCGATGGAATCGAGCGTAATAGCGAGACACTCTGTATGTCGTCACCGCCAGGCGGGGCGAGCGCGGGCAATATATGCTGAGCCTGCTGGAAGCGGGGAGATCGAGACGACTTACGGGTGACAGGGACTCGTCAGCGCAGCGTCCTAGGAATAACACTTATCCGTGAGATGTACCGGGTCAACCAATAAAGTAGTCCTGATGTTGTTATTTTATTCGGTTGTTTTATTTAATAATACTAATTTTGGTAAATTTCTAACATATGTGTGTATTTCTGGGCGCGTATTAATGGGAGCTGTCTTTTAAAATATTAACACGAGCGACGAGAGTACGTTGAATAAAAAAATTCCCAGCAGTACACCGTTTAGTGAAAATTTGCCTGCGTACATATTAGTATTGAAAATATGTACTTACATATGTGTGTATTTCTGGGCGCGTATTAATGGGAGCTGTCTTTTAAAATATTAACGCGAGCGACGACCTAGCTAATAATTGTTTGTAAGGTGAATAATAAAATACAAGGGTTCAAAATATTACACTTTATAAAAAATAAGGAACGCCAGGTATATACAGCTTTCGGTACAATGGTTAGAACGAGAATTATTATAACCCTCCGTCTCTAAACTACATCATCATATTTATGCATAAAAATGTTTATATAAACATCACGTTCAGCCATTGCCGATTCTTCAAATACAGAGGGGACCCTCAGAGGCGTAGCCTACAGGCTCGTGCAGCGGTGGCCCAACATGACTTCTTAAACGAATCTAACATGTTATTATTTATAAGTAGCATATGTTTATGTTTGGGTGACATGGTTTATTGAGTTAGAGATAATGGTTGTAAATGGGCGCTTATAATTCCAGCACGTTGAATTAAAAACTTGCCAGTACGTGTTAGAGTGATCCGTCCGTTTAGTGAAAATTTGCCTGCATATGAACTGATGTTGAATGTAAAATAAACATTTTGTATTTACTGGCCGTTGTTATAGGATGACCAGGTTTGTTATTTTATTAATTTAGACTAACTACTAAAACTAAACTTTTATTAATTTAGAAAAACTAATACATTATGATTCATTGAGAATAAGTGGACTATGAAATGTATAAAAGTACGTAACAAAAATAGTTTTAAGCTGACGCAACCTGCATTTGAGAAATTATGGAGAAAATAATGTTGCATTAAAGAAACGCAAATGCAATGTTTTAGGAGATGAAAAAGAGGCTACTCGTATTACGTTAAACATCAATGTACATCGTACGGATGATCAATGTAAAATCGTAAATACCATTATTTCGTTAGCAAATATAAGTATGGCCACTGCAGTTAATAGAACGTTGCCGTTAAAGAAAAGAAAACTGAGTATTTTCGAAAATGAACAAGAAGCCGAACTTTGTAACTCTAAAATTTATCTTTTCCACTCTGTTTTCTTTTTCATAGCGATCTATCACATGTTTTACTGTAGAGCGGCACCTGTTCACCAATTCACCTATTTTACGGTGCAATTTTCCTTTTTTATGAAGCTTTCAAATAATTTCACGCTCGCCAATTGAAAGCTCTCTCCGTTTGGGGTGATCAATTTTATAAAATATTTACTCGGTCACTTGTTGATGTATACCCTTGTACAGACAGTGGTGGACTAGCTTTGTGCGACGTTTAACAGTTTAACACTATATCAAGCGGGGATTCACACACATTATACATACATATTACACACCTGCACCATGACTTCTGCAACACGATTTTAGGCACTTGTTTCGTTTGCACAATGCAATGTCTTATGAGATGGGTGTCTGAACATTTATTATATGTATACAAGTTATGTAATCACTGAATTGATGTAATGTATATGTATTTTAATGTGGTGCTTTTTTTACTTTGGAAAATCTAATAAAACCCTTTCTTCTTAGCACTGCACCAAGACTTCTGCACGCCACTGTATGTGCGAACATCTTGACAAGTTATCAGTTATCACGGAATAAGCCTTAGCTGAATCAGTAACTTCCTTCTCGAATATGTCTATATTCTGCTTGCCGCGGCCGGCACGGATAACCCAAACATAGGCGCCTCGGTGGGTCCCGATGCCGCCGCTAACAGGTCCATTAAAGTTTTGTTAAAATAGTTGGATTATTGTTTACAATTGTTAAAATGACAATTAATTGTCTTTGTAGCGATGTACACACTTACGTATAGTTTACAGACAGCTTTTCAACAACTAGAGGCACCGTTCGGGTCCACTTCTGCAGTTCCTAACAAATTAAATTAAACATCGACTTGTTTTCGGATTTTGCTTGAAAACGTGGCTGAAAGTTAATTTATGCGTTATGTTATGTAAGCACTAGGTATATTAAACATTTGACAAGAAACTGTATCAGGTCAACAAGGCATTGAATATCTGACTTCTTAAGAGCAAGACTGACTGGTACAGGCGGCTTCTCTTACAAATGCTCCATTGAATGAAGTTGAGGATTGACAATGCCGTGATGAGTATATTGCGAACAGTCCTCTTCTTCGCCTCGACTTTTTTGGCATCTACAGTTCACCAAAATTTGTATTTGTATAAACTGCCGATTAGAACTATCAGACACAAACACTTGTGAAATCTCATATCCTGATAACCCGTTTAAAACGACAAGACCTTCAGGGTCAAACCGCCAAAAATCGTAACAACAAAACTGTGTTTTACTTTTATTAAATTTACTTTAGAAATTTCTACCAGTTGTGTCTGGTATTTTCAATACGCCTACGATACTTGCGTAAGATGCAAGATCTGTGAATTTTTCTTTATTTTTTTAATCCAATTTTATCTTTACCAGATTTTCATGTCAAACATCGAAATAATTTATTATATTCTATATATGTGTTCTAAAATACATCTAACAGTGTTTACTTTCAGTTGGGCTAACTCGTACTTGTAATAATTAATTGGAATTTGAAGAAAAAATATATTTAACAGCCTATGAGGTATTCGCTTAAAATTATCATTCTCTTTCGCTCCTTGTTGGCGAAAGTTGAATATTCTGCAAACTCTCGCTTTAAAATTGCCTAAAAACTCTAAAGATTTTATTTCAAATTTTTCCTTGCGGGTCTCGAATTTGCGTTTAAGACCTAAGATGGAAATTGCGACAGATTTAATTTTGGAGTTATTATGCGGGGTACAAAATACGCACGTATTGTTCCCTCTAGAGTCATGAATATTCATTAATGTTGTAAACAATGGATAGCAAATATATTTTAGGATAGAATGACCTTAAAGGTCTCAGGGGAGATTTCATTCTCAATAATATAAGACCAGAGCGTTTGTCCCGATTCGTTAAGAATTAGGCATTCTTTGAACATTTAAAATAAATATTAACAGAAGACGAAATTATGGAGAATTCATAATGAGTGCGAGCCAAAAAAATATTTATTTCATTCACTTTTCATTTTTCATTCATTCATGTACCTATACATTATTACTGATTCTCAAGGATTCTCGAGAACAACATATATGTGAGGTGAGGAAAACTAATTACAAGTAGAGATAAAGAAGAAAAATATTATAACTTACAATAAAGGTAATGTTTTCAAATCTTAATCAAAATAAACACGTACAAAATATGTCGCAGGTTACCTGTTTTTTTTACCTAGAGTATCAGATTCTAGAGGAAATAGAGGGTTAAAGGCAAGAATACACCAGAGAGACTCTAGAAGTAACGAAGCAGCTTTTTCCTACATTTTTCGAGGAAGAAACTGATAATAAAGACAAACATTTAACAAACATTCTTATAGGACACATTTAATTAAATGTGTCGTATAAGATTATATTGGAAATTGATTTCCAAAAATGGAAATACGATAAATTACAGACTTTTTGTAATGATAAATAGCAAGTGAAATAGAAATACAGTACATGCTCTCTAATTGGAACACACGTTAATTAGATTTTGTGATTAATGATAAAACGCCCACAGTCGTCGTGCTTTGTCAAAATTCAAAGTCTATTTACAAATTTCCGGGCGCCGTCTTCCGGGGGCCGCCTATCAACCCCTTCCACGATCTTACACTTACCAAATTTATATGTAGACATTTTTTTTATGGTAAATTGTTTGCTTGGTTAAAATGTTTGTTAAAACGTTGACTATATAATTCTGTTACCTTATGTCATGATATAGTTATTTCTCTGGTAAACTACATCCGTAGTAGTTTTTTGTTTTTTTTTTCATTTATTCTCAATAATTAAGAAAGTTTTGATAGCATAAATCTGAAAATTGGTAGTTTTATGTTTTTTGGCGTGAAAATTGCGAATTTTAAGCTTATTTTGACGGTGCTTCTAGAGGGCGTTGCTTTTTTCAGGCGCTGATATTGCTATATTTTTTCTAATTAGGCTTTTGTCAACATTTGTCAAATTTACATATCATTCAATTATTTCGCTATTTTGCGTGCGTGTTGAGTATTATTATTATCTATATATATATATATAAATCTCGTGTCACGGTGTTTGTGGTCGTACTCCTCCGAAATGGCTCGACCGATTTTTATGAATTTTTTTATGTATATTTGGTAGGTATGAGAATAGGTCGTAAAGTATATTTCATACCGTCAGGTGATTAGGGTGTCCCTATCCAGAATTTTTTTTCCATTTTTTTGACATTTTTTTTTATTTTTTTTTATTTGGCATCAAAAAATACCTATAACCCCAAATTTTCACCCTCCTACGCCCACCCTCCCATTAATTTATATGGCAGAATAACGTTTGCCGGGTCAGCTATATTATTATAAAAATCATAACAAAATACATTGAACCATTTAAATGCAAATAACTTAAAAACCGATAGATTTAGACGACCTAAACAAGAGTACCTTTTCTCTGTAGAAATGAGCGTTCTTTTAGATTCTCGACTTGTTTTACGGATGGCTCAGCAGATAAAAGAAATGTTTTAATTTACCAAAATAATACGGTGAGACTAGCGCCCTCTAGGAGAAACGTCAAAATAAGCTTAAAATTCGTAATTCTCACACCAAAAAAACATAAAACTACCAAGTTCCAGATTTATACTATCAAAAATTTCTCAATTATTGAGAAATTTTAGAATAAAATTTAAACTTTGAACACGCTGTCTGTATGTCTTAAACTAGCGATATTGGTTAAGGCATGTTGAACTCAATCATAATATTTTGTCATCTAGTATCTTCAGTTTAGTGTTGTCCCATTCTGACTAATCGTGTATGTGTATCTATATCTAATCAGACCTTTTGATCTGTTAGAAATTTACCAAAATTAGTATTATTAAATAAAACAACCGAATAAAATAACAACATCAGGACTACTTTATTGGTTGACCCGGTACATCTCACGGATAAGTGTTATTCCTAGGACGCTGCGCTGACGAGTCCCCGTCACCCGTAAGTCGTCTCGATCTCCCCGCTTCCAGCAGGCTCAGCATATATTGCCCGCGCTCGCCCCGCCTGGCGGTGAAGACATACAGAGTGTCTCGCTATTACGCTCGATTCCATCGATGCTAACATTCGGCCTTTCCTGACCCCAAGAGTGCCCTCACTCTTGTAATTTCTGGAGTTACTGAAAGCCGAAATAACATTTCAAACTATTATCACCTCTAACTGAGAAGCTGAAATTAAGCAATATTAGATATTAGATCATATGTTGCACATGTTGCAGTCCTCATCAAATCCTCACTTAGTAGTGGACCTAACCTAAATTAATGAACTTGGCGCCAAGTTTATTAGTAATTAATACGTAATAATTAAGCATTGATATATAGACAACTTAAGACTAGGTAAAATAGCAAAAAAAATCTTATGTTACCTTAACCTAATGGCCACCTAGTACCCTGCCAGCCCTGTACCACCAGTGACCCCAGGAAAATAATGTCTGACCACATTCTTCAGTTTACCGGAAGATTACCCGGGAGACCTTGTTCCCATCTACCTGGGAGACCTTGTTCCCATCTTCCACCTAGAACCCGGTCAAACACTACCCCTGACCAAGGAGAGCCTCACAACTCTTCCTTGCCCTAGCATCTCTGCTAGCCTAGCTCTCCAGCTAGTCTTCATAGTGGATCCATGGTCGCATGTTGTCCACAGCAGCTACCCCCTGAGACCGGGTGCTTCCAGGAATATCTGCCACTTGGTAATGGTCATGATCCAGGACTTTCACAATCCTGAATGGTCCTCATTCTCGAAGTACTGGCCCTGCAGCGTGGCGAACTCCTCCTCGGGCCCGAAGTCCTTCTCCAGGTAGTCCTGGATGCGTTTGATCTCGGCGCCTAGGTGACGGAACTGCTTGTCGGCCTAGTTGAACTCCTTCCGCACCGCAGTGGCGCGCTCCACTAGCTTCTGGGTCTCCTCATCGTAGGGCACGCTGCCGTCCGACAGGGAAGCGCCATCGCCTCCCTGGGGCTCCTCCGGCTCGGGTTCGGCAGGCTGCTGCTCCTCTTCCTCCTCCTCTTCGTCCTCGTCCTCATGCTCGTGGGCTTCTTCCTCGTGCTCGTCCTCGCCCTCCTGCATGTCCTCTGGACTCCTCCATGTGGTCCCTGCGTTCCTCCCGCTTCACAGGACTGGAGCTGGGCTTCCGCTGCCTCCCCTGGGCCTGTCGCGCACCGGTGACCTCCTCCTGATGCTACCTCGATCCCTCGACCTCCTCCTGGATTGGGAGCGTCTGTCCCTCGACCTGGACATCCTCCTGACGGGCGACGGTCGCCTATAGTTCTTGTTCCTGCTACGGCTGCGCCTGAATCGCCTGTTTCTGCTGCAACTGCGGCTCCTCTGCCTGGGACTCCTAATCCTGCTGCTTCCTCTCCGCCTGTTCTTGCTGTCGCTCCTCCTGCTGTACCTCCTTCTGCCTGTTCGGCTGGGCTCGGCCTCCTCGACACTTAGGGAGCAATTTCTGACTTATCCTCACAAAATGACGCATGTGAGGAAACCTGAACCTTTTTGCCAACAGTGCGCGTTTCCTCATTTCGCTCCCAAAGATGTGGATCCAGGTTTTCACGTTGTTGATCCCGGTCATTCCTCCACAGGAATCCTGTGACCTTCAACTTGTCAATCCTGGTCACTCCTATTCTTCAACTTTCGGGATACCTATGTACTTTTGGGAACAACTCCTAACGAACTATAACAACTACTACAACAGAACAATAAAATACTGTAATAACAGATTATTCCGAAATAATGGTCTGACTCCTATGCCCCCTGTATACTAAGACACCTATGTTTCGTACTTCAGTACCTGCTCTGCCTCCTTATTACTTCAAAATATCAAAAGCATTTCAGGCTAATAGCCCTGTATATGGATTTCCAAAATGCTTAGGCTGCAGAACTATTTTCAGTCAGTAAGAAATTGTAACATTTGTTGATCGACGACAGAGTGTAAAATCTGAAGTTCAGTTAACTTTGTACAAAAATGTAAATCGAAAAATATCAGCTGATACTTTTTAGACATTCCTTCATTTAAAATTATTTTTCCAAGTACGGAAATATTCTATAAGGCGAGTGATGCCGTATATTATTGTTTCAGCACCTCGGCTTAATACTAGGACCGGAGAGCGTGTTTAAGATAATATTTTTTTCAAGTGGTTCTATGTTTAAACGTAAACTTTGAGCCGCTTGCAACGTAATAAGTGAGCATCCACTACCAAAACCAATGAAACATTTTATATTTTGTTTGTTTATACTCACTATCTTAAAGAATTTTTCATTAGTACTTATAGTCCTAAATAGTTTTATGTTTTTATATCCGAGAGTTGTGCACTTTGGTTGTCATCTAGAAAATTGATTAGGACAGACGCCTTTATAATGACCTGTTTGTTTACAGTTAAAGCAACGCGAGACGTTTTCTACTCTCTCAGCTGACTGTATAGTTGTTTTTGCAGTTGAAACCTTAATAAAATTTTGTTTATTTATTTCTGGTTTATTTACCACTGATCCCGCTTTTTGTTCATCGAGACTTTTAAAATGTACATCTAAATAACTGGGGTTTGATATTCCTGCTGTAGACACAGAAAATTGAATTTGAGTATCATATATCGTCCCCATAATTAAATCTACCTTATCTTCCTCATTTAATGGAATTTTCAATTTATTGATTAATGAAAGTTTTTCAAAAGTATATTCATATAACCCTTGATTTGGTTTTGGTGCGCAATCTAACATTGTTTTAAGTAAGTTATGCAAATTTATTTTTGGTTTGAAATTTTCTAGTAGCATTTGTTTCCACTCTTCCCAGCAAAAAATATGAGTAGGAAGACCGCGATACCATACTTCAGCTGGGCCTCGTAATTTGCTTAAGGCCAAATAACAAGTAGTCTTATCATTCCAGTGATATATATATATATGCAAGTTCATCGATCATTTGCAACCACTCATTCAAGTTTTGATGCAGGGGATTAAACTCATAAACTAAATTATTAGTGATTGAATTTACACTTACCAACTGGTCAGTATTTTTTTTACCTATCTTGCGGACTATCCGCCCCATACCTTTGACAATGGCATCACTTAACTGAGTGACCTCACTCCTACGGGATTGTCTTGATGTACTTCCAGAACGTCTGTCCATTCCATACCCTGGACTTGGAGTACGACCCTGGTTGCCTGACCTGGGGCGCCTACATCGACTGGAACGACTACTCCGTCCACGTGAATGTCTTGCATTCCTTCCGGCATTCATATCATCCCTTCTTGTTGGAGATCGGCTACGACGGCTCTCCCGACTCCTACGGAGACGCCTACGGCTTTCCCGTAAGGGTGTATAAAAACTTCCCTCACTGCTTTCCCGTGACATTTTTATCAAGTCACTTCACTATAACTTCACTACACAAGATCGTAACGGTTCTTTATCCCACTTCTGATGTTAGAAATTTACCAAAATTAGTATTATTAAATAAAACAACCGAATAAAATAACAACATCAGGACTACTTTATTGGTTGACCCGGTACATCTCACGGATAAGTGTTATTCCTAGGACGCTGCGCTGACGAGTCCCCGTCACCCGTAAGTCGTCTCGATCTCCCCGCTTCCAGCAGGCTCAGCATATATTGCCCGCGCTCGCCCCGCCTGGCGGTGAAGACATACAGAGTGTCTCGCTATTACGCTCGATTCCATCGATGCTAACAGATCTTTAGTTTCTTCCCCATTCAAAAAAAGAAGGTTGTAACTAGGTTTAGAACCCTTAAACGTCTGGGAGCTTCCTAGCAGGGTTGCAAGGATTATATTTAGGATAAGGTGAAATATTTATGTTTAAATATTTTGTTACTGTCTTCAAAAATACAACTTATTATTATGAATAAATTTCAGAGTGGACAAATCTGCATGGAAATCTAATTTTTCAACGTAATGGCATACGAGGGGAGTGTACTTAATTAAAATATTTAGAGAACAAAAAATATTTTGTCATTAAATTAATCCCCTGTGATATACTTTAAATTTTAAAATCCACTACAACACAATTATATAGAAGCGTTAGAAGAAGCCACGCCTTGGCCACTATTGATGGTAATAAGAACAACCCGGTGTCGGATCGTCGGAGTCCTGATCTATACAGTAAGCGGCGCCCTAAAGGTGGATTTACATTATCCGGTCAGATACGGTGCGGAAACGTTACATGTCCAGCAAGACAAACATTCTTATATGTATTTCTTATAAAGTATTTATATTTAGCGAATCGGTTCCGATCTTGCACGTTGTGTGTCATACACATACCATCCGTCATTGTTGAGAAGAATGTTTGTCTGCCAGGATACGCGTCTATTATTTCTTAACGAGAGTTCACTATGTTTTTGCAATATATCTATATGTTTGTAGACGAGAGATATAAATAGTACTGATAATATAAACATCCCCCTTCTTTGTCGGAACGTTAACGCTACGTTCCCGCACCGTGTCTGACCGGATAATATAAATCCACCTTAATGCGTACATAGCCGAATGAAGGGCAATTGATAATTTAACTTCTTTGTTCAGTAGATGTAAACATGAGGTGAGAACCAATCGCAATCCAATCGCTAGCGCAGGCGTATGAAAGGCATCCGGTTTGTCGGTAGGGCTGTTTAAGTTAAAATTTGAAATATGTACCATTTTATATTTTATTCTGGTCTAGTGCCTGATTAGAAAAGTGCATATCATCAATCAATATTGTCATTTGCCAATGATTTTACGTATGTGTGTAAGCTAAAACACATGCCAGCATATCGCCTTCGAACAACTATTCGCATACTAATATAAAATATAAATTAACCAAACGATAAGTACGACAACAAACGACTAGCGTCTAGCCGGTAGCAGGTCATGGGTGATCCTGGCCAATGAGAAATACCTGTGTAACGCGGTGAAGGCGGCAAACTTGAAGTCGAGAATGTCGAGAATGTAAACAATGTCGACAATTTCGACGATATGAACAATATAGTAAACTATTTAAAAATATGTCCAGAACTCACTGTTGGATATTTTCTCTTGTTGGAATCAAGTACTTGTTGATGTAGGGGACTGTATTTTTATTTTGTACAACAGTTATTGAATGCGTGCGTTACAATCAACTTACAAAACGCCATTTTTTATTCTAACATCTGACAGTACACGATGCCCTCTGGCGATATACATTTAATTATGCATAAAGGCGCCAATACTTAAAAACTCCTTAAGGAAGCGAACATTCTGCCTCCCCTGAAAAGTGGAGCTTTTTTTTGTACCTTTGGGTGTAACGGGGGCGAGGTTCGCCATTGGCGCTCTTCCACCTAACTCTCGATACACTCATCAATACGAGTGTGTCGGTTAGGACATGGGTGTTACAACAATTAACACCCATGTCCTAACAGAGTTGTCAATTCTGTTAGGTGGGACTCGAACCCACTGAGAGAGGTTTAGCAGGTGGCTCAGATTGCCATCTCTGGTACCATCTACTAGATGCCTCTGCTCGACAAACTTCTCAGAGCAGATAGGGTTACCTATTCGAAACGCTACCCGACTAAGCGTTGCTGCACTCGCATTATCGGGGTTTAGCGTTCAAACGAATTACCAAAATAAATGTTGCTCTTTTCAGTAATACATACATGCTTTTCAGTAATACATTAAGTTTGAAGTATTCTTACACGTTACAATATATCTAAGTAAATTAACAAATAATGGTATTTGAACCCGCATTATTATACATCAAAATGTCAGGGTTGGGATATTGTATTGTACTAACACAATATTGACCTGTCCGGGATGCACATCATTTATTCGACCTAGGACCTATTTCAGCGGAGGAGTGTTTTCGTCTCGTAGCAATTCTCCCTCCTTTAGAATATTCGGGGATGATGGTGAAGTTTTTCTCCACCTGGCTGCATGCTGAGGTACTACCTGCTCCAGCGTCGCCAGAAGGATTGGACCATCTGCTGTAATTACTTGTAAAAATTTAGTTGAATCATTTTTATCTATGGTATAAGTGTAAATAAGTGCCGTCGATAAAAGTACCACTGGATCTTGTGAAAATGTCGAGAGCGCATTTACTACGCTGTGATTGACCGATGAAGGTTCACGAATTTCATTAGTAACAGGATTAGCATGCGATTACGTAATATGTTCTATTTTAACCCTCTTGACATTGTTATCATTGCAGTCCTTTACACAAAATTGTGTTATGTGTTTATTACAATTTCGACACGTATTTTCAATTACAAATAATTTATTTTGTTTAAGAATTGTTTAAGTCCGCGTATGTGTTAGAAATATTCGTCAACAAGCCTTTTCAGGACGTTGTGTGATTCTTCATGAATTGGCGGAAGAAAAAGCGACCTAACGAGAGCGTCATTCATTTATCATTCATCCATCACTTCATTTTATCATTCGTCTGTTCTCGTATCGATCATGTACCAATTTAAACTCGTCGTCATAATTAACACCTGAAACTTCCAATGATTCGATTACCTTTGTGGTTTCGTGTTTTAAACACGATTTTAGGTAATAATATTTCTGGATTTTTGTTTATTAACGCGTTGAAAGTGCCTGCAAATTGCGGATAATTTTCGTATTTTCTGTCAAAATCAGGTAGATTAATTTTAGGATATTTAACTGCATTACTTGCATTAATAGCAAGGATGTCAGGTGGTTGGAGTTGCGGCAGTGTATGCTCTTGATTAATTCTCTTGATTAATTTTCATTAAGGCTTCAGCTTGGGAAATTGTGGTAAAGTACTAATCTTCAAAAGACTCACGATCTTTCGAATTGTCGGCCTTTAAATCTGTTAATTCTAATTTTGATTGGAAATTTTCAATTTTTTCAAGAAAATTTGATGCTTTTCTGAAACGTATTTATAGCTCGATTATGGATTTATGGATGAAAATTTGGAAAATCTTGTTAAAGTAGCTTTATTTTGACCACGTTGAGTTATATATTCGTTTTTTATTGCTCTGTCATGGTTTTACACACTTAACTGGTTTGGTGCCATCTTTGCCACATAAACGGTCAGGCGTCGTCGTCTCAGAATCTACTATTTTTAAAGACAAAATAAAAATACAAAAACTAAAATGAATTGAACATTTCAATCGGAAAAATTGTCAAGGCAAACTTATTTGGTGATGCTGACAAAAATGTCGGGTTTTGTTTGATGCTCAGTTGCATGCAATGAGAGCTTTTTGTGCATATCTGTACTAAAATGTACAATTTACGTATTAGGTAAAGGCTATTTGAATTCTGAAAACAAATCAAATAAAACGATTACTTACTGCAGTAATTAATTAATAATTCAAATTGAACCAATGTCTGAAAAAAGATGAGAAAACAAAGAATTAGTAAAATAAAATGACTCACAGTGGTTACTTCCAGACTGAAGCATGCAGTAAATTTTATTATTCTCTGTTGCAGTATGAACTATCGGTCTGGATGAACTGAAATCATAGAAATATCGGCCTTGAAAATATCTTGGGTATTTTCTCTTGTTGGAATCAAACACTTGTTGATGTAGTGGATTGTATTTTTATTGTTCTTTTATACAAAAGTTATTGAATGAGTGCATCACAATTGACTTACAAAACGCCATTCTTTATTCTGTCATCTGGCGATATAATTTACACGACACCCTCTGGTGATATAAATTTAAACATGCACAAAGGCGCCAATATTAAAAAAATCCTTAAGGTAGCGAACACTCATAAAAAAGAACAAAGTGATAATACTGCTGATACAAGTTACTTATAGACCTAATAACTAATAATTATAAAAAAGTCCAAATTCCAGTAATCTGAAAAAAAAGTATAATAAGGATCGAACCCACAACCCTCATTTCAGCTGTGCCAAGCTAGCTCATAACTACAGAACGTTGGACCAGAATGTCTATGGTCCAAAGCCTATATACATATGCCAAATGACAACCGAAATCTGAAGCAAGAAAGGGAAAATATCAAGATATAAAAAATAACACAACTTTTTTCATTACTTAGCCATTGTCGACGTTGTCGACGTTGTCGACATTGTCTACATTGTCGACATTGTCTACATCGTCGATGTATCGTTGATGTGTCAAGGTCGACAATAAAAGTCGACGCGTCGACGCCCATCTTTGGTGACAATGTGCACGCCTGGCAAACCCATCCAAGCCCACACAGGATCCTTTTTTGTTATAAACACTTACATTGTTGATTACTTTTTTTGATTACACATCACTTGCTCGCATTCGTACATACCGCGAAAACTGGTCTGCGATAGGCCTGCTTCCTGTCTTACAAAATGGTGGATCTTCAAAGGGTATCCCCCCATAAGTATGGTGAAATGCCCCCTTTTTTTTTTAATTATCTTCGCATGATGAAAGTGTTTCTTAGGGCTAATTATGAAAGGTAGACCGAATTTTAGGTCCAAAAAATTTTCCTCTCAGCTAGGTATGGAAAAACTCTGTTTTTACGTTTTATTTTTTTTCTCGGTTTTTAACTGTCGAAAAAATCTGAAAAAAATTCATGAGTACAGAAAATATGATTAATTTTATGAAAACATTTTTGAAGCTCATTCAAGGTCATTATGACCTCTAAAAAAATTATTCAAACTTTAAAAATCCCATATCTTTAAAAAAAAAAGCTTCAGGCTCAGCTTTTTAATATGTCATATTTTTAACTGTTTTTCACTACCTCAAATTTTTTCAGATGTTTTTGAGTGGTGGGTCATGCCCAAAAGTGCGAAAAATCAATTTTTTGTCCGTGAAACGACTTAAAACGGCTTAAAATCATCGTTTTTATAGTGTTCTGATTTTTTTCTTGCACTAAAAGGATTCAAATGACTTCAGACAATTAAAAAATATGTTCACTAAAAATAGTAAGAGAAAAAATTCCACTTATGGCCCATTCCGTGGTAATCGATACTAAGGAGCAAAAAAAATAATTTTCGAATATACATATATGTTAAAATAGAAAATTAACACGTATTATATTCTCAATTTCCATAATTCAAAAGAAATTCATCAATATTTTCGCAGATTTTCGTAATATTTTCTTCAAACTCAGATGGTTCCAATTAGGTAGTGTAGTATAGAGAAAAAAACATTAAAGTGGCAACACTGTTATTGACATAAATCACATTGACAGACCGCCATTTTCGTTTATTCTGGCTACCGTCAATTGTTATTATTTGTCGTGAAAAAAATTTGAATTAACCAGGTAAGTACAACTCATTTTATTAATAAATAAAGCCTCAAAGTGTACTAAGCTTTTGATTTATTTGCACTCGTAACACCCGTCACAAATCTTGTAACACCCGTCACAAGTATTGCTTGCAAAAAAAATGTAAAAAACAATACGAGTATATCCACAAATCTCTTACAATTATCAGAAATGAAGATCATTTATCTCTCTACTTAGCTATTCGTTTTGTTGCAAAAACTTCTAATTTAGCTGAACTCTGATGTTTGGCCAACAAGGTAGCATATTTTGCAAAAGTACAAGTAACACCCGTCACAGGGCTTAAACCTATTATTGCATTTAAACGCCTAATTCCTAATACGTTTTTGTTTTAATTAAAATATCATTGAAATGAAGTGAATTATATTATACTCAAAACGCAGACAATTTTGTTCTAATTTAGGAATTATAACAGTTAGAATGCGTACAAATGTAACACCCGTCACCGCGGAATGACCCTTATCGAAACTAGCAGTTTTTATATTTTTTAATTGTTTGAAGTCATTTGAGGTCTTTTAGTGCAAGAAAAAAATCAGGACACTATAAAATGATGATTTTAAGCCGTTTTAAGTCGTTTCGTGGACAAACAATTGATTTTTCGCACTTTTGGGCATGACCCGCCACTCAAAAAAATATGAAAAAAATTTGAGGTAGTAAAAAACAGTTGAAAATATAACATATTAAAAATCTGAGCCTGAAGCTTTTTTTTGGTTAAAAGATATGGGATTTTTAAAGTTTGAATAATTTTTTTAGAGGTCATAATGACCTTGAATGACCTTGAAATTTTTTGTTCATAAAATTAATCATATTTTCGACAGTTAAAAACCGAGAAAAAATAAAACGTAAAAAAACAGGGTTTTTTCCATACCTAGCTGAGAGGAAAATTTTTTTGGACCTAAAATTCGGTCTATTAGCCTTAAGAAACACTTTCATCATGCGAAGAAAATAAAAAAAAAGGGGGGCATTTCACCATACTGTTTAAAGGTGTAGGTTTGTCGTTTAAATGTGTAGAAAGTCTTATCCTGTATAGGCGTATTGGTGTATCCCTACGGGCACGTGGCCCTGTACAGTGGCCCCACGGGCACGTGGCCCGTAGGGCCACTGTGACTCACTTGTATTGTGTGACTCACTTGTATACCAGGTATACTAATCATAAAAACATTAATACAATAAAAATAAAAAATGAACACAATAAAAAAGCGAAAATTGTAGATAAAGGGAACAATTGATATTAATATTTTTTTGCAGAACCATTTATAGCCACTACTTTTCCAATCTTCTCAGCATGGATATACATAAATAATTAATGTTCATAACAATCTACTCTCTTTCCAAGAATTTTCAATAACTTGCCATAATTGATCGCGGTTTGCCGGCATAAAGTCTATTTGGTATATTTTCTTGGTTATGAGGTCCCACATACTCTGGGTTCGTCCGATCGTTCCCCAGCAGTCCGGACTGTTTGCTGGCAAAACATTGATGTTGATATTTACTTATTTTATTATTACTCATGCTATATGGATGGGATAATTATCCTGTAACTAAAATGTAGTTACTAGAATATTTTATTGTGTACTAATTATAACTGTAATATTTTTCATCTGTTGAAATACAAAATTAAATATTGTCTCAATGATGGTTGCATCACGTTTTTTAAAATATTTGTATAGTGTTGTTATCCATTAACCGTCCATCAATTTGCCAGCACACTCTAGGACATTTGTAATTCTCCTTGAATAAATACACAAATACATGTGTTGATAATGATATAGGTACACATAGCCTACCACTATCAGATGATGTGATCGTCTTCTCATAGTAATCGGGATCTTGTTCCAAAATCTTTCTCTTGATTTAAAAGTGTATTTGCTAGATTCTCCTTTGTTTATGACTGTCAGATAGGAAATAGGATTTTTGTGTGAGCAGTTCTTCATGCCAGATTTTTTAGACGTCTTTGTGCTGTTTTGAGAAATCCTGGAAATAATGTTTCTGTGCCATTCCCATTGGGTGGCGCTAACTGTACATTCCGAGTTTATTATTTTATGAACTTGGTACAATGTACAGTAATACTACATATTGAATCAGTCTCAAAATACTCACAATACTCAACTTACAAAACTCGGCGTAAGCAACCAGCCCTAAAAAGTGAAAACAACAAATCATTTTAATCGCGTCACTGCAGTTGGTCAGTTAGCTACTACAATCTGGTATTGGGGAATCACAAGCTATGAAAATTACTGGATATATGGTCCAAACTCTATAAAACCGTATTTAATACCTTTAAAATACTACAAGTACTACAATAATGTCGAGACTAACAATAGTAACAATAAAGTTATGTCCAAATAAAGGTCATAATCTTCAAGTTATAATTGCCCCATTTAAAATAATTGTAGTTAAAATTAATGTGAAATTTTATTGTTCGTGTTTTGAATAAATTGTTCAAAGTTATAATATTTTTATTACTCGTGAAATAGTCTACAAAAATATCATAACTCTGTTCTCAATATTTTCTCATAATTATGTCTTTTATTGTTCACTCAACTGTGTTGTCTTACAGCAAACACAATTTTGTAAACAATAAGTCGACAGAATTATCTCAAAAATCAGAACGTCAGTGTACTTATTACTTATGATTCTTCTTATTAATCGTTTCTATTAATGACGCCCTCATGTAACTATGACGCCGACGTACTAGTTAACAACGAACGAGTATTGTCATTTAAGTATTATACTAAAACGAACAAATTACGCATTAAACAAAATCGTTGCCAATGGAATTACTACTTCCACATTAACATTAACATTACTACATCAAATTTTCCATATTTACTTAGACTAAACCGCTATATTCATAAAAGTGTGATATTATGTATTTGTATATAACTTTTACGGCTTTCTTGACATGTATGACACTCATCACCTTTATGGCTAATATGGACTTATATAGAGACATCCAAAAAAAACGTCATCAACTCTGGCTATGAACAAGAGAGATGGAAATAGCGGTCATGTCTAAGCTTTTCGGTTATGTCAAACTTTTGACAAGTAACTGTCACAATTTATAAAATAAACAATGGCTGTCATATGATGTGACAGTTTTGCTAAGTAAATACGGTTATAAATTCGATTAAGTATAGAAATACGTCTTTTTTCTCGGCCAACTTTGATGTTTTTTTTTGGATGTCTCTATATATGGCTAGTATAACCGATATGACCATTATGTTATGACCTTTATGAGTCATACGATTTATTTTGGATATGGACATGAAAGTAAAAATGAGAGTAATATTTGTGATATTATATAAATGGGACAATCCGCGTCAACCGGATCAGAACTACGACTAAAATTAGAAGCAACCAAAAAAATCGACCAAGGGCTCATTTTAAAGCTTAGAGCGTCTACTTTTAAATGCCGAGGCGCCTTTGAAAAATCAAATATTGCGGCTCCAATATGGCGGCCAGAAAAATCGAGTGTCCAGCAAAAAAAAGCTTGTAAAAATAAAAATTCGCCACCGATCTGTCGGTTTTTTTGGCTCAAATTTAATAGTAATTTAATAATATAGTTTGTATAGTTGACTTCGTCGACATTGTGATGTACGTGTATTGAATTTTAAGTTGATACTGAAAGTGATCAGGTGTATTGTACATTCCGTGGATCTTGATAGGGGACACGGTGTATTGAGTGTAAAGAGCATTAAAATTTTAAAAGGATATTTGCATGATGCAGATTATCTTGGGAAAGGCTTGTAAAATTTCTGTCATTCTTTTTTCTTGAATCGACAAATAAATGCAGGTTTTTGTACTTTTTTTTTAGATTTTTTATCTTCATTTCGAGTATTTATTTTCTTATATGATTTTTTTCGAAAATTTCGATATCTGTAAAAGTTATGGTTATTTGAATTTTTATTTCATCCTCACATTTCGTATTTGAAATTTTAAAATAGTAATATCTTTAACCCTTAAAGTACTTGGGGTGCAGCTGTACAACGACGTAATTCTTCAAATTTTGAGTATCTAAAAGTAAAGAAAACTGGTCTAGTGCTATATACTTATTTTAGTAATACATTTTCTGATACTTTTTGGCAATAATAAGAAACATTTTTTTCTCAAAAATGTGACCCTTCATTTCCCAGAATAAATACCTTTTTTTAAAAGTCCAATAAAGTTTTTTTTTCATATAGTGGCACATCAATAGAAGACACCTACATTTTTAGACCTTAATACCGACAAATTAAAAAGTTATACATTTTTTAATGAAAATACCCATTTTTTCGCTCTTTTCTTATATTTTCATTTTTTTCAACATACTTAATTTTAATATTTAGCTTTATTACCTATTCTATTTTATGAAATATACTTTCAAGAAGCTACAAACCAAAAATCAAGTCAAAATATTAAATAGTCTAATTTTTTAAAGTTTTTTTCACTGGGGTACAGGTGTAGCCAGTATGTACTTTATGAATCTGAAAATAAGTGTGTACTTTAAGGGTTAAGTAACATTAACATTTTAATATTACTATAGATTTTGTACTGCTCTTTTCGAATTTGTTCCCTGCTATATTTGCCGCTGGAGCCGCTACAAAAAAGGCACTCCCAAAATTATTTTTGGGAACGCCTTGTGATATTTCAATTGTAATTTAAAACAAGACAAAAAATTGGATAGAGAGTGTAAATAGCTTATCACAATTTGCACCACCCTGGAATTGCGCAATGACGCGTTACATTTTTTTATAGAGTATTTTTTTGATAGTAGCCGTTTCATCCCACTGACAATTAAACTAAATTAAATTAAAGATTTTAATATTCATACAATCTAATCTAATATACATTACAAAAATTATACCTGAATTTTCTAACAAATTTTTCTAAATACATTTCAGCTAAAGTGCGACTTATCCTTACCGTGTCTCTCCAATTCAATCATAACATCTCTTCTATTCTAAAAAAAGTTTTCGAGGACCCCCGAAATGTATTCTGTGCATATCCATAGGGTTTAATAATTCACAAAACATGGCTAAGGGTCTAGATGGAATTGCCTTTGAAACATGATCTCTAACAGCCTACACAGTACATTATCTATTTTTGAAACAACATGGAAATAACCATGTAGAGTATTATCGGCACGAAATAAGTATTTCGTTTAGATAAATATGGTACATATTTCATGGAAAAGTTCAAGTTAATGTTAAATTCGCCATTAACACCACCGAAATTTAAAGAAAATTATTACATGGAATGTTTTATTTTTTGAGGGTGTATTTTGAGGGGGGCACGGGTAGCCGAGTGGGTTAAAGCACCGTCTTTCCAGTCGCGATACCTCTGTGTATATGTGATGTGATGTATATGTGATAGTATACGTGTGGATGCATAGATGCCAATCCAACCGCACATGCCCTAGATTTGGTAATGTTCTGAGTTTTCTGGGTTCCTCAGAACTGTAAAGCAAATGCGTTACCGAAATAATCTTAAGTCGCTCAAAGTGCGCCATGGCAAATAATAAATTATTATTATTTGCCATGGAGGAAGGAGTGGCTATTAAGCCACTCCTTCTCACACAGATCTTTGAGAGGACCTAAGGGGTTACTCTTCGGAGTAATTATAGGGTGTTTTGATGGGACAAAGTAGGTTATGAAAAATGGATAATGTAGTGTAAAATATTTTGGAGCTCGAAATACTGGACGATGGAGAAATTGGTGGAGCAGCACTTTTTCATCCAGGTTGAATATAATAAATGTATTAAGTTTTATTATTATAAGCCCACTTAATTTCTAAACAGCAAAACACAAATCGTTTCTCTGCTGTCCACGGTGTTCATAAACGCACACCCACGCACAATAAAAATGGCTACCGTTTCGCGAAACGCAAAACGTTTCGACATCCTAGAACACGGCCAATGATTTCCCCGGCTGACAGAGACCGAATAATAATTATTCAGGTACGGCCTCTAAGCTAACGCAACTTACTAACTTATGAGCGGCTACTCTTCAAATGGCTGTAACTCAAAAACGATTTGAGATATAGATTTGAAATTTTAGTATATTATTTTTGAAGGTGTAAACTATAGCAATATGCAAAAAAAAAAAATCCCTTTTTTTGAAAATTTCACATTAGTAGCCCCTTAAACCGAATTCATATATTCAACATGTTTTAGTAACGCTAATTATTATTGCGAATTTTAATTTCTGAGTTAAATATAACATTTGTAATAATAAAACTATTGCCTAAGAAATTATTACACCACATAAAATAATTCCACATTTCGTTAAAATAAATTTCAAAAAACAGGTTGCATACTAGAAAGTGTGATATATGGAATTCTCTACCAACAACACATTAATTATACACATTATATTGTATACGAGTATACAGTATACTCGTACTAAAAAAATCGTCGTTAAAAACTGTGTTGGACTTATTTTGCAAACTAAATCCCTTCAACCACCATCACAAATAACATGGAACCTTTTCCCAAATACTTTCCATTGTTTTCTTAAACTATAAACTTTAATAATTTTGTAAAACCGCGACTGATATTCGCTGACTGATTTTTACTGACTGTCGTCTCTGTTTGTTATTAGACTGCTTATTTATTTTCAAGACATATTCCAAAATTAAAAACAAATACATAACAAATTGTTCAATCGACTTAACATAGTGAAATATGGGCTTGAGATGACGCATTTCCTCAAATTTAAAATATGTGTAGCTTATGAATTTCATACGTGAACTGATATGGCTACCTAATTAACGGCTATTGAATTGGTATATGTATGTGTGTGGACCTTCGACCCCAATCCTGTCTAGGATAAACTACGTTACCAAACTATTTACAATATTGATTTATGGCGGTAACGATGTACTAAATTACTGTAGCATCAGCGGTAGTTAATTTGAGACAACGGGAAATGTTTTACCAGTCTGTTGTAGTTATTAAAAATTAATTACTTATTAGTTGTTTGTAAAATTTAGTATAAATTGCGTCCCATAATGATTTATACAAGAGACAACTATTTTATATATCGGAGTGTAACAGAAGCGATGTCAGTTTGTTGTAGGAGTGTTATATGTATAATAAACCACCATTGTATCTCAAATTAGGTTTTCACAGTGAAACTATAAATTGTCTTTGCTGCAATGAGCGATTGATGCGAAATGCTTCCGTGGGAAGCATGTTAATTACACTGCAGATGAATCTAAGTAAATTTATTTAGGTTTCTCTTCTTTGGTAACTGCACCTTGTAATGAATTCATTATTATCGTTTTCTCATCGCAGGATTTATGTATTATCAAGTTAAAAGTTCAGGTTATACGTTGACACTTATACGCAGATGTACAGCTGAAGAGATTAAGTAAATTATTTTAATAAGAAATATCATTAAATTTTCAATATATGAGCAAATGAAATAAGTGTTGTAAAATTAAACTAAAATTTATAAATCTAGTATTCTACCTGCAGCATTTAGATACATATGTGTAAGTTTTCTTTTGGTACAGTAAGTAACTGAAAAAAAAAACAGTAGTAAATTCTATTGTTTTTTGGGTATATTCCTATTTTATGTAAAATACTGGATTGGAACTATTTAATTAACTGTGAGTTAATTAAATGTAGAAATTAAAAAATATAGAATGTATGTGATAATCTCTCTCGTTTTTATTGTCTACTCTATACAAATGTAATTAGAATAAATATAGAGATAATTGTCTAGTATTTTTTTAAAAGCTTGGTTAAACCAACTTGATAGAAAGGAGTTGTAACGTTAAATACTTTGTTTAATAATGACTAATTGTATTGTATGTATTAATGTATTAATATTGACTACAGCATAGTAAACAGATATGTTTGTACATGAAATATGACAGTAATTACATTGGAAACTTTTACAGTTGCAATATAATGTTTTAGCGATTTTTCATGTTATCAACAGTGTTGGCTCGTGGGAAAAGTTTAGGTGAGGCAGATCTTCAACGCTGGTTGTCAAAAAACAATAGCATGGCATTTTGGCTCTCATGATTTAGGTCCTTATCTTACGATCGATATGAGTGGGGTTTCCCATTCTGCATAAATGAGCATGATATTGAAAATTTCACATAAACAAATTGACACACGATGCTTTAAAGCTAGGACCTAGACCATAGTAAGAGAAGCAAGATTAAAAACAATTGTGCCTGTTCCTTCCTGTTTTATTGTGTCTATAGTAAATTACGAAAAATATGTAGTCCCTATTGGTCACCTTGCATGTTTCTGATGACCGGTAAGTGCTACATATTTGCTGGAATATACTATACAAACAACATAATTTATTAATTGCTAAAAGGCACGATAATTTATTAATTTCTTCTCTTATTATGGTCCAGGTCCTGACCACAAAGTTAAAGCATAGTGGCTTAATTTGTTTATGTGAATATTTTCAATAATGTGCTCTTTTATGCAGAGTAGGAAATCCCTCTCTGTTGGATCTTTGCAGTATTGTGAAGTAAATTAGCTAAGGCGCCATACTCTCCATACACTTGATTGTGATAAGTGTAACATATTTAACAATCTCCTGGTACTGACAGTTGAATTATTTTCCAGTGTCAAGTATTATGAATATGTTAAACATACAAATAGCTTTTCACATAAAATGATGAAATGAAAAAATAAACAACTCAAGTTTTTACTGGGAACTGTTAAATTTGGAAATGTGATCTAGACCACTGTTTTCCTGGTCAACTTATTATTTTTTAATTTACTGAGAACACGCGAAAATCATTCAATCAATTGTTTTCGTTTTTGTCGAAAACGGTTCATTTTTCGAACAAGTATAACTTTTCTGGAGATAATTAAATTGCGCATCACACTATCTGAATTGAAATTGCCCTACGGAAAAAGAAAATAATTATAACAAATTAATATGACATGTTCGCCATTAACGCCCTGTATGGGGTAATGAAATTTTGGCCTCATCGTATTGTTTGGAACCATTTATTGTACTTCTATATCAAATTTGAGCCACGCCGAGTTGGTGATTTTGAAAATATTTGAAAAAAACTTGTTCGCATTGCCCCCTTTCGGAGGGCTGCAATAGGTATTGTTAAGAAAGAAAAGCCAAATAAAAAAATTAGAGCCAATAAAAAAATAAGTTTCGGTTTATTTGTGATGTAGTATCTGCACTTAATTTGATAACCAGTTTCAGATCTCGTCATGTTACATACGTGTTTCAAATTTGAAGTTGATATCTAAACGCGTTCTCGAGTTATAATGTAGACAAGAAAGGTTAACAGGCAAACCGACACACATTTTTTTTGCTTAAACTTAAAATCCCTATGTTTCAGAACATTTGACGCTCATTTAGCAAATACAGATTTTTAAAAAATTGTTTGGACACTGTACTTCCACTCCATTATGTGGATGTGGAAGTAATTGTATGGACAAGTCGCGTGTGCGAAATCAATAAAATATTTCAGCGTCGAGCTATTCAATTGTCCTACACGAAATCTCAGTTATGAAATAGAACGAAGAGAAGTTACAATTTTTTAGCTATTACATTTGGATTTTCTACAGTAAATTGAATTTTCTGCAGTAGTAGTCTATGTTTTTTAAAATAATAAGGTTGAGAGTTGACATTTTGTTAGTTAATATGGTTGAGTTATTAATGATGTTAGTTAATATGTTAGTTTAATATGGTTATAATAAGGTTGAGAATTGACAAGTTTCATAAATGTATAAATAAAATTCTTCATAAGTATAAATTGATCATAGTAAAAAAAAAAATGGAACAAAATAACATTTTCGGTTTTACATTTCGTAAATCCCTGATAAAAGTCATAGAAACATCATTTTGATGTCCGATTTTAGCTAATAAGCCGTCAAAACCGTCAGTAATAGAGAGCATGATATTAATAAAATATATTATTTACTACTGACAACGTCTAATAAGCTCTTTTACAATACCGGAAAATGGTTATCGTAGACATTTGTACATTCCGTTTAATTACTTCCACACACAAGTAGTGGTCATGAAAAAAAAAATTAAAAGTTCTTATTGGCTAAGTAGGCCTAAAATGTTCTGAAATTTGATATTTAATGTTTAAGCGAAAAAAAATATATGTGTCTGTCTGTCTGTCAACCTTTTTTTGGTTGAACAAATAGGTTGATGGGTTAGGGTTGAAATGGAGATAATACACTTTTCCTTTACTATTGTTAATTCGTAAACATATGCCCTCAAATTTGACACTCATGTGCAATATTAAAGAGTTTGCAAATGTCAAGGTTTTTAGCTTAATAGCGTGAGGGGTTGAGGGGGTATGTATTTAAATTAAACTGCTCGTCAAACTTAGCGTAACTAACTAACTAACTAACTGACTAACTGACTAACTGACTAACCGACTCACCGACTCACCGACTCACCGACTCACCGACTCACCGACTCACCGACTCACCGACTCAGCGACTCACCGACTCACCGACTCACCGACTCACCGACTCACCGACTCACCGACTCACCGACTCACCGACTCACCGACTCACCGACTCACCGACTCACCGACTCACCGACTCACCGACTCACCGACTCACCGACTCACCGACTCACCGACTCACCGACTCACCGACTCACCGACTCACCGACTCACCGACTCACCGACTCACCGACTCACCGACTCACCGACTGACCGACTGACCGACTGACCGACTGACCGACTGACCGACTGACCGACTGACCGGCTGACCGGCTGACCGGCTGACCGGCTGACCGGCTGACCGGCTGACCGGCTGACCGGCTGACCGGCTGACCGGCTGACCGGCTGACCGGCTGACCGGCTGACCGGCTGACCGGCTGACCGGCTGACCGGCTGACCGGCTGACCGGCTGACCGGCTGACCGGCTGACCGGCTGACCGACTGACCGGCTGACCGGCTGACCGACTGACCGACTGACCGACTCACCGACTAACCGACTAACCGACTAACCGAGTAACGGACTAACCGACCGACTAACCGACCGACTAACCGACCGACTAACCGACCGACTAACCGACCGACTAACCGACCGACTAACCGACCGACTAACCGACCGTCTAACCGACCGACTGACGAACCGACTGACGAACCGAATAACTAACCGACTAAATAACCGACTAATTAACCGACTAACTAACCGACTAACTAACCGACTAACTAACCGACTAACTAACCGACTAACTAACCGACTAACTAACCGACTAACTAATCGACTAACTAACCGACTAACTAACCGACTAACTAACCGACTAACTAACCGACTAACTAACCAACTAACTAACCAACTAACTAACCAACTAACCAACCAACCAACCAACCAACCTACTAACCAACCAACCAACCTACCAACAAACCAATTAACCAACAAACCAACAAACCAATTAACCAACAAACCAATTAACCAACAAACCAACAAATCAACAAACCAACAAACCAGCAAACCAGCAAACCAACAAACCAACAAACCAACAAACCAACAAACCAACAAACCAACAAACCAACAAACCAACAAACCAACAAACCAACAAACCAACAAACCAACAAACCAACAAACCAACAAACCAACAAACCAACAAACCAACAAACCAACAAACCAACAAACCAACAAACCAACAAACCAACAAACCAACAAACCAACAAACCAACAAACCAACAAACCAACAAACCAACAAACCAACAAACCAACAAACCAACAAACCAACAAACCAACAAACCAACAAACCAACAAACCAACAAACCAACAAACCAACAAACCAACAAACCAACAAACCAACAAACCAACAAACCAACAAACCAACAAACCAACAAACCAACAAACCAACAAACCAACAAACCAACAAACCAACAAACCAACAAACCAACAAACCAACAAACCAACAAACCAACAAACCAACAAACCAACAA
The DNA here is from genome assembly GCA_029963805.1 of Aromia moschata. Classification (NCBI taxonomy): domain Eukaryota; kingdom Metazoa; phylum Arthropoda; class Insecta; order Coleoptera; family Cerambycidae; genus Aromia; species Aromia moschata. Next base: position 505,110 of record JAPWTK010000268.1, read on the forward strand.
ACCAACAAACCAACAAACCAACAAACCAACAAACCAACAAACCAACAAACCAACAAACCAACAAACCAACAAACTAACAAACTAACAAACTAACAAACTAACAAACTAACAAACTAACAAACTAACAAACTAACAAACTAACAAACTAACAAACTAACAAACTAACAAACTAACAAACTAACACAACAACAAACACAACAAACAAAACAAAACTAACAAACTAACAAACTAACAAACTAACAAACTAACAAACTAACAAACTAACAAACTAACAAACTAACAAACTAACAAACTAACAAACTGACAAACTAACAAACTAACAAACTAACAAACTAACAAACTAACAAACTAACAAACTAACAAACTAACAAACTAACAAACTAACAAACTAACAAACTAACAAACTAACAAACTAACAAACTAACAAACTAACAAACTAACAAACTAACAAACTAACAAACTAACAAATAAATAAATAGATTATAAATGTCATAAAGTTCATAAAGTCTATATACAATTATAACATTTTATATTTATTCTCGACTAAAAAAGTAGTATTTGGAGCAAATAACTATTTCTGCTTCTAACAATCGCATTATTTTATTCATTTGCGTTAGGAATGTGACTAATTACCATATTAATAATGATCACAAAAGGTGTTTTTAGGCAGTAAATAATCAAATACTACACATAAATAATAAATTAAAGCGGCAACTTGAATATAAAACACATTAAAAGCAATGTAAAAACAAACTGCTAATGGCCCAATCGTTAGTTCGCAATTTTTCTGTACTGGCACTGTCATCTTAAATTCTGACGCCTATACGTATGTACAACATAACAGTGTCTGCGAGAGTAAAAACCTTTAATTTAATAGAGAGAGGGGATTGAAGGGGGTAACTTTGCAAAGTAGGTCAAATCAAAGTTTTTACTATATATTTTAATATGTACACAACGGTCACTGAGGTCAATGGAATTAATTAAGTCGTGATCATTGGAACGATGGGAGTAGAGATAATTGGAATCATGGGATTATTGGGGTCAATGAAGTTAGTTAGAAGTTAGGGATTATAGAATCGAATCGAATAGAGAATAGAATTGGTTAATTGGGATCAATAAGATCATTGGGGCCAATGGGATCATTGGACATTGGGATCTTTGTGGTCTTGGATAATAGAGGTCATTGAATCATGGAGGTAAATTGGATTATTGGGGTCATTGGGGTTTCGCAATCAAAATAGTTATGGGATCATTGTGGTCTTGGGATTATCATCCAATTAATTGAAAGCTTGCGAAAATTGTATTCATAGTTATTTAGTTATTTTTTAAGCTATTTAGTTGCATACATATCCAATGTGTGAATATATATTTTTTAGAGATTTTAAAAATTAGATGTGGAAGTAGTGATTCCATTGGCATCGGTTTTTTTATCTGACAAATATTCGACGTTATACTACGACTATACAACTTTAAATTGTTTTAACCCATTCTAATTAAGTTGATTTATAATAGCGTCATAAAAAGTCAAAAAAAGAAAACATACAAGACAAGATTTTTTGATAGTATAATATATTTTAAAGTATGTACATATATATGTAGTCTGCATTTTAAATTTCTTTTCACTTTTGCGAAAATTCTGTAACACCATTTTGCAATATAACATTTAGATTATGCAAGTGGAATTTAAGCTTTTCAATTCACTAAGACTACAGAAACTTAAAAAACCTCTACCAATGGAATCACTAGTTCCTTATCCACTTTTTCTACATTTAATTTGACTAAATCGCTAAAAATATGAGGTTATATTATTAAAATAATTATATTTGGATATGACTTATGGCCTGCGTACAACAAAGACATAATCAGCCAAATAAAAATATGAATTGATTGATGTTCATATTTGATCTGGCCACTCCTTAAGTTTTTTAGGGGGATTTATTAACAGTAGGATATTTTTTTTATGTTAAAAACATCTACTTACCCCCCTTCAACCTCGTCAACTATTAAGCAAATTTCTTTGATAAAAAATTTGGCAAATATTTGATTTGATTTTTAAACATTTGATATGGAATCTATGGCCTTCATGGCCTGTATAACCCATATGATATTGACCTTTATGGTCAATATGGCATGTGTGACCGATATAACCTTTATGACCTTTAGGCGTACATGATTTGTATGACCAATATGACCTCTATGATCCATCAATGCCATCAATTATCTATCCTATATGGCATCAATGATTTTTTTGACTCCCTCCAAACATTTTCTGAGTGGGTGAAAATTCCTGAAAGAATTTGGTGGGCGGGCGTTGGGTGGGCGGGACCTTCCTTTGCACTTATGTGAATCGACAATCGCGAAATTCGCGAGAGATGCCTGGTACGCGCGGCAAGTGTTGACTGTGACTTGAGCTCATAAAACCTCGACTTGGTTAGCGCCTGCGAGGTAGGCCACCCAAATATGCTTTCGCTCGTAAAATTAATGGAAAAAGGTGCTGTGTGGATGGTCTGCCTCGTAGCTAGCCCAATAGAGGGTTCATGTGCCCAGTCACAGTGAACACTTGTCGCGCGTACCAAGCATCTCTCGCGAATTTGGCGATTGTCGATTCACACAAGTGCAAACGATGGTTCCGCCTATCCAACGAGGCTTCTTTCAGCAATTTTCATCCACTCGAAAAAAATTTTGAAGGAAGTCAAAGAAAGAAGACGCTCAACGACTATACTGTTTACCCTAAGGGTCATAGATGTCATAAACGCCATAAAGGTCTTAGCGATCATATTCAAATTCATAAAAATAAATATAACCTGATGTTTTTAGCGGTTTAATCTAATTAAATGCGGAAAATTGAATGTGGAAATAGTGATTCCATTGGCAGGTTTTTTTTGTAACTTTAAGCATATATTTGAAGTTTAACTGAGCAAATACTACACAAAGCAAATACTAAACAAACTTCACTACACGTAACATATACATCTCTACACCAGTTGGAACTTGGAAGTGGTGTATCTTCTTTATTAAATAAAAAAGATGAATTTCCGATGTTTTCGGTAACTGCTGAGTTTATAATCGGAGCTCAGATGATATTAGCTGCCAACTTGTTGGTCGTAATAAAATATGCTATTGAACGTTCCGTTTTAGATTTTTTTTAATATGTTTAAAATTATTTCTCCAGATGGAGAAATATCACTTGCAAAACATGGAGGTGGGCTATCCTAAACTGTTGCTGAAAGCTCGATAAGATGTAACTGTCGATAAACAAGCTTGTAACCTTCTAAGTGAGGTTGAAGTTTCTGGTAAATTATTCAGTTAACACCAGAAAACATTGTAACAAGTGGTGCAAAAATTTGATGTTTTAGTTAACACCAGTTAGATAACACCAGAAAACATTGTAACAAGTGGTGCAAAAATTTGATAAGGATAGTAATTTTGTAAATAAAAAAATGGTTCTGTTTGTAGAATATGTTTATTTAGACGTTTAATATTAAGTAGAGAAGATAATATCGGTCAAGTGGCCGCCGCTAGAGTTGATGTACATTCGGGTTGGTTTCACAGCATCTTTCATGACTTTTTTGAACATTTTTGAGCAGCAGTTTTAAGCATTTCTCAAAACTGCTGGTGATATATTCTCCACTTCTTCTCGGATGTTTTCATTTTGGGAGTCTTGGTCTGTGATTTATTCATAAAAACTCATGACTTCATCGGCGTAGCTAGCCTCAGTTTTCAGGGGGGGGGGGGGGGCATGGCCCCAGTACGTTAGAAAAAAAAACAACTTTAATAGGCAAGGATTGCACCAGGGCCGTTGCTAGGTCGCTACTGCTGTCAGGGCCTTACTTTTTTATAGCCAGGGCATGTCTTAAATATTTGGGACCGGGACAAGGGAGCACCCGGAAAAAAATAAAGGTGCACCGGTAGGCGCCAAAAAATTTTTTTCAAAATTTCAAGGTCACACGTTTTCCTGGAATCCGCCCCCACCTAGCTACGGCCCTGGATTGCACGCTCTTCTACATACTTATATAAAATAAGATTATTCTATGAAAAATATAAGTAATTTCAGATACCTATTACGTTTTTTTATACGCAGTTTTTTTTATTAGAAAGTTTTTATTAGAATCTTAGAATCTTTCAGGGGGCGCCAGAGGTACATCAGAGGGGCAGGCTCCCCCTGCCCCTCCCCCCCCCCCCTAGCTACGCCGATGCATGACTTCAAATAACACCAAAGAAAGAAGTCAGAATATTCCTTGTCGCTCGTGCTGTTTGCTCCTGTTTACTTCACAAATGTTAAATTCATGATGACATAAGAAACCATTTGCAAAAATGAAATCTTCCACTAGGGTGATTATTTTTACGCCCTGTTAGTTGGGGAAGACAAATAAGTAATTGCAATTCCATAAAATTAAGTGCATGCTAAAGGATTGCATATTTACAATAACATAACTTGTAACATAAAATAAATATTCATTTGGTAATAATAGAAGATATTTTTGTCCCTTCATGCATTTTACAAATAAAGTTTCTAAAAAATCTGCCATCTCTTTTGTTTTTGGAGACGGACATATTGATACCTCATTTCTAACAGGGCGTACCATAATACGTTTTAATGAAATTTGGTTTACGGTGAAAACTAATTCAATGGGTCCACACGCACTAAGTTTTTATATATTTATTTAACACTCAACTGTAAAACGTTAAATTGCACGCAAGTTCCTCAGAATGAAAAAATATGAGTTTCGATATCATTTCTTCAAGTAATATGTTTATTATTCTATGCTATTGCTTGCAACTTTCTTATGCTGTATGTTTGATTAGCAAGGTTTTTAATATTTAATAAAGTCTAATTAATGATATGTAGCTATTTCCGGTAGTCCCGAGGCGATCAGCTAAAACAGGAATTAATAGCTAAACGGAGACGAAGTTCGTTTAATTGTTCTGGTTTCTTTACTTAACGCCTGGGGAAAATGTGGGGAGAAGTTTTTGCTTCCCGTCTACAACCTGATAAATTCCCCACTAGAAGCGAAGTTTGCTCTTCGAAGTACGTAAAAAAGATAGCGTTAATAATTAGTGAAGTAAAACCTATTTTCTTTCAAAACCTCCTCGAAAGTGGCAAGAAACTGTACTGTGTTTTGTTTTCCGCTTAGAAGTCAGGGCCATTAAACATTAAAATAGTTTAAAAGTAGTGTTGTTGAAAATTACTCTGTTCTACATTGTAAATCATAGACGTGCACAGGATTTGCACAACAGTTTTCTGTAATATTAAATTGGTCCTCACTTTTTGAATTATTATGAAAAAAATGTGATTATTATTATGTCTTAATGGTATTTTGGCAACGATGACAGACAATTTTATTGTACTGAATAATGGAGTTAGAATTATTAAATAAACTTTCCCACGTTTTATCATATCAAATGTGAGACGTTGTTAGTCTGCACAAAGTATTTTGTATATCAAGATACATAAGAAATATATACAGTAGGCTTGCGATGTAATGTAGCAACATTATTTGTTTAGATCGTAAATGTTTTAGTGCACATTTTAAGCGCTGAGATACTTATTCTATGAAAGTGTGATATTTATTAAGACGTAATGTTGGCAATTTTTACGTGACGGTTTTGTTCCACTTTTGGAAAAACTTTTTTCTATATAACGAAAATGCTGATACACTTGACCCACTAATTTTTCTAGTGGGGCAGAGTTTCTTCTCCTTTTGGAGTTTCTGTACAGACATTTATTGACAATAAAATACATTCTCTGAAAGATCGATGAGGATGACAAATTGATTGTCTAACTCGTTCACTGATCTAACTCCGCTAGATTTATTTTTGCACCGTTATTTGAAAACGACTCGACGGTTGATTTTCAAAAACCAAATAATTTAAATTATTTCCTCAAATCTTTTAATTTCATTTAATTTAATTAAATGGAAAATTCAGCCCGGAAATGATTGAACCGGACCGAATTTGTAAGCGGACACATTTTGAATAATGCCGATACGTGTTATTCCTTTATTTTAGATCATCAAATTATTTTTGTTAAAAATAAAAACCATTTGCTTTAACGTTAATAACAGATAGCCTGTTCTAGCAAACGGGAAGAAATGGACCCACTGTGAGGTTTAGTTGTATCTACGGAAAATAGTAGTGAATTATTTTTGTTAGTATAAGAGGTCACAGTTAAATCGTTAACGCCCAAGAGGACGCAATACTTAGCTCTTTTTCGAGCTCTGTATTCAATATTAAAAAGGATGAATATTCCCACCAAATCTATGCACATCAGTATTTTTGGGTGTGCTCAATTTTCAGTTTCCGATCCTCAGAAAAAAATATGGCGGCTTTAAAATTGAAATGTACAGAAAATTCGAGGGCTTTTTTTATAATTTTTTTCCAGCCAAGAATTCCCTATTACTTATTAGATAGTTGAATTATTAGATAGTTGAAGTAAAATATTATTTTTTTTTCCGTACTTATAGTCAACCTAATCTCTCCAAAATAATAATATGGAATGTTGTAAAATATTGATTTTTCTTCTGGCCGGATAAAATATAGAACTATATTCCATCTAATACGGATTTTTTTGTTAAAATGAATATACCGGAATGTGTTTTATTACATATACACAATAACGATGAATATGGCGGTCAGGTAACTGAAAAAATTACTTTTTTCATAAAAATAAGCAGAACATTTCTGAAATTCTTGATTCCTGATGCTTTCCCATGTCTCGATTACATGTGGATTCAAACTCGGTATCGAGTGAAATTCAAGATGGCGGATTCAATATGGCGGGTACGATATCAAAAATATCAAAATTAGTTGATGCAAAAAATACTGTCGTATTCTACACAAATTTGCGAATGAAAATATTTTCAGTAATTTTTATGCTGGGTAAGTTATTTTTGAGGGAAAAATTCAGAAAACCTCAAAATAACTGGAGAATCTGATTTGCCTATAATTTTATTGCAATATCTCCGGTGAATTATAATACTTACTACTAATATAATTACTTCATGTTCATGTTCATCATTCATGAAAACAAATACTGTATCCAGTTTTCAAGATTTATTGGAGTGGATGCAATCTCCAAATTATCACGATCTGTGAATATCAAAAGTACAGTTTTGTTCCACAATTATTTGAAAATAAGAGTGATCTCCCTGATCGTGAGTAAATAGGTCCGTATAATTTCAGACTAGAGTTTGTAAACATTCCAACTTAGGTTCAGGTTCACGTTCACAAATTAAAACTAAGACAAAATTGCTATCTCGAGAAAATTTATTTCTATTAAGTATATAAGATAAATAATTTCTATAATCTACAGGAGCATTGCAAGAAAATCAAAGAAAAATTAGACTCTCTAGAATCAAAGTAAATTAGAATTTTGAGATATTCTTTTTTTATCATATATATATTTTTTCCTCAAAAACAACTCACTCAGAATAAAAAATTGCTGAGAATACTTTCATTCAGAAATATATGCAGAATACGACAGTATCTTTTGCATCAACTAATTTTGATATTTTCGATATCGGACTTAATCGGCCATCCATAATCGGCCATCTTGAGTTAAAATCACTCGTTACCGAGTTTGATTCCACAGGTGATCGAGACATGGGAAAACAGCAGGAATCAAGAATTTCATAGACGCTCTTGCTTATTTTCACGAAAAAAGTCATATTTTTTTCAGTTACCTGACCGCCATATTGGATTCATCGTTATTGTGAATATTGAAATCGATAAAACACGTTCAGGTATATTCATTTCAGCAAAAAATTCCGTATCGGATGGAATATAGTTTGATATTATTTGATCCGTCCCAAAAAAAATCCAAGAAAAATCCATATTTCACAAAATTTCACTTTATTTCGTTATTTTAGAGAGGTTATGTTGACTCGAGGTACGGAAAAAATTTCTTATCTTACTTCAACTCTCTATATCACCTCTGATCACTATCACAATGGGAATCTAATTCTAAAGCTCTATCGTCTGAAAAAAGAAGAAACCAAATTCTTGAATTTTCGGTAGGTACTTTTCAATATTAAAGCCGCCATATTTTGTAAAAATCGGAAACCAAAATTTGACTCCGGAAAACGCAAGAGCATACTCAAAAATACTGAGATATATGGGTTTGGTGGGAATATTCTTCCTTTTAGCTATTGAAAACAGAGCTCGAAAAAGAGCTAAACAATGCGTTCTCTTGGGCGGTAACAGGTTAAAGCAACAGGAAAAATTTGCATAAACTATAGTGCCTTTTATGAAAATAAAATTGACGTACTTCTGCATTGCTGAACTATTCAGAAATTGAATAGATGTTTTTCCAAAACCATGCCTTTTGTATTATTATGATTTTGCAGGTCTTTGGTGAAATAAAAAAAAGCATATCGTGTTTATTTGACGAGTAGTTTAAAAAAGAAAAGATAATGGTGAACGGGAACAATTGGTTATACATTACGAAAATTATTTAATGCAATCGTTATTGTGTAATATACAGTGAATTGGTTCAGGTCACTGCGGAATTTTGGTTTAATCCGCGAAAAGCTTTAACTCGCATAAAGTTTCGAAATTTCAAAAAATCGCCCTTGGACAATCTAGTATAGACATCCAAAAAAAAAAACGTCATCAAAGTTGGCCGAGAAAAAAGACGTATTTCTATACTTAATCGAATTTATAACCGTATTTACTTAGCAAAACTGTCACATCATATGACAGCCATTGTTTATTTTATAAATTGTGACAGTTACTTGTCAAAAGTTTGACATAACCGAAAAGCTTAGACATGACCGCTATTTCCATCTCTCTCGTTCATAGCCAGAGTTGATGACGTTTTTTTTTTGGATGTCTATATAATGCGAATTCTGCCACTCTGTCGTAATGAAATATTGGTTATGAATACTTCTATTCTTTATTAACTGGAATTATTTCGATATGCCCTTTAAATGAATATAAAACAACTATGTATGAGTCTATGATGTTTAACAAAGAATAATGCATTTGAGGCAGAGCAACATTGCAAAGAAACAGTTGTTTCGAATTACAAAGACTTGTTTTGGACATTGGTCTTAATACTTACATAACTTAAGCTAACTAATATACACGAAGGACGGTTACCTAAGTAGAGTCTTATTTTGAAATACAATAATTAGTATCGTATACTGGAATAGGATTCTAACTGACTAATTAAAGAACATGTAACAAAATTGTAAAAACTGTTATTTTAATTCGTAATCAACTTCTCATAATTATGACAGTCGCCAATCCACAGTGTATTTGCCCAATGGATTTCGAAATTGAGAAATTGTTAGTTTATGAAATGTGAGTAGATTATCATGTTGGGTTTATGCCACTGTGATATGTATGTATGTATCTACACAGAATTTTTGACTTTTTTTTGTAGCAGGAGTTTAACACCTGATCATCACGGCGCTCATCATAGATGGCGCTCTGTATTGTACTCTTTACGGATTATGATTAATTGATCGTATTTTTTGTACTGTACTTTGGCTTTTTTAATAATAAAAAAACATATTCTCTGCACTTTTCTAAACAAAAAAGGTGCACCTGTCAAAATCCGCGAATGTTAGTCGTTTTTGAGATATTTGAATTTTTATCATTCGATGCAGCCTAATTTTTCATGTGATTTATTAATAAACTTTTAAATTTTGACATTTGATAAATCATTGTAAAGTGTGTTTTTTTACCGTGCCGCCGGATGTTTCGTTTAAATTTAAGAACGGCTTAGTTCCAGCTTAATGATGTAAGATGTATGCGTCACGTGTTGAAATATGATACGGACTTAAAAATAGTACTGGGAATGCCTGTAATGAAATATAAAAGCATCTTTAAATACCATTTCATGTTTAGTTATTCGTCGGTGTGAATTATTTATTGAACAAAATGATTAATATTTTGAATACTTTTTTTAATTTGTTTTTTGTTACTGATAGCTTTTTGTTTTATTGATACTATTATATTTATTTATTCTGTATTCAGTACTTTTGTATTTGCTAAATTATTATAAAAATAAACTCTTACAACAGTTAAGCAGATGTTAGCATCTGCTTAACTTTAGAGTTCAAAAAAAGTAAATATAATAAATCATTTGAAACATTATGTAGGTTGCATCGAACGATAAATATCCAAATATCTCAAAAACGTACAACTTTAGCGGATTTGGACAAATATACCTTTTTTATGTAGAAAAATGCAGATTGTTTATTAAAAAGAAACGAAAAAGGAAAGAAGATTGTTTATTAAAAAAAGCCATAAAGTATATTAAGAAAAATGTTATCATCAGTTTAATTCGCACAGAGTACAATACAGAACGCTATCTAGCGACGATCGGTATCCATAATTAGTTTTCTTTTATAAAAAAAAAACCTAAATATTTAGTACTAATTAGTACTAAATAGTACTAATTTAATACAATACAATAGACCTCCATTTATATGAACTTTTATATTCATTTTAAGTTTTATCAGCTGTTAAAATCTTTATACACTCGAACCCCTCTTAAGTCGCCAAATCCGTGCATCATTACCTCGCTTAAGTCGCGAAATTTTGCCCCTCTTAAGTCGCGATCATAACCTCAACTTTTTTGTGTTTTAACTGCAAAAAGAAATATTTAGAGATACCACAGCACTTGTTATAACGAAAAATGAGCCAACTGAACGAAAAATCAATGTAAGTATACCCAGTCGTGCGTGACAAAGTTCAAATTTCCACTTGAATGAATATGTTAAAGATTAAATATTTTTAAAAGACACCTAACCTATTTTAAATCAATAAATGTATTACACAATCATTTTTTTTCAATAAAAATTGTACATATTCATGCGAAAATCCAATTTCCAAACGTAGTTCTAAAATTTTTACAGGCGGCGACTTAACCGGGACGGTTTCGCAACCTAATAGGGGGAAACGTGGTGAAATAACAGAGGATGTGAATTAAGCGAAGGTGAAATAAGAGGGGTTCGAGTGTACAAAAAACTGAAACACCTTGTATACTATAATAATGAAAATGGCGTAGGTTTATTGGTATAAATACATACATATCTGTGTAAAACAATATGTATGAATATAATAATTGTATAAACAATTTTTATCATGGTATTATGACGATCCGACCGTGGCAACCTATGTACGTCCGCCTCGGTAAATAATAAACACCTGTGTATGACATACGGGAGACATTCCATAATATATGAATTTCGATTATATGGGAATGGTCGGGAAAACGGCTAGCAGCTGCTGGCGCTTACGCGAGCCTTCTAAAGGGGTATTATAATATAGGGCCGATATGGTGAATTAGTTAGTCTTTCTTGGATATCACACATCGCGGTCTTCGTAAAATAGTAGAATATAAATTGTATAAAAATAAATTAGTGTTTATAATATAGTGTTTAAGCCGTTTTCTATTTGTTTAGGTGTTTCTCGGTGAGTGGTTGATTAAATGTTTTGGGAAAACTATAAATGATAAGGAGCTGAAAATTTGATTTGGGGGATTCAAGGATGCTAATACATATTTAAAACAACGGCGACTTTCTTGCACTTCCAGATATACCGGAAGTTAATACAACTTCGTTATATTAAGTGGCATGGTATATTTTCTATGCCATATTTGGTTTCTACTCATTAATTTAATGGCACTTTAATAACCATTGTTTATTTCTAAAATGAACGGTTTTCGAGATATTTCAATTTTGAGATAAAAATATAAAATCGTAAACCTGTAGATAAAAACTAATAAATATGGCAATGGTAAAATTTTATGGGTAATTCTTTTACCATGCAATGCAATGTTGGGTTTACAGTCGACAATTCTAGATATACGGGAAAATCTACAGGGTGCTCAAAATGGAGGGTCAAACTTCATCCTTTATTATCGCTTATTTTAAATATCCCTTAATTTAAAAAAAACGTACGATATTTAATCGTTCTTTCGTTTCCTTTATTTATCCCCTTTCAATACATACTAGCTTTTCCTATACCCAAAATATACCGTTTTCAAGTTATTTCATGTTATTTAACAAAGTAGTTAGAAGATTAAATTTTAACAAATTTATTTTGATTTTAATTAATTTATTTTTAAGTTGATAAAACTGTATACTGTTGGAGTATCTCATGGTATTTATCAAAATACACACTGTGCCATGGACAACAAATATATTACAACACAATTAGATTTTTTCTACAAATATGTTGCTATCAATTAAATTCAACCGTACAGCAAAAATGGATAGAAAGAGGTTGAAAAAAGGAAGTCAATGGTATTATAAAATACAGCAAGTTCTATTAAAAATTATTGATTTAACAGGGATAAAATTCTGGAGATAAAATCTAGAACGTTTTCCATGAAACACCGAACTACAATACTTTTCTCGACGAGCGCTTCGCCAACTACTGACGCCAACTTGGTTGGCGAAACGCTCGTCGAGTAAAGTATAGTATAGGCATCTTCATCAGAAGATTAAAACTCAGTTTTAATCTTCTGCTGAAGATGCCAACTTAGTTGGCGAAACGCTCGTCGAGAAAAGTATAGTAGTTCGATGTTTCATCTATAATCACTTTGACAAATAATTTGAAATATCTCGAAAACTGTGCATTTTAAGTATAGGGACTATTAGGCTAGCTTGAAAAAAGAATAAAAAAAGGAAGCGGAAGGAATTATAAAATATAGTACGTCGTATTTAAAATAAGCGATTGAAAGGACAAATGTGTTCAAGTATGATCTTGTATTTTGAGCACCCTGTACATTTCTTGTATATCTAGTATGTTTGACAGTATGTTCAATTTCTCATACTTACATGTTAAAAAAATTAACTACAGAAATTCACCACAGCGAAAGTTAATCTTTTTCTACGGGTTTACAATCTCATTTTTTGCGTGAGCGTGAAATTTTACATGGAAAAACAAATTCATCATGAGGTAAAGGATCACGCAGGGTGATCATATTTAAATTGTTAATCTCTTGACGGTAACTACACCTATCACAAAAGTATATATTGTAGATACCAATGTAAATTAAAACACCGAGAAGAAACCAATTTAAGAATAAATATAATCCGGAAACAAATCTAAAATCGAATATCGTGCACATTACATTTTATGAAATAACCTGTTAGTTAAATTTATTTTAATAACTTCCACATCCACATATAGTGGAGTGGAAATATAGTATGGTTATAAACATTTGTAGGCCTAAATAAGCGAAAACAAATTTCTGTCTGTCCATCCGTTAGTTTGTCTGTCAGGTTGACAGACTGTCCGTCAACCTTTTTTGTGTACACGATAACTGAAGAACACTTTGAGATAACAAGTTGAAATTTGGAACATTTAATCGGTTAAATCGGTTTTTCGTTGGCTATAGATAATTCGTAAATGACATAATATTTGTAACGTGTTATTTTATTAATTTTTGGGATAGAAAAATTCAAATTTTACGTTATCAAGTGTATAGGTACTCTTATTTTTACTTTTGTATCCATTTTCAATACAGGTCACATAATATAACACGGAAGATAGCGACAGAAAATTGCACACCATCTGACCAAAGCTAAAAATGCATTTTTTAAGATAATATGTACCCCATACATGAATAAATAAACTGTTAGTCTTCCAAACTAACTCAAATGCTGAGCCAAGGTAAGGCCCCAAAAGTTGCAAAATAGAATTAAAAATGTATCATTTGACCAAATATAAAACCTACTTTAAATGTTGAATGAAAGTATGAAAAATTATTAAAATATTTGTTTTCCATGAAAAAAATATTGCAAAATGCGTTTTCCTGTAAATAAACATTTCAGCCAAAATAATATTAAAAATGTATCAATTGACTTAAGATGTGCCTTTGCAATTACATGGCTCATTTGACGGATAAATAGAAAATATTCGCCTTCTATTTAATTGATGTTGTTGTGTTTTTTTTTTTCTTTTACTGAAATATTCATACGGTTCGTACCTACTGTTGTATATTAGGTAGTATAATAATGAGTATATTATAACATTTGTTTTTAATTAACACTCATTTTGAAAAAAAATCCTGCCTAATATTTTGCTTGCATGAAATCAATTGTTTTAGAATTTAAATTTTTGAGAAATTGATTTAAAATTCTAAATTATCAATAAATAATCATGTCAATTACATTATCAATTTTTGAAAAAAAAATCGCCGAAATCATTTCATAACAGCGCGGATCAGTCGCTTCACGGCTACTCTCATACCTGATCATCATCACGTATGATCATCATACTTGACGTTAGTTTCATGATCCATAAATCAGACGAGTATTGAGATGGACGCGACAATGTTGTTACATTGTCGCGTCCATCTCAATACTCGTCTGATTTATGGATCATGAAACTAACGTCAAGTGATATAAACATTCTTATTGGAGGACGACTTTTGAAAGACGATTATTTTCTGCATATCCGTCAAATGATCTATCTGGTTGCAAAGGCACAACCTTGGTCAGTTGATACATGTTTACTGTTTTTTTTTGCAATATTTATACATGAAAGAGAATTATAATAATTTTCCATACTTTCCAGTTTTGTATAATTTTCCATACTTTCATTCAACATTTAAAATAGGTTTTATGCTTGGTCAAATTAAACATTTTTAATTATATTTTGCAACTTTTGGGGCTTTACTGTTGGGCTCAGCTACGGAGTTAGTTTGGAAGATTTATGAAGAAAGAACAAAATAATAAAGGTCACATGGGTCATAAAGGTCGTATGGTCCAAATCATAAGGGTCAAAATACAAATTATTAAGATTACACATAGGTCATTAGGTCACAAAGATAGTACAGTTTATATGGGTCATATAAGTCATGCATGTCACATAGGCTATAAAGGTCATAAGGGTCATAATTAATGTTATACAGTTCTTAAAGGTTTCTTCAAATTTGGAACTAATTTAAGGTGGTCGCATAAGATAAGATAATCATTATATACCAATTATATTCATAGCAGATTAAATTTGAAATTACACTCTTCTTTCCCAAATCATTATTTAAATCCCTTAAGGTTTCGTACTTAAGCTTTTGTGGTGTCAGCAGACATCATGAAAATGTATAGACAGATTGACATGCATTCAGATCATAGACCACTCCAAACGCATAATTTATAGAACGGATCCATCACAACCATTTTATATCTATCAGTTAAATACCGTAACATACGGAATTAATTTAGCCCCATATTTAGCATTTAATGTTTAAAATGTCTAGCCCTGCAATTTCGGGTTGAGTTTCCAAGAGCTTCTAATATTATTCTAAATGATTTCTATGTAGATGACCTTCTGACAGGGTCCGATGATGTCACAGAACTTTCCGATTTATGCAGAACCATTTGTTTTATACTAAGCTGAGGTCAATTTACTTTACGAAAATTGACTTCGAATAGTACAGAGGTACTTTCGGATATGGATACCTCTGATTCCTTGGGTATCCTTACAATAGGAGAGCAAGAATCGTCAAAAACTCTAGGTATGAAATGGATTAGTCATTTAGATATTTTAAAATATGACATTTCATAGTCGGCACAATTGAATTCAGGAATTGTCTTTTCTAAGCGTCAAATTCTATCGGACATTTCGCAGATTTATGATTCTTTAAGACTTGTCAGTCCATGTGTAATCATAGCCAAAATTATTATACAACATTTGTGGAGTTTCAAACTAGGTTGGGATGAACCTGTCCCAAGTAAATTTCAAACTAAGTGGTGTGAGTTCAGAGATCGATTATCACAACTCAATTCGCTATCTATTCCTAGAAATGCTGTAGGTAAAGGATATACTTTAGTGTATACTTTTCACTGTTTTAGGGATGCGAGTAAAGACACATACTCGTCATGCATTTATTTACAAAGTCAAGGTGTTGATGGCAATTTCAATTTCAAATTACTATGTTCAAGAATCAAAGTAGCACCAATTAAATATATTTCAATTCCACGTCTGGAACTATGCGCGGCACTTTTAACTGCTCAGCTAGCCGAACAAGTTAAAACCTCTTTATCAAAAAATGTACCATATATCTTTTGGTCAGACTCACAAGTGGTACTATATTGGATTTATACCTACTGAACCACATGCTCTTGAAACATTTGTGGCAAATAGAGTGTCAAAAATTCAAAATTTAACTAAAGACGATATGTGGTTATATGTAAACACTAATCAAAACCCTGCAGATGTGGAATCCAGAGGGATGTTTCCTAAAAATCTATTAGAATGTGTTATATGGTGGAATGGTCCTGAATATTTACATAAAACAGAGAAAGACTGGCCTTCTGCATCATTTCAGTTAGTAGATCATGGCATACCAGAACTTAAAAAGAAACAAGGAAATGTTTTCCTGTCATGTGAAAACTCCTTAGATATTTTCAACAAATACTCCGATTTAAATAAATTGAAGAAAGTTTTCATTTACTGCCTTAGGTTTATTCACAATCTCAAATCTAGTGCGAACGAAAGACATCTTGATCCATTAACTCCACGTGAGATATAATTAGCTTATATACAGTTAATTAAAATTGCTCAACAACAGAGTTTTCCCGAAGAAATATCATTATTATCAAGGGGGACACATCTAACTAAAAAACACAATTTGTCGTCATTATCGCCATATTTATACTGATGGTCTGTTAAAGGTTGGTGGTAGACTTAAATTTTCGTCTCTGGATAGCAATGTAAAGCATCCAGTACTTTTATCTAGTAAACATGCATTGACAAAATTAATTTTCAAACATAAACATATGTATTTGCTCCATCCAGGTCCACAATTGTTATTGGCTTCAGTGCGACAAAGATATTGGCCAATAGGTGGTAAAGTACTAGCAAAAAATATTGTCAGAAATTGCCTAATTTGTTTTAAGTTTAAACCTATACCTGCTGTAGTCCCAATGGGATCATTACCTGATAACAGATTGATTCCATTTTTTTCCATTTCAAAATGTCGGTGTCGATTACGCCGGACCTTAGTATCTAAAAGACAGAAAAGGTCGAGGATCTAAAATCTCCAAATGTTGGATTTGTGTTTTTGTGTGCTTTGTATCGAAAACCGTTCACTTAGAGTTAATAATAGATATGACATCTGAATGTCTTTTTATAATGTTTAAAACGTTTTATTTTAAGGCGAGGTTTACCCGCCCATGTATATTCCGATAATGGTTTAACCTTTAAAGATGTTTTAAAGAATGGTTTAACCTTTAAAGTTGAGTTACAGTCCTTTGGATAATTTATTCACAAAAATCAAGATAAAATTCAAAATTATGCAAACGATCTTAACATATCTTGGCATTTCACACCTCCTTATAGGCATAATTTTGGCGGTCTTTCGGGAGGCTGCTGTTAAAAGCATGAAACATCACCTTAAAAGAACTTTACTTGATACAATTCTCACTTACGAAGAATTTAGTACGCTATTATGTCAGATTGAGGACATATTAAACTCCCGACCATTGTTTGCTTTATCAAATGATCCTAACGACCTAGAACCTACTACTACTTCTCATTTTTGATTGGTCGTCCTATTACTTCACTACCTAGCCCAGACTTACAAGATGTACCAGATAATTGACTGTCCAGGTTCCAACATGTGCAAAAGCTGCAACACCAATTTTGGCAAAGATTCTCCAAGGAATATGTCAGCCAGCTTCACCAATTATATAAATGGAAAACTCCAGCATCTTCACAACTAAGTCCAGGACCACTTGTTCTCATCAAAAATGACAATCTTCCCCCAAACAAGTGGTTGTTAGGACGTATTCAGGATCTATTCTTACTAGACATATTCACCCTCCCCCCTCGAAGGTGAAGTGTATCATTAAGTTTGTGCGTGTGTAACATTAATGTCTCGCTTAGTGCAATTATCAGTAGTTAAGTTGAATTATTATTTCAACAGTGGGGCTATGTTAGAAGTAATGTATCTATTTTTTGGTGGCAACACTGCGCCGCCATAACCACAGACTCGAGTGAAAAAGAGACAAGTTTCAGTTGATGTTCAAGTTCAAATGAGCGCACCTATTTTGCCGTTTGTGTATTGTCAACAATTACTATTGAAATACAGTCCACTAAATTACAATTACATTTATTTTCAAACGAACCAGTCTATTACATTTATATCAAACAATGAATATAGAGAGTTACGGGTTTCGGAGTACTGTTTGATATGAATTTGGCCTTTAATGATCATGTAGAAGCAATGACCAAAAAATCATTTATTTTATTATTTCAAATTGATTATTTCAATTAATATAAAAAATCATTTTTATATTATTTACTAATTTTTTTTAGGATTTTTAATTAGGAACTCTCGTGAGTTTAGATCAAAAAGGACGATAATTACATTGTATACATCTTTCGTCAGAACAAAATTAGAGTATTGTTCCATAGTATGGTCTTCATTTTATTTCAAATACACTACTCACAAAAATGAAGGGAACAAAAAGTAACCTAAATTTTTCCTCGATTTTTGGCGGGCTGTATCTAAGTGAAAAATCGCCGTATCGGTCGTATCGCGAATTTAAAGAAAGCATTTTGTAGCTCCAAGACTCTAGTTCTCGGATCTGTAGGCCATGTAGGCCATTAATCCATCAAATTTTTTAGAAGCCACGGTTTTAACGCAATCCCAAGAAATAACGCGAAAAAAAAATGTTTCCAAATTTTTAGCCTCTTTTTCTCGCTCCACGGGCTCGGAAAAATGTTTTTGGTTAAACGACTGTATGAACAAGATAGCCTGTTTATTCAGCTTAAAATTCCTTTTTTTAATTGTTTGATACGCCCATTTGTCGCAGAGATATCCGAAATTGAACAAAAAAAAGACCCTTTTGTCTTCAACCATCGATATGTCAGCAACCAATGATCGTACAGGAAATTGAAGGGCAGTTTCGGAAACTGAAATAAATGTGTAGTTTTCCTGTAAAATTCCAAGAAATGACTTACATGAGAAAAAAATTACTCCGTGGAATTATCGAATCGCCTAGTGCGACACCACTGGCAAAGCACTGGCCCCGCTCAGCGCGAAAAACACAAAATAGAAAATGTCACTGCTTCGGGGCCTAACACCGGCCGGGAATGGCGCAACGGATGCCCAGCTACCCTTTCCGCTATTCTGACTAAATAAAAAATACACATGTATTGCACATTAAACATAAATTGACATAAATTGTAAATATTGTACATAAATAAAGCTCGTTTTAAAGATAATGGAATAAATTTGCTATAAAATCCATTTATTTAGTATTTAGTCATTTACAAAAAAAAAAATTCCACCCTTAATATCGACTTGAGAAAAGTGACTTTTGCCCTTGCTTTGACATATGAATACGGTAATCATTTAACAATCAACGTTCCGTGTTTGAAAACAAGACATGCCAATAATTTAACTTTCACATATACGACATCTAGAAAAAATTATCAGATAAGATCTCATATTCTTAGAATGATGCGAAGTTATAATACAGTTCAACAGTCTTGTGATATTTCTGGTGATAAAATAATAAATTTTACGAGAAGCCTTAAGAACGAATTATCCAACACTAACACAAATATTGTCAGGTTTCTATCTTAACTAAGTTACCCTGAATACATTGTTACTCATTTCTGTGGAATTATATATTTATGTGAATATACATACATAAGTATGTGTAGGTGAAAGAATTATGCGAATGCAGGAATTGTAAATGTATGGTGCATGTAAATAGTTTTAAGTTTATAATAAGGTTACCATAAGTTTGCTATAAATACAATCTATAAATGAATTTAAATGCCTGTGTTGATTGATTATTATTAAATAAATAAATAAAACAAAACTGGACGTTTTCCACGAAACACAGAACTACT
The DNA here is from genome assembly GCA_029963805.1 of Aromia moschata. Lineage (NCBI taxonomy): Eukaryota > Metazoa > Arthropoda > Insecta > Coleoptera > Cerambycidae > Aromia > Aromia moschata. Next base: position 524,940 of record JAPWTK010000268.1, read on the forward strand.
ATACTTTTCTCGACGCGCGTTTCGCCAACTAAGTTGGCATCTTCAGGAGAAGATTAAAACTGATTTTAGAAGATTAAAACAGTTTTAATTTTCTCCTGAAGATGCCAACTTACAATTAGTTGGCGAAAAGCACGTCGAGAAAAGTATAATAGTTCGATGTTTTGTGGGAAACGTGTTTTGTTTCTACGCCGAAGGTTCCAGTACCCACTCCACTCCGGGATTAAATAAATAAATAAATAAATAATTGATGAATACTCGCCTGGTTAACTCCTGTCAACTTAATGTTCCCAATAAGCTTAGTGCGTCTCTTTCTTTTAGAAAACCGTCCAGCACGCAAGGACTATAATAAACTGTCAAGTGTGGAGCCAGGCGGTCAGGAACAACAGACGGCCAGGAACAAGAGAAGCAGTGATGAGGAACACCTTGACAACGAGCCCACCTGTAATGCCAATAAATGCGGAGGGAACACTACTCACGACTCCGATACGGATTCCAGTTTTACCGACTTAGAAATGGACGACAGGGATGACTTTTCTGATGATTCAGATTATGGTATGTACGAATAATAATTTTAATTAATCCATATTTTTTTCAAAGCCATTCTACTCTACTCATTTTGATAGAGTAACCTGTATAATACAACCCAGTATTAGGGTAGGGTAGTATAGATATCTTAATATGGTAGTACAGATTATATTTGATAGATAGTAGGTATAGTATAGATTATCTTAATATGTGACAATGAACAAGGTTAGGCGAAAATATAGAGCCATCGCTATTCTTTTGTTAAATGAAGCTGTGGAAGATTTTTTGGAGAAGTAAATTGCTAGACAAAAAATATGCATGGGAGTGGATTAAAAGACGAGATGAATACCCCAGTTCATTTCGTCTTGAATCCACTGATTTTTTAATGGTGTAATGGTTTGTATTTAGAACGAGAAATGTAGATTTTGTCCTTTTTCACAACCGGTCGATGCCCGATATAATACGAGTTTTCACTAAAAATGGCCGACAAGCTCAACATAATCATGCGTTTTGCATCCAAATACTCTCATAAACTGTGTGACTGTGCTCACGTTTACATTGATATTGTTAAGTGTTTCGCCTTCAATAATTCCACCAATCCTCAAGATAGGGTAGAATACCCAATTGTTGGCACTTTAAGCCTAAAGTTTCACTTTTTTTATAATAGTATGACTTTTTTTATTAAATATGATAAAGTATCAATTTTAGTAGGTCAAAATGTGTTTGATAAAAAATAATTATCGTTTTTTATGCCTACAAATAGTCAAAAATTAGTAAAAACCCATACATTTTAATTTTTTTCATAAAACCCAGTTGTTGGCACCCAAATACTAATTATTGGCAGGGGAATATATGCTAGTAATTGGCGCCTCATTTATTGTTGGCAGCCTAATTGTTGATATGGGAGACATTCTTAAATGTCTCCAAATTAAGCCCTTAAGGTTGATAATAAAATATACAAAAAGTAGGTACCTACTTTTATTTGTTACTTGTTTTATTATTAAATCACAACTGAAAGATAATGCACAATTTACATATGAAAAATTCTTTGAATAACCCTTTTTTTTTCTAAACAAAGAGCGTGGTATGTTCTGTTACATTTCTGACACCTAATTCCCTAAACACCTAATTACAGAAAGTTATAGTCCGTGTACAAATAAAACACAAACCTTGGTAAACAAAGAAGTTTTTTGATTCGTCATTTCTACATCTCGTCATAGAATCATCGTTGCAAAATAATTTTCTTTTGTGACTTTCAGTGTTGGAATTGGTGTCATTTAAAATTACTTCTGAAACCAATGTCAGCTTACCAGGTGAACTATTACATTCAACTTTGCTATTTGTATTTGTCTCATTAATAAAAGTTTTTACTATGTCATATTCATTCCCGTTTATGTCTGTTTCTAATCTTTTTCTTGTATTTATTTCCATGGAACATTCTCGTTTGTCTAACAATAAGATATTTTCATTTCTATTATAGCCTTTTATCTTGTTTTTGTTTCTTTGACGAACTTCTTGTACCTTTGCTTTTTCTAGTAATTCTTCTTCTGTGCGTCTTGCTCTCTTCAACTTATTTGCCTCTTTTTTCTCACTTTTTTCTTTTTTGTCATTTATTTTTCTTAGAGATTTTTTTTATATGCTGATGAAACTAAGACAAATTTAATGATGTTCGTTCCGAATTTCGGTTACATTTCCTTTCAGGAGTTTTTGGTTTTTGAAGGAAGTCCAAGATACTTTTCTTTTCTTTTCTCTCCTTCTCAAAATCCTTTTGTTTAAATTGAGGTGGTAGTGCAACTGAGGTTTCTTCTTCATGTTTCTCAGTTTCTGTTGCTTCTTTTAATGTAACATTTTGGACTATGTTTATTTTTCAGTGCTTCTTCACTGTATCGCTTTTTTGAATTTTCTTTGAAAGTATTTGTTGGCATCTAGAGAAAATAAGAAGTAGGGTACTTTGAAAGTGTTTTTGCTAAAAAAGTTATTCATTTCCAAATTTAAAAAACTTGGGAATGTGTAACTTACCTGGATCATAAAAATAAAAAAAAACGTATAATTTGTATTGATAATAATTGTATTTAATTCAGAAATCATAGAGTAAACTGTTTAATTGTTTTCTAAATAACAGAGTCTAATATCTAATATTTTTGTGTTCATTGCAATTATTGTTGTGTGAAAATTGATGTGTGCCAATAATTAGTCATCTTATTTACTCGGATAAATCTAGTTGGTGGCATACAGTCCAATTATTGGAAATTAATGTTTTCATCATACCAATAATTGGCACCCTAAAAAAACCTCAAACATTTGCACAATCTTGTATTTAACCTCTGAATAATAGTTAATACATATTTAATTTTAATTAAACAAACACCTGCAACAGTCGCTTACTAGTTAAACTATCAAATGTCATAATTTTTGAGGTATAGTTCTTACCGTTAAACGCTAAATTTCACACTTCTTGTGGCACAACCTACTAAGGTGCCAATCATTGGTCATGTGCCAACAATTGGGTATTTTCCCTACCTGTTTGTTTGTCCTCAGCCTACAGATCCCTAGGGTATGGAGTTATTGGGTTTGAGCTTATGAACTTATGGGGTTATAGAATCCGAATATGTCCCTCAGCAGACCTTTATTCTAAGGGGTTATAGGGTTTGAGGTTGTTTGCTCCTGATAATGCCAACATGATGATGCCCACGCGCATCGACTACAAAAAATTGTTTCAATTTAAGTGGAAAAAGTGTTCAAGTGTTCTAGCTACGTTGATTTAAAATTTGGATCCGTAAATAATTGTTCAGCTGGTTTTTCATTTTCTAAAATATTAAAGCCGTTACATTTTCTAAAATATTTTTCATTTTCTAAAATAGTTTTCATTTTCTAAAATATTCAAGCCGATAGTACGTATATCATCGGATGTTAAGATAACGTCGCGGGGCCGTATAAAAGTCAAGTTTAACATCTTCGTTTTAAATTTTATTTGTAATGTATAAGTTATGGATAACTCTGGGAGGCTATCTGGGTTTGTTACATAGGTTGTTAATTGTTGAAAAAGGTGGTCATTGTTAACTTCGATAAAATGTACTCTTTTTTTAAGAAAATGCAATTTTATTTTAAACGTTCACACAACAGAAAAAACTACAGATACTAAAATTATGGTGGAAATAATCATAAGGATAGATTATCCCAAGCCTCTCGAATTGACTATTAAAACAGTTCTAACATCATATTGGACTTCTAAGTAAAATTACAATCAAAATTTAAGTTAAATAGTACCCTTATTAAAGAAAAATAAGTAATTTAGTCATAAAAAATTTACCTTATTGTAACATCTGCTTGTACATCATAGGCCTGATTGAGTCTTCTTTATTTAAAAGCAACTCACTATCAACTTTCGATAGTTACACCTGTCGTTGGGGACCTATACCGCATATAAGAAATATGCAATTACCGCTCCTCGAGGACTGCACGTTGCATTCTGTATAATATGTATTTCGCACCTAGGGCTGTCTGATAGGTTAAATCAAATTGAACAGCAAATTAGAGCAAAGGTGCGAAATTTAGGTACAGATTGCCATAAAGTGAGAAACTTATGCGAATATTATGCGTAAATAATTAGTATTGATATATATACAGGGCGTCCAAAAAAGTACCGGGACGGTCGATTATCTCAAAACCAATGCGAGAAAACGAAATAATGACCTCAACAAAAGTTGTTTGACTGAAAAAAAACGAGTTTAATGGTCACCTTGACCTTGACCGTGACCTTGATGGTTTTTTCAAGGTCAACTTGAAAAAGTCAAATAGAACCCCATATTTTTGACCCTAGATTCTTACGGAGCGCGAAATTCTACCTTCAGATGTGGATCCATGTCTTATATGAACATGACCTCTAGAGGGCATTTTGAGGTCAAATACGTTTTTAGTCTAGCACAGCCTGGAAATCGTGTTTTTAATGAAAAATGACCTCAATAAAAGTTGTTGGATCAATAAAGCGAGTCCAATGGTGACCTTGACCTTCAAGTACTTATTTTCACTTGAATTGTGATATTGAATGCAAGTGGTAGAGTTCAATGTTTATCTTTAATCCTTTCGCTCCTACAAGACTAAAAATCGACTCTAACAAGATGTCTCCGAAAAATCCTAAATCCGGAAATAAATAAAATATCCTTGGAATGAAAAGCACTCATCTCTGAAAATACCTTACAAAACGTCATCGTTTTGTAAGGTATTATATTATTATAGTCGATTATAAGTTTTTATAATTGACTAGGGTATTGCCAAGAAGTTTCAGGTGAACTCTTTCCTTTACTGGCCGAACAATGCTCGACTCTTGCTTTTGCCAGTTGGAGAATGATCGATCCTTGCCTTCTTTGGTTGGGAATAAATGGGGCCTAATAGCTATTTATGTAACAAGTCTATAATGCAAGGCTTTATTGAACGAGTCCGGTTTATTTCCAATGAAAGCTATATTAAATTTAATAACTTTTAACATAACAGTCTAAGGCACATAGCCCAAAACTTACAACTAGACCTTTACGCTACATTAGTTTTACAATAATTGTTAGGTTTGGCCTTAGACGTCTGAGTTTATGTAGGTTTAAAGTTACTAGGTTGTGACGTGGTGTAACATAGTGGTGCTTCATGCAGATTTTAGGCTACGTTCGGTTTAATTGTTTTAGGTTTGGAACTTGATTAGATGTTTTGTGAAAGTAAATTAATTGCACGAAAGAGGCAAAAATCACCACGTCGACAAATATAAAAATATTATATATTCTTTGAAACAAAAAACCTTTTAGATTGATTTTATGGTTAAAAAATGGCAAAAATGCCAAGAAATTATCAAATATTGGCTCTATCTTATCACCCTCTGACTTTTCAAGAAAGAGAAAATCTAATTTGCCACGTTATACATAAAAATAGTTACTCTCGGACAATAAATCATTTTTACCTGAAAATTATGGTCAAAAATAGTCAAAAATCAATCTTATCTCGTGACCCTAAAATTTTTTAAATTCTGGACTCCAAAAAATCGGATTCAGCATACCGGAAAACATTAGATTAGTTAATTTAGTCAAACAAACATTTTCCGAAAGTAATATGTTGAAAAAATGACACGAAATGTCCGATACTCATTTTCCGATTAGTTTCAGACTCCGAAATTTGGGTTCAGCGGATCATAAAACGTAAAGCTTGCTATTTGCAAATAAAATGCTTCACAGAGGTAATCCGCGAATTGAGCTATTTCTTGAAATATCTATGTGTAGGCGCCATTTTATGCTCGCCATATTGAATTGAAAAAAATTGAAAACAGGCAGTTTTCATTCGAAAGCTCTTGAACATTTTGAGACCTTAAAAACGTTTTTTATGCAGAGTTTATTTTTCGTTAGACCACTGTCCTGGTTGACATGGAATGTCCCATATACAATGCGAGTGAAATAAGTGGACAATGAATGCGGAATTTTAATTATGTTTTGAGTTTGTGCAGAAGCGGAAGTGCGGGAATGCGATACAAAATACTCTAATATTCAAAATAAGTCAGATAAAAATTTTTAGCATAAATTTTAGTGGATAGATCTTAGCCCCTACTCTGGGAATATGAGGGGGAGGGCTAGAATAAAGTATAAGAAAAATATTATGCTTATATGAGTTTCGTACTTCATGACATTTTGTGCCTGAATTTGGCACCACTGCTCTTGGTGCTTTTATAATTTGATAAAAACAGATTATAAGAAAAATAATCACCGTTTTGTGCACAACTGTCAACAGATTTAAAGACAAAACTTATGGTTAAATGTTACGGGATATGGCACACGCACAGAGCATAGATTAATGTTCTTATTGTTATAAACTGTTCGGAAACGTATCAACTCCTAATAAACTCAGTTTTTAAAAAATCCATAACGAACGAAAAATCCATAATAGACTCTAACTCTGAGAGTTAATATTCGAATCTAACACAACATTGGAGGTTAAAAATGGTTACAAGCAACAAAAGCAAAAGTAGCGCCCATTATTACTCAAATAATGGGCGCTACTTTGCTTTGTTTCTTGTAAACGTTTTATTTAGCTTTAGTGGAGTGGAAAAAATTGATGAAAACTGGCAAATTCCCCATTGCGGGATCCGTGTTTTAATATTTGTTTTAATATTAGCTCTGAAAGTGTATTCAAGGTCATCACACACCTATTTGAATATGATAATGTTTGATGGTAAAACATTTTTAATAGGACCCAGGCGTTAATTTTGCAAAATAATAGTTATATATACCACCTAATAGGGCCTATGATGTATCATTTGGCGTTATTTGAATCGGCGCTTTTAACAGCTCCAGCCAATTAAAAAACCAGCCAAAATTGGGATTATTTAAAAAGATAGTTTTTGATTGGATAATAATTGTCACAGCGGTGTTATAAGAATAGTCAAATGATACAGTATAGCCCTTAATAATTACTTGTTAGAATGTTAGAATGCACAAGATAGGGAGTTGGTTTTAGACTTACACACAACCAATACTTCTGAGTATTCTCTATCACATTTCTGCACTTCAAAACAAATTACGGATTAATCTTTGTTTGTCCACTTATGTAATTACAAGAAATATAAATGTAATTATTATTATTTTTTGTTTTAATGAACTGCATATAATATTACATTGTACATAATATTTATGCACATGCAAGAGCATTCTGTATATGAGTTTCGTATTTCACGGCAATATGTGCCTGAATTTGGCACCTTTGCTCTGATTCGCTGTACAATTCGAATTAACCAGTCAGACAGCCCTGTGTAGATAATACGATATACAGTGTTTAAGGTGCGAAATATACAGAATGCCATAATGCGACCGGTAACGCACAACTGCGCAGTAGCCCGATTTTAGTGACGCAGTACACCTGTTAAAATATTGCATTCACCACCCTGTGTTTAAGGGTAAATATCTTAATGAGAATGCACCTACCGAATAAAGTTATATGAACATTATTTGTCCAGATGATATGGGACACTCTGTACAAAAACATTTTATAAAAACTTATAGGTCATACATATGTGTACTTTTCAATAAATGCTAAAGTGACTGACCAACATGTCACAGGGTTTACATATATCTTCTCCCTTGTGAAACCATTCGGAAGGGTGCCAGTTACTGTGATGCCTAGAGAATTATCGAGAGCCATACATTGTTTTAGATTTGTTGTGTATAAGTTGCAGAACAGAAGTTTCAAGATATAAAAAATACTAAATATTACGCTGTGAGGAATCTAACAGTAGGTGGTAATAGTAACTCGCTAATACAGAATAATTTCTTATAACATTATATAAGTTGCTTTCAGTAAATTAAAAAGTAAATAGTTCTTAGTACAGAGCTAATTGAGTAACCCATTTTTCCCACAATGTAAAACAAATTTATCTTCAACTTAATTAGGCAATGGTCTTAGCTTTCAATTATTAAGAGATACATATTAATTTTAAAGGCTTTTAAAAAATCAGACTTTTCCCTAGTTACTTTTAATGTTCTTCATGTTACAGTCGATTTTTTTTAGTTTTAAGTTGGCATAAAAATTATATAACATTTTTAAATCGATTTACCTCCATCCTTACTTACATCGATTACCTCACTGCATGTGAAAAAGTGCTCTTTTCTGTTACATAATAAAAAATAGAGGCATGTTCTTTCCGATGGGTAAATAGATCGACAATTTCTCGCTTAGTGCATAGGCCACGTTTTGGTTTCCTTCTAAAGCTCAGTATTAGCACAACGGAGACGTCATTATGTACCCCGTCGGTTGCACCACTTCTTTAATACATCGTGTTCGGGTCTGTGAATCAACAATCAGGTTATCCTGTATTGATTGCTGCCGCGACAGTTCATGCGTTCAGATGGACTTCTGTTGTTGCATAAATTGGGTTAGCGAATTCCACTACTGAAAATCCAATTTTCTCCCGTCGCCAAACTAATAGTCCTGTTACCCGGATTCTACCTCCGAATTAACGTACACATGCATACTCGGCTGATTCCTCATTGTTAGATGACTCCCGAAAAGCCGTCACAAGAGTAATCCGTTAAAATTAAATTCCACCACGCGTCGAATCCGTCCAGTTGTGATGATTTCGTCGGCATGAAGTCAACATCACACTTCGATAGTTACTATGTTCTCTTACGAGTACGTCCGCCAAGGCTTGAGAGCGTACAAAATATATGGATAAAAAAGAAATAGAATAACAAGTGAATACGAAAGGCAACAATTAAACGCCTCCATTCTTATACTCCTTTTTGCCGCCCTGGTTGTCAAATCATTTTAGTTGTAATAAATTGTTAAGCTGAAAATTGAAGCTGCAAACAATGGAAATGGAAATGGAAAAGGCATTTCTGGTAAATCGTTCGAAACTTCGTCAGATATTGTTAGACTCATACTGAACAAAAGTTCCTACGGACACAACTCATGTTGTAGGGCTCGTTTAAGCGTTAGAACCCTTGGAAAACTAGAACAATTTGGTCAAAATGTGATTATATCGATAGAGATAATATTGTTGGTGCTATATTTACTTGTGTACGTTTTTTTATCCATGACAGGTAGGAAATATTATCACAGTCAGTTCAGTGTCATCCTTCGCAAGAAACACACGTTGTCTTTTTATCGGTAGAAATATTTAAAACTTAAGTATTTATTTCATAAAATCTGTGTTGGAAAGCTAAACCAGTGTATAAGTAAGTGACACTGATTATATCAACCGTACACTAGCATCACGACTTCAACGGTACTGTGAAAATTAATAAATTATCGTATTTACTATTTATCAGCTGATTGACAATATTGCATATAGGATATCATTAAACCAGGAATTGCTGAGACTGTAGTTTTCTACCGTTGTCGATCCATAGTTCAGTGGTCTATTGAAAGATGTCGCTGTTGCTTCGTTGCAAGATTTGTAGCTACCCTATAAACTCAAGCGAAGAAGTTATTTGTTCTGTTTGTAAAGAAGTAGTACACGTCAGCTGTACCTCCTACCAACAATGTTTCCTTCCATTAACCGACTCTGCGCATTCACTAGCAAGAGTTTGCCGCAACTGCTTCAAACCTTCAGAGGAATCAACAGATCCTAATCTTAAAACTCTTCCCGCTATACAACGCGGCACGCCGTTGGATACATCACATTTTGCGGATATAATGGAACAACTTAGTGTTTTAGGTAGAGCCATCGATAAGTGTAATGCAAATTTTGAGGAACTGAATGCACAGATAGCTTGCAATACCACCGATATAGCTGATCTTAAGCTTGAAAATGCTGCTCTTTGAAACAGAATTAGTAAACTTGAGACACATATAAATAATATTAGTATGCAAACATCGATTAAGGAGGTTACTGAACGAATTAAACGCGAAAATAATATAGTAATATTCGGCCTTCCTTCACAAAATACACCTGAAGAAGATATCTCAGCTGTTAAAACATATGCTAAAAAGTGCGGTTCCTCATAAAAACATTGCTTTAGTTAATGGTTTTCGCATTGGCAAGGAAAAATAATAATTCTAATCCGCGTCCA